>CM032665.1:43027126-43059324 GCA_019095985.1 Streblospio benedicti
AGCCACATGAGAATGCACACTGGGGAGAAAGAATATAAGTGCGGATTGTGTGAGAAATCATTCAGCCACAAGGAAGATCTGAAAACCCACAAGAGAACTCACACCGGTGAAAAACCTTAAGGGTGTCACGTTTGTGATAAAAGTTTCTCTCACAGGTCGTCTGTAATACAATATATGCACACTCACACGGGAGACAAACCAATCAAGTGTGATCAGTGTGGGGAATATTTTGCTCAAAATTCTGACCTGCAGATCCACAAGCGTATACACAGTGGTGAGAAGCCATTTTCCTGCCATATTTGTCACAAATCATTTACAATTGGAAGCAACTTGAAAAAGCACCATATGACTGCATGCCAAGAAGTGAGCTGCTGTTACTCAACATCATCTTTTCCAAAACTGTGCTTGGATATGTGGATAATCTGGATACTTTCTACTTGACAAATTTAACATTCAAGATGTCAAGTAATTATGAACCAATCAATTAAAGACTTCCCTTTGAAATATCTGAATAACTAACTGGTAATTTTATTTTATTTGGGATTTTTAGTGGTAATTTTATTATGGAGCAATAAACTGTTCTGTATATATCTCTTGTTCATCTGTCCATATATACTTATAAATGAAATAATTGTGAAATTAGTTTTTGTTGATCTGATAAAATTGTTTGTGTAGAATAGGACATTAAAGAAAAACAATAAACCAAAACTGTAATTTGTGTTGTTACTATAAAATCTACAGTCCATTATCCCAAAACTTACAGCTACTGCATAAATTGAGCTAAGGAAGCACCACCCTGACACAGGGCACCGACAGGCTTTGGGCCTTTATGTATATTTCATCATCATTATCTATCCTTTATTGTAGAATATACAATATTTAGGGACATTATATCTCTCAATGTAATTTTAGTAATAACTATACAATCTTAATATGTATTCTAAAGTCTTCTAACATACTGTGGCTACCATCTTTTCCACCAATTCACGGTTCATAAGTTTAACAGGTTCAAAAGTTAGACCAAATTAAATTTTATTCTCTAATATTCTTCACAGGGCCGACATTGATAACCATAATGTACATTACGGTTATCCAAGATGGCGGAAGGTAGGTTTCATCACTTTTCCTACAATATTTAAGTTTCTAATAAGTGTTTACAGTAATTATGGGGTAGTGTAACGCATCATCACATTGGGAACCTTAGGGGTCATTGTGAACAAACAATTGTGTTTAGTTTTGATGATATTTGACAAAATGATTTCGGCGATGATACGCGTAATGATTCTTTATCGATAACCGTAATGCCGATCAGATTTATTTTAAAGATAACCGTAATGATTGTACTTGACATCCAATATAATGCTAGTAGTGTTTAAATTAATACGTGTTTTAAGTACCTAAACTGCCTATATACATTTACACCCGATTGTGTTTTGTTATAAGCACTTAAAGCTTACCTTGAATATTGTTTTCAGATATTACATTACATGGCTATCACTGTAACACTACATTCAAATGAATTATTTAACCATTATACCTACCACCATTCAGAAGAAAAACAATCACTTTGACAAAGATTTTTAAATGAAACAGATGGACAATTGTTTTTAAAGTCAGTGCATTTTGGTATAGATGTAGCAATAATAAAGGAACGCTTGGAAGCAGGATACAAATGCTAAACGGACATTGAGAAAAAGATGCTGCCATTCAAGCGATGTGCGAAGACGCAAAGCTTTGATGATAATAATGATTGCATGGCTGATATTGAAAGTCACACAGGCAAAGACGAAGAGTACACTGTGCACTCTATTGAGACCAGATGTGGTCAAACTCCAATTGTTCTTATAAAGCAGTTCTTCTGTTCCAATGTGACAGCACTGCATGGCTGTACTTACACCAGGCGTTGTTAGCACTCTGTGTGTTTCACTTTTATAGCTAGCACATGGTAAAATCACGGTAAATGTGTATTGTAGTATATTTTTCTATTGGTCAATCAATGTAAGGTTAGAATGATATGCTGTGTGTGAAGGAAATATTTCTTTAATTAACATTGTTTTAACAATGCTTTCATTCTGTAATCATTTACATGTACCAACTATTCAATGGTATCAAAATTGCGGGAAGTATATAGCCTTGATGAAAATCCATTCACCAACATTTTTTTTCTGAAAATCACCAGTCACTAATCCATTTCATTGTCTTTCACCAATGATCAGGAATTGTAATTGAAAAGATTTCACAAGAAATCACCAATCACAGCCCTTGTAATGAGCAAATCATCAGTCACCAATAATAGGGTCCATCACATTTCACATACTTAAATACAGACAGTTCACCAGTGCCCGATTAAGGTTTAGTGGGGCCCTTGGTTGTGAGTCAACATGGGGCCCTTTAACCTGTGATCCGACATTTTGTCGCAAATCGCGACATTTTATGGGGCCCCTGAAAAAAAATATAACACTTGGGGCTTCTGTTTTGGTGCTTTTGCATAAAAAAGAAATATGTGTAAAAATGTTGGCAAAGTCTGTGGCCCCATAATAATGTGTACTAGGGCCCCTTATTATTTGAGGCTTTGGGTTGATTACCAGAATTCTCATAACTTTGGGCCCCTGAAAATATATATATTTGGGGCTTCTGTTTTTGTGTTTTGGCATAAAAGGAGTACAAGGGAAAGTGTTGACTAAATTTGGGGCGCGTAAAAATTTTGCCAAAATCTGAGGGGGGGCCTATATGCTGGGGGCCCCTAGCTGCAGCCCGCTCAGCCCCCCCTTCTCTACAGAGACCAATAGGGTATAATTTTGTTTGTGTGAATCATTTTATTACAAAATATTACATTCTGCACCACACATGGTATACAATTTTGACATGTATATCTAAAAAATAAAGAACACAAAATAAATACCATAAATATCAAAGCTTTTAAAATTACAAAAATATGACAACTTCTAGTACATTCCAGTTATATAACAGATCAATTCCATTCATTTCAATGTCAAATCTTTCAATCTGTCTGGTGTTGACCTTTGGTCGCGGTTAACGGGAATGTCTTCCAAGATCACCAAGGGTTCTCCTCAACAGAGGTGGTCTCTTAGTGGTTGTTTCATGGGGTCACTGTACAAAGGTCTGGTAGTGCGAAAAGGTCTTATTATATCTAGGTGATCTCAGAAGAGATCGGTCTCAATGGGAGTTGCCCCCATAAGTAGGGTCTTCATGAGTACTTGTACCACTGGTCATGATTGGTTTGTACGTGACTAGTCAGTCTCTTTTTTGTTAAAATAAATACAGATATTGTTCTACCAATAATAATTTTCTGTTTCCATGATAGCATCAATAGTAAGCAAATGTGAATAAACATTATTATGTGTTTGGGGGCAGCTTTTCTCAACATCCATGTACCTATAATCCTCTATGTATGCCACTCTCTATAATGTGTCTTGGCTTTAACCACCGTACAAGTGTCCACAGAGCAAATTGATGTGCAAGTCTTGTACCACCCTCGTTTTCTCCACCAGGTTTATTCCTGTAGACATCCATAAATTTTGAGAATTCTTCTTCAATGGTATCATGTAACAACTAACAGAGTCTCAGCAGCACCCTTTTCACAAATGCTATTCTCATCATAATACACATGATTTTTTGATTTGTTTATTGAGTGGGCGCAATCCTAGAATTTCTAGTAGTACTACTAGAGGTCTAGTAGTACTAAAAATACTAGAAATACTAGTACCGGTACTAGACCGACGATAGAAAGAATAACGTAACCTCTGTTTTCTATCATGTAATCTAAGCAATTCCAGATACCGTAACCAAATATGATGCATATAGATGAGAAAACCGAGAAAACACACATTGACCTCACACAACTGACTTTATACATGATCTTTTCAACGCGTACTATATACTTCGGGAGTACTAGCACTATACTTGTGTAGATTGTTTTCCTGTTTAAATTTTGTGTTACGTGTAACGTACGTCAAGCTTAAAAGGAGCCGTGCGCGGTAATGGCTTGAGCACTCGCTCTACAATGTTGTAACGTTATAATGTATCATTTTCATATATGCGAACTATTTACATGTATACACGAACCCCGGTTGGGTTGGTAAGACTTATACACATACACTATGAACTGAAATCTCGTTGAGATCCTGTTTCATACCACTTTTTGCTAACCTAATTGATTCTTACTCGATAAACTAGTTCTCCATTGTACGAGAATCCAGAGAGTCGGATATAGATCTAGTTGGTATTTTAATTTAGCGTCAGGCAAGGAGGGGATGATTTGAACAATCGACATATCAAGACCCATATTTGTTATAATACTGCCTTGATATGTACCAATGTAAGTAAAATATTATCAAAAGCTGTATGGCTAATGAATATCAACTATCATAAACTTGAAATAATCACAATATAACTTCATCTAAAAATCTAAACAGAGAAAACAGAACATATAACAAAATCTAAAAGGTACGAAATTTTATTGAAATCACCAATTTTGGCATCTTCAATGCTTTTTTCAAGTGAAAAAAGCATTGAAGATGGTGATTTTAATAGATTTTCGTGCCCTTTTGACTTTATTATATGTTCTGTTTTATTATGATATGACACGAGCAGCTCCAAGAACTTTTTTATACATGATTATCTAAACGGAGACGTGTTTTAATTCGCATTTCAACTTAAGTACAAATTATTGTAGGCAAATCTATAGCATGAGTTCTTCATTAGTTCTTCTCATTGTCACTCTCTGAACTTGATAAGTTCCACCTTCATCCGTCGCCTCTTCTTCAGATGCTTCTTCAGACAAGGGGGAATTTTCATAGGGTATTTCCAGGAATCACGTTCCCATGCCGTTGATTTTAATAAATCATACTTTCGATACTTTGAGGTCTCTGTTTGAATTGAACATTGACGCATAGGATGAAAAGGCTCTACCCATTTTCTCATTTTAGCTACGTCATTTTTGGTCAAGAAAATTTGATAGGGGCATTGCCATGAATAGTGTCAAGGATGTAGATGAACTTGATGAATGAGGAGTCAGGTAGTAGGATGATTCGTAAAATGATGAGCTGACCACTTTGTAGATATTTTAATGATTCTTTTACAATCCATCCAAAATCTTGTGGTATTGGTTCACTTTTGATTTAACTAGTGTATGAGATGTCTCTATCTGAATACAGAAATAGCACACATGATTAGATTTATTATTACATTTATGGGGGAGGTGGGTTATAAGGCGTAAAAATTAATTCCCACACCCCTATCGTTTTCCCTTTTCCCCACATGCCACAAATCTTAAGGTGTTTTCCCCACATGCCACATCCCGCTTCCTTGAAATGCCACATCCCTCTTTTTGCCCCTTTTCGTCTCATACATACTTTTATTTTTCCCTACATCCCACTTCCATAAATCCGCCCGTTTGTTACATGGGACATAAATAGTGGTCTTTGTGTTGGGTTTCCTTTCCAGTTTTCAATACAGTGGAACCTGTGTTCTATGGAGAAGTGAGGTGTTCTTAAAAGAGAAGCCCCTTCATATATGTTATATACGCAATAATGCATTTTTGTAGCTATGAAAGTAAACGTATAGTAGTTGTTGAAACTGTCAATCAATGTAAGATTTTATTGTGTTGTGTCAAGATGAACTTTGTAAATATATATGGATTCCAACACGATGAACACATTCAAGGATATATGATTATTAATAACTGCTTTTCTATTCTATTCTATACGGGAAAAGGAGTACATTACTAATGAGGGGGGGGGGTGTATATACCACCCCTTGATATCAAAATCTCAATAAATTAATGTTACAAATGATGAGTTCACGATTCAAAATCAAGATTTAGGGCATATCATCAATCACATTTTTGCTATATTCAAAATTGGTCGTCCAACCATGTACACTAATTGCTAACTACTGCTAGCAGATCATCGACCATGTCTCAAACAAAGCCTATATTTTTGTTCCGTGGATCCTGATATATGAAATAAAATGAAAAGGACAATCCACTTCCGTATAAAGACATAAACAAACACAACAAATACAAAAAAAAAACAAAAAAAAAATATCCACATTTGCACACTTGGGTTCTCAGTGATAAGCCAATGGTAATTCTCTCAGGTCCCCGTCCAGCACTCAGTTTCACACTCTGTTTCTTCCAATTTCATCGGGATTTGTGGCGTGAGCCCTAAACTCGCACGTGGTCGGGCTGACGACCCAAACAAATGCCCGGATGAGAGTACAGTGCGACCGAGCGTTTTTGCTGTGTACTCAACAGCAGTTGTTGAGCAACTTTGATAAAAGTATTGAGTTGCCTTTGTAATATTGCATATTATGTTCAAAAATGAGAATGTTGAGAGAGATGTGCATGTTAATCAGTTGCAACGTTAACTGCGGTGTTATTTTCTGAACTGCTTTTTGGGATTGCCAGTGATTTAGCAGTGTCTCAACTCGGTAATTTGATAGGTATTGCTATAGGCGTATATGTTATATGATCGCATTGTTTCCCCTTCGAAGCATTATTCATAAATAATAATGAATGCTGCGTGGAATTAGGGGGTAGATATGTTAGAGCAGCCTCAAAGCAGGAATCATAACGTCCTTTTTCAGCGAGACAGAAGTGGCCCCTGATTGGATTGATGTTTTGATAGGCAAGTACTATTTTTAACAGTGTAGTGCATCGAAAAGAGGGATGATATATATAAACTACTTCAAACGGCAAACGCTGTATACGTATTCATACACCAATATGTTAAGGGTTCTCTTGCTAATTCTATTTCAAATAAAAGATGTCATTTTTCAAATGAAAATGTTAACTATTGTAATGGGTTTCTAGATCGATTCTAAGGGACGATGCAATATTTAACAGACAGGGGGACCGGTGCATATCGAAAAACTTGTCTGAGAAACGGCCTTATCCCGTGTGATGAAAAAAATCTGATGTCCCATGACCTCTATTCATAAAAAAAAGTCCGCCTCCCCTCCCATGAATATTCGCGTGATTAATTTGAACCGATTCACTCACCTCGAGGTGGGATTTCAGCAGCTGAAAAAAAGTACATGTCCCACGCCCAACGAGAATGAAAAATCATCCGGTCCCCCTACTTTGCACATTGAAAAAAGTACCCGTCCCCCTATTAAATGCACCGATTTCCCTTCCTGGCAAATATTGCAACTTCCCTTTAAAATCAGCACAAAAACTGCCAATTTGTTACTTGTATCAGCATACGGTCACCAATGACAGCTTCAACAATACATATGAATAAACCTTTACATAGGCCTACTAAAAATATATCAACAATGAAACAAAAGATGCTCATTTTAGTGGTAGAGGTATGAACCTTAGAACACAATAAGTGTGCTCAGACTTTTTCACCAGCGGGGAAGCCTGGTCCGCACCTGGGTGACAGGAGTGATGGAGTTAGGCAATTACCTCCCGGCGCCGCCCTGCTAATCCATCACCACCGATGAGATTATTGCAATAATCCCCTCCATGTCTGATCAATAGTTAAGATTTTGTTTTGTGTTTCATTTTTGCGTACGTATTTTCATTTCTATATGGGTTTGTGTTGTATTAAAATAATTTTGGTTTTAGGAAGAGTAGCCTATATTGTTGAAATCTTTACATGAAATAAAAGGTCCCCATATATAGCCCAATCAGAGTCTGATTTATGTTTTTTTGTGAATGTATTACTACATATGTAACATAATACATTATAATTAATAATGCATTAAAATTTCAAAATTAAAAAAAAACAAAACATCACTGATATATAAACAAGTATCAAATCCATTAAAGCAAAAATCGTATGTTGAAGTTAAAAAAAAATGGCATTCATTTTAGAAATACAAATGAACCGAGGCACTAAATAAAGCTGCACCAGCAGAAGACTGAACCAACCATCGTACGTAAGACCCAGTAATGCTATGTCATGCTAACATTACCAACAATTAAAATAGCATTAAACCCACTATTAAGTAGCCTGACCTCACACCGGAACCAGTGCGCACTAAACAGTCTAACCTTTGACACCTGATCGGCTCCACTTATTTGGCAACAGTCACTTTGAGTAGAATTTTATAACGTATTTGCAGACCAACAGCACACACTATTATAGTCATTAGATGGCAACACGCACACTCTAGAAATCCATTATCATAATTAAACTATGTCCACACAGGAGCTTGACCTAAACCAGCCAATGCGAGCGACTTTAATTCATTGCATCCAGAATTACAAAACACTCTGGCGGAAGTGGCTATCTTCATCATTACAATTTCGCCATCACCAAGTGACAAAACTTGCCCCCGGGTTACCCCGATGCAACGATTACAGAGAAACAGTTAGAAATCCAAAATGGCGGCCGTTGATTTTTTCGTCTGCCTTACGGCGAATAGCCAGAGGGCTAAAATTCCTGCTGCACACGTTAAATAGTGTATTGTCTTCGGCGAATCGTGTTAATTCAGTCGGGATTTATACAAACGTGACGACCTAGACTATCTTCTTTTGATGGTGGGTTCCGGAAATGACGGATACCATGTAGCGGTGGGAATATTGCGACAATGATCGGATATTTTCTCTTCCCAGCGTTGGTTCTTGGCCTCTGCTCTGCCAGCGGACCCTATGTCTTCCAGGGCAAATTCGACGGTAAGCAATGTTTGTGATACAGGAATATATGTAGTGTTAGGTGAGATTCCGAAATCATTGGATTCAATACAATACTGGACATTTTCAACACAAACCCTGAATCAAGCAGCTCTAGTACAATTGGCTTCCACTGCTTGGCGACAGTTATAATGGTTTGCTGGAGTGTTAGACCACGATATATGTGCAATCTCAGCTGTTCGCATTCATACAGAACAGAATCGCCAGCCATTTGGATAATGTTTAAACAAAAGTAAATTGAGAGCATGTTTTCCCTTTATTTTTTCCAACCCTATTTCAGTATTTGTCGTGTGCTTCAGTTTCCTAAATGACACATGAAATAATAAGCATCTGTTTGCATCATAGAGGGTGCCAGTGCTCTTTTTATTGTGAAATCAATATACAATGAAGTGTGAAGTGGAATTTCGCGTTAAGATTAAGTGTTCATTTGGGATATTTGTAAAAATGCAGATTAGAAATGATTTAAGTGTTCAATGGGAAAAAAGCTGTAACTTAAGTGTGACTTAAGTGTAACTTAAGACCCCCGACCAAAACCACAGAGGTGGTTTCAATAAAGAGGGGTGTCCTTATAGAGAATGTCAACTGTACACACATTAAAAACCCATAGACATTAAAGGACCGTGCGTTCCCTGTACCATGAACGTGCGGATCCGTACTTTGTAAGCCACTAGTGGTCCAGGGTTCGAGTCCTGGCAGACGCTATATGTGATATAGCCCCATAGGCTATGATACAGAGTCCTCTAATGTCAAAACTTACAACCAAGTCCATTAATTCCACTATACACCATGTTTGGGTGTTGCAGGCCAGTGCGGGGAGGACGGCCTGTACTACCGGGACGAGGTGAGCTTCGTCTTCTGCGCCAACGGCAACTCGTACATACAGCCGTGCGCGCCCGGCACCAAGAACTCGCCCTACAAGGTACGTGTGCGTGCGTGTGTGTGCATGTGTGTGCGTGTGTGCGTGCGTGCGTGTGTGTGTGCACGCGCCCGGCACCAAGAAACTGTGTCCTGTGTGGTGTGAGAGTGCAAAAGTGTGTGTGAGGGCTGTGTGCGCCCAGCTTTCAAAATAACATGTTTGCAGAACCTTACTGTACCAATGGGGACAATGAACAACAGAATTGATGAAACATTCCCATCATTATCCCCTGTAACACGTTTGTGAACAGGCTGGAAACTAGCAGTTTACCTGTTTGCCTGACTTCTTACACTCTGTGTGTAGTATAATGTGTAAAACGCATTTACCGTATGTGACCAGTTACACTATAGAATAAAACAATTCAGAAACAAAGATACAAAATCTCCAAATGTCAACAGAGACTTTATCTTAGTACATAAAATAACTGCGTGTTGTAGGGCTACCACTCTGGAAAGAAATACCACTACAACAGTTTCTGTGAGATCAACCTCCTCACGCAGAAGTACCTGGATGAGCAGCAGCAGGCGGCCAGCCAGGCCACAGCCGGGTCATCCGAGTACAGCCCCAAACCCTCCAGCTACACCCCCAGGCGCCCAGTCCCCCAGCGTACGAGCCCACACGGCTTGTGGGTGGAAAATCTGGATACGATCCTCAGCCACGGGCTTATCGAGGCTACGAACCTCGCCACATCTCAAAAGGATATAACGCCAATCCATCGTCGGTTCCATACGACTATCCAGGAACGGCGAACAACCGCCACATAGGCGGACAGGCGCATGGATCGCATGGATACAAAGGTGAAGGATACGGTGGCAAGGGGCACGCCTATTCAGAGTACACGCCCAAGGGATATGCTCCTCACAAGGGCGCAGCTGAAATTCCAGTTCAACATCAATCCAGCTACAAAGGCTTAAGCTATGAGCGGCGTCCCGAAAGCAGCTACCAGCCAAAACGTTATCATCAGTCAAATGATTATGAGGCCAAAGAGCCCAAATTAACGTATGAACCAGCCCAAGAGCCCCCGCACTCAAGCGGAGGTCCCTCGCCCCGAGTGTATGGTCCATCCCCGCCTTATACTGCTCCCCGGCAGGAAGCCTACAGACCTAGCGGGGTGGGTTCAGTCTTCTTTCACAAGGGTGCTTACGCAGAGCCAGCCCCAAGGGCTTACCCCTCTGAGCCTGCAAAGTACAACGTAGAGCGTGAGCATAGGTCCCCTGCGCCCTCTTATGATAACCAGTACGAGCGTCAGCCTGAGTATAAGCCAAGATCTTACCAGTCCAACGCCTATGAGGAGAGGCCAATTTATAGACCATCTCAGTTCAGCCATAACATAGAGTATAATCCTAAAGCGCTTGGTAATAAAGGGTATGCGTCAAGAGGTTCACACGAACCCAGCTATGATCCTAGACCTTATGGGGCACAGTCTGAATATAAACCATCCTATGATCCTAAACCAGAATATAAACCAACTTATGATCCCAAACCAAAATATGAACCATCCTATGATCCCAAACCAAAATATGAACCAACTTATGATCCCAAACCAAAATATGAACCATCCTATGATCCTAAACCAAAATATGAACCAACTTATGATCCTAAACCAAAATATGAACCATCTTATGATCCTAAACCAAAATATGAACCATCCTATAATCCTAAACCTGACTACAGGACTCAGAATCCCGTACCCGACTATAAACCAGGCTATAGTCCAAAACCTGAACGCTACTCATCTTACGACCCAAGCCCAGACTATAAGCCCTCGTACGTAAAGCAGCCCCAAGTGGAGAAGTATCCGCATAGCAGCTATGAAGAGAATAGCTTTGAAACCAACCAATACGATCATTTAAAGGACTATTCCCGAGGGTATGACAGGCGGGATCCCGTGTATGTTAGCAACCACCTTAGCAACATGCCAAGCTCCAACTACGGGTACAGCAACAAAGGCGTGTATGGCACTCCTCCTGGGGATAACTATGATGCAGAAAGATTTGACAATAAGGAAGACACGGGACGTTATGTGCATCCGGGGGTTTACCCAAGTGTTTATGACGTCACTGACAATAGATACGAAGACAGACGGCATTGAAGGCTTCCCCTGCTTCCTAATTTATTTGGCTTTGTATTAAAGTAAATGTGTAATGTTTGTTTCTATGTATGTAAAGGTATGTTTACGGATAATCACCCGTTGCTGTATCAAAGCGCTTTTGTCAGGAGTTATCAATCATCAATCTACATGTAGAAACAGTATTTTGTTCTGGTAAGAATCTTGTTATACATGGGCAAAAAGTGAATACAAGATATTAAAGGAGAATATTGAGATATTTATTTGGACAAATATACACATTAGAAGTTTGTTTTGTTAATGGAGGCCTGTAAAAACGAAATGAGGTAATAAAAGTGAGAACAATTGAGATTTCGCCTCCGGCATTTTGACATCAAAACTACCATAGCTAGATAGCCTCATGCATAATCATAAAGGATATAAATTTGCCAAAATCACAGTTGTACATTACTGCATGCATTTGCATTCAATGTGTTACAATAAGCCAAAATTTATGTGTCTTGACCTAATTTATCATAGACAATATAAGAAAAATATTTGTATTTAACAAATGCAACCTTGTAATATTTATTATTGTTTGGTTGTATCAGATAAGAGTGACTAGATATGAAGTCGTTGAAATTGTACTAAGTAAATGGCATTTATTATGCAGAATTATCAGTGAAACGTAGTTTAGTTTTAGGGTAGACGTTAGTTGAGCACATGCATGATGATTTAAAGGATTCTACGGATCGCAATGAAAACCTCTTTCTGTACCATTGAAAACTATTACTTTAATGTGGTATATCATATTTTATTTCTGTATTTTCTTATCTGTTATTGTAATTATTGTAAATTGATATGCTAAGATTTATTCTTTTATGTATGACTTGTATATTGTTAAATCAATATAAAAAAGTCTTGATAATTAAAAGAAGAAAACATTTAGTGGTGTTATGTGATTTAAACATTTGACTTATTTCTGTTGATCATAGACCACGATTGCTAATTTGTCAGGAAATGTTTCAATTAAGCCTACACAATAATATACGTATGCATTAACTGAACCTCATGAAACACGCTTTCCAATGATAAATTATATTCTAGTTTTGATAAGTAAGTATACATCTTATATTCTTGTCATAAATCTATCAACAGAAAACTAACACTGCAAACGTTTGTGCCATATGAAGATGTGTGCAGGAAGCATTTATTTAATGGTACATTTTTAAAGGATACCAGGTTAATTTTACATGGCTATACTCATATCCAATTGTAACGATCGGTGTATGGCGATTGCAATATAAAGCTAAACTGTGAACAAATTAAACGTATACACGGGTGGATGTAGATTTTCGCAGAAAAAAGGCCTCTTTGCTGATATAGCCAGACATGGATGTAAAAATGAAAATGCCGTTTTACCCGCCAGTGTAAGCGCTTGGAAATAGCGTAATATAAATGTAGACTTTTAAGTGAGTCAGATTAATGATGCGGTTCTCCCTAAGCAATTATGCGAGTCTCCCTAAATAATTACCCAGATCTCCCAAGGGTATCGAACGCCATGATCAAGAATACACAGATATATACGTAATATACGATTGATGAAATACTGTTCGTGAAAGCATTGTAACTGGGACAGTGTGCGTGAACACTGTTTATTTTTATCGACTCTAACATGCACATGCTCCGTAGATAGCAGAAGCGCATTGGGAGCCACGTGCTTTTTACACGATATAGGCCTCGGACCACCACCACACATGGCGTAACATGAAGATATAGGAACCCATCGTCGGTGTTCTGCAATGTCTTTTACACTGTACATAATCCGCTGTTACAATAGCTTCAATAACTTGTGATTTGAACAATAAGCCCGAAATGGAGCAGGATGATAGCAGTCTCTCAATTAAGATCAACCGGGGGCTGACGAGGGCAGGTTTATATAGAGACGTAGTGTAAACATGGAGTTTAATAGCCTTGTTGTAACCCTATGTAAAGGTTGGGGACTGTGCCAAATGTTTGATTATAGTTGTTACGTGTTTTTCTGTGCTCCTCTTTTTGGAAACTTTCATTTACAAATTAAAAATTGACTTTAAATAATGAAAATATTTAATCTAATCAAAGTCTCCAACAAACAGCACACAGAAAAAGAAAATACCCAACAATGCTACCATCTGTGATGTCTAGAATTAAACAAATCGCAAATATTAAAAAATAACTATTATATGGCTAGAGGTGGGCTCTTATTATAGGTGGTCTTAATTGGAGGTTCTACTGGGCAGTTTTGGACTTCATATTCATCTACGCATTCATTTTCAGAACATTATTTACACACATTCATTGTGGTTTGATGAAGCCCCAGCTCATTATCACCGAGCGATTGGTTCAACTGATACACTTGTAACACTTTGTTGTTTAACATTGTTTTTTGTATT
The DNA here is from genome assembly GCA_019095985.1 of Streblospio benedicti. Lineage (NCBI taxonomy): Eukaryota > Metazoa > Annelida > Polychaeta > Spionida > Spionidae > Streblospio > Streblospio benedicti. The sequence goes on from CM032665.1 coordinate 43,041,187, forward strand.
TCTATTGTTAACTTTAACACCAGCCATTTGTTAATCAAGATTTTTTAAAGTACACATTCAAAATTTAAGATTTTACACGGTGGGGGAGGGGGCGTCCTTCCGCTAAATCAACCTTTTACTAATAAACTTAACAGGGTGTGTCTCTGAGCTAAGTTAAAGAATTAACTTAGTAATCAGAAGAGAAATGTTTGGCTTGGTCCCTAAATACAAAAATAGCGTCGAGTGTTTAAACATGTGACCAAAAATGACTGGACAAAACTCTATGTACAAAAATATACATGTACTCCTTGTTTTGAGCGCAAACACATGGCCTTGCACGCACTAGCTGCACATTATCAGTCACGTGTTGACCTTTGACCTCCCAATACTCATATAAGAGGCGCAGCAGACGTGACAGTTACACAACAGCAACTCCTGAACTCCAGTGACCATGACGTGTCTTACAATGCTCGCTTTGACCTCTGCTCTGCTCCTTTCCGCAGTCCAGGTAGGCTCATGCTGACTTCTTTATTTTTAATGCTTGTTTATGGTTGCACAGTCGGCCAGAGGTTGTTGTTCTTAGACTTTACGAATCTTGGTTTTCTATTGCATAAGAAGCATTTAATATAGTCTTAAAATTACACAGTATGCTTTGATATAAATCCTCTTTTCAAATATGGTAATAAGAAGCATTCAATATAGTCATGTAGATAGTCGCATATATTAACGGTATGTTTTTCCACCACATATTCACGTGAGGCGACCTTATCATCCTACCATGATTCACGACCATCCTAAACGAGGACTTCTATGTAACTTATCATAAGTGCCCCTTCCTACCCTCACAAATGTACATTGAATTGTAATTTGTATAGAATGGATATTACACTATATACAGTGTATGTAGTTGCAACAATTTAAAATGCAGGCTGAATTATATTGCTTACGTTTAGTGATGTACTCTAAATATATTTTAAATGTATACATTTGTAAATTAATATGAAATTGTGTGTGATATTTGCACGATATAGGCCTCGGTTGCTGTCTGACCATGACCTCGGTGTCGCTATCATGAGTGTTCAGTGATCACCTCATTATCATTGACATTGGCCAAATTAAATTTGAACACTGCCATGCTCAAACTATGAATATACATTGTAAACCTCACATTCTGTCGTCAATGGGTTCCGACGATACAAAATTAAGAGTACAGTAGAACTTCACGTATATAGGAACTCTAATTGTAGTTCCCCTTTGAGAGGTCTTACCACCGGTAGTGTGTAACCCCCCAATTTCACTTGGCCGATGCTAGCTCCCGATCTTCCAAAAGACGCCGGATTTGTCATTTTGGGGTGGATCGTGAGTGATCCGGCCTAAAAAGTGACGTGATTTGGCTGGTTCGGCCGGGAATGGGGCTCTTTTGGCCGGTTGTAAGCTGGTGTTTGGTTTTTCGGCTTATGTGGCACCAAACCACACAATCTACAATCTATATGGAGCATCTGCAGCTAGGATCGGCTATGTGAAATTGGGGGTTTGCTGTATCATGTATACGTGTACACACGTACGGCCACATTACTGTTGCTGTCTTCCCCTGCAGGCGTTCCCGTCGGGAGCCCCGGAGTCTGCGTGCCTCACCATGGCCCCGGACCACGGCGCCGACCCGCAGCCCCCAGACACCGGCATCGCTGACCTCAACGTGGAGATAGCGGGAGGCTACATCACTAGTAAGGGGCGTTATGGAAAATACTTATTATGCTGGTGAAATTGTCACTGATTAATAGTTGTGAATGTCAGACTGGGGCTTTTTACTTATACCTCGTTTGTCCAGTGGTAGTAATTTCATTTAAGTGGTATATGTGAATACAATTTCAATGTCTTTATATAGAGTTATGCTTAGTGACATCAAAACACAAAACGTTGAAATCGCGGGACTTCTTTAACAACGTTAAATTCGTTTTAAAGTAAGCAGTAGTGTCACTAAATAAACTATATGGATATTCCTACTACTAAAACAGTCTACATTAAAGATGAATGGCTTCGTTTGTTTAAGTAACAGTAAAGCTGAAGAACATATTTCTTGCACATCTACTTCCAAACAAGTGCATTTACCGATACTGATATAAAGGATTCATTATTCTGAAATATATTCTATGTTTATAGCTGATGTTTTTACAATACATCCATGTGTAACATGAGAACATTTCCTGTACAGTTTCCCTGGAGGCCCGGGACACGCCTTTCCGCGGCTTCTTCGTGCAAGTTCGCCGGGCGCGATCCACGGAGCCGCTCGGGGAGTTCCAGTACTCGCTCAGCCAGATGGACGTGTAAGTACTGCGGAGTACTGTACCACATTCTGAGTACCTGTATTGGCTTAAGCGTATTTACTGCAAATTGATTAGGCGACAGATAACCTGCTATACAATAAGAACCTCCAATTAAGACCACCTCACCGCCTGTATACTAAGACCACTTTTCACGGTCCCAAACCTTCATAAAGCTATCAAAATGAACCTCTGTAGAGACCACCTCTCTATTAAGATCTCTTAACACTGGTCCCAAAGGTGGTCCTAATAGAGAGGTTCTACTGTAATTGCCTTCGCCGAATATCTGTATTAGACGACAGCATGACTAAGTCGAGCAAAATATCGCCGATTATACTGTGAAAATAATGACAATAAAGAGGTTCAAAACTAGAATCGGATATAAAATAACCTTGACTATACACATCACCCGGTACTATCACCTGTCACAGCATGCAGTACCGACCAAAAAATACTAACATAACTGAGTAAATAAAAAAAAATAATAAAGAGGTTCAAAATATAGAATATGGCGGGGCAGATCAAATAACCTTGACCATACACCTGCCCTCACCCGCTCCTATCACCTGTCGCAGCATGCAGTACCGACCCTGCCCGGCTGGAGACGGCTCCTCCCCCGTACAGAACGGACTCACGCACGTGGACGCCCGGGAGAAGTGGGTGATGGCGGCCGTGTGGAGACCGCCGCCCGGCGAGACGGGAGAGTTCACAGCCACGTGAGTCACTTGTAGCTGGTGATTCAAAAAAAATGTGGGGGGGGGTCGCATCCAGGCTATTAGTTCACGGCCACGTGAGTCACTCCTAGTGGAACTTCTCTATTGGCGTGGTCTTTGGAATTAGTCGTTATGGGCTTGAATCCGGGCATGAATGCTGTTTCGGGAATCATAAGTATGATTTCTGTTGAGGGGGTCATGTAGCAAAAATGTGATTGGTGATGGTTTGATAAACATTTTATTGCAATTGATCTACAGTTATACAACTATATAAAATACATATATAATTGGTGATTTGCCCTAGATCTTGAGCGTGAATCGTGAATCGCCTGTATTTAAGTGTGTGAAATGTGATGCAACCTATTCAATTACAATTTTTTGTGATTGATTGAAAGACAATGAAATGTATTGGTGACTGGTGATTCAGGAAAAAATGTTGGTGAATGGATTTTCATCCAGGCTATATACCCCCCTAACTGCCTAAATATGTGAACTGTGGTGGAACCTATCATTGGTGACTGGTGATCTGCTCATTACAAAGGCTGTGACTGGTGATTTGCCCTAAATCTTGGGCGTGAATTGTGAACTGTGGGTATTCACATGTATGAAATGTGATGCAATTACAATTCCTGAGTATTGGTGAAAGACGATGAAAGTATTAGTGACTGATGGTTTTGGAAAATAAAAATATGTTGGTGAATGGATTTTCATCAAGGCTAATATACACCCCTCTTTCAAGTCATGCCACATTTGCATGAATAAGCTAATTCTAACACTTAAAAAATGTAGTAGATCCCTGCTTGATATTTCCCCTACACTTTATTTTGACTCCACACCACATCTTCGAAAATCGGCAAACGAAACTTTCCTGAAAATAACCCCCATAGAACAATATTTGACAATGAGAACAGCTAGGCTCCTTTTTCCACATCACCCAAGGATTTTTAAAAATCATATAAGAAATAATAAACCTTCCAGATCGTAAAACGTCTTTTACAGAGTATTGAAAATATAATATCATAACGTGCGTCTACAGAGTTGATATTCTAGTGCACGGAAATTCATAATATAGTTTATGTTTTTAGTTTTCATTCATATTGTGCATTCTTTTGATTAAACTTATGAATATCTGTTCAATGGACACTGATGTTATGACGTTATGTACATTAATATATTATAATTGTCAATAATGAATATTATGCCTGATATTAATTAGTCGTTCTGGGCTTGTACCCTGTTACGGGAATCATAAGTATGGCTTCTGTTGGAAGAATAAAATGGGTAGTGTATTGAATGCATTTAACAAATTTAGAAACGTATCCTTGATTTCGAATGAATGTAGGCCTACTATAGTTGGCTGTAGGAAGGTATTTACAAAGTGATGAAGTGATAGGTGATGAATGGGATTAATAATGTATGATCATTTGATTTCAGAGCGACAGTTGTCCAGGAGAACTCGGCGGGCTCGGCGGTCCATTGGGTGGGGCAGGAGACGCGATTCTTTGTGAATGAAACAATAGCAAAAAACTTGCGGATGGTCTAATGTCTGAAACATATCTAGTCTTACTCTCAATGGAGATGTGTGTTATTTATGAAGGTGTGTTTGTATTCTAGACTGTGGTCTCTTTGAAGACATGGTTTTAATCAAACGTTATACTGATATTTTTGTTGGTGATATTGTATGTTGATTTAATGTTGATCAGCCACATGTAGCATGATATTACAATTTATACAGTGTAATGCAGATGGAATAGTGTACATATATGTTAATTTATTTATCCTACAATATTATTTTGGTGGTTGTGTAATCTAAAAAATGTTATTTTATTTACTTTTTACCACCCCAGCAACTAGGACAATATGAAATATTAGTATTAACAACCCAAAGTGTAGTGTCTACCCTCCTATGGTTGGGTGCTTTTTACAAGTATACCTCAATCCTCATTGATACATAATTGTATAGTGTGAACATTGAATTTGCTCAGTTGTTGAAACTTCCCGAAAATCAAGTTTTTTTTTTTTAAAATGTGTGCGACTTGATGTTAGTATTGGCAGGCAACAGGCCATAGGTTCAAACTAGGATGTTTCTTTTGATTCATCAAGGGCAATAATAAGTTGATTTGTACATATGTTTTTAAATGGTCACCTCTGCATTATCTGTGGTTGTTTATAACTGTATACTACTTCTAGAAAAGTGTATTGCTTGAAGAAATCTCCCGGTGTCTAATTATTCTGTAAAAGGTTAGATTATCACGTGTAAATATTTTTACTTGCTTAATAAAAGACTAAGACATTTTTGCTTTTATATTGCACTCATTGCATTTATTTTTATAAACACTACTGATGTTTTAAACAATAAATAATAGTTTTCTCTTGCAAATTTGGCTTAGTGTATCACCGCCTGAAACCGGCCTGTACATGCAACCAAAATAGCGGTCTTTACGTGCAACTAAATATTGAGCAGCTTGCATCAGCCACGCTACACGGCTATTTAGTTAATGTGATACAGGAAAGGCCATTACGTGCCACTTGATTTAGCCATTACGTGCAACATTTATATTTGAAAAATAATCAATTACATAAGTAACGGATGGTTTCAATGAATGATATAACAAGACATACACATTTGCGTCAAAGAGCAAGATGGTTGTTTTGTTGCACGTAATGGCTGCTATTTTGGTTGGAGGTGGCGGTCGGTTTTGGTGGGTTAATGCGTGAAATGAGTAGTAGTAAAGTAACGTTTGAAAATAAACCTTCAAAACGAAATAAGCTAAAAATAAAAAGTACTCTTGCCTGTCATAATAACTTTGACATGGGAATATCTGAACACAAGAAATTGATTGTTTATGACATATGTGCAACAAACATTCATTTAATAAAATAAGACTGATACACACATACTTAGAAAAATCCATCATGTATTATATCAATGCCGTAACAGATAAATTCACATACAATCACACACGTTTTCAATTATTATTAAACTATTCATTTAGTATTTTGAACTCCATAACTGAAAAAGAATTAGATACATTATAGGGCATATATACTGTATGTCTTGCAGAATATCCACATTAACAAGTTTAAACAAAAGCATTAATACATACATATTACCATCTCATATTCAAATGAGTTTATAAACAACATGTACATAATGTATCACTATACCGGACAACAGTGAAAGAAATACACACATGAGTATATCGAGGTAAAAACACCATAATTGTCTAGCTTTTATTTTCTGAGTTGTCGGGTAGAGAAATCACGACGCCGCCCCCTCGAGAAAGGAGGATGACTTGGGGCAGGTTCAAGGTGCATCTGCAAGGGGATTGTCATTAAATATTTGAGGTCACATATGCCAAATAACATGTGTTCACTTTAAGCGTTGATAGGTTGGAATAAAAAAAATGATATGCACACAGAAAAAAAGAAAGAAATATAAGTACACCTGATTTTTAATTGTTTGATAAAAAAAAGTGCTTTCCAAACTTGGAACACGGATAATTATACATTGTTATTTGAGTTTTAAGAAATTGCGTTCTTTCATTGAGGTTTTGATGCATATAAATAGTCTGTATATGAAATCCAATACTCACAGAAATCGAGAGATTCTTTCCTTTCACTACTAACCCTGCATGCGGTCCGGCTGGGGTCTGGGATAATTGGGGTCATCTAAAATTAACACATTTACTTTTAGTACAATTTACATAATAATACAAAATGTTGTTTGGGTTTGTATATACTTGTAATTGCGTCGCTTCAGTTGCCGAAGCGAAGCCTTATGTTTGTTTCGTTTGTAACTAACTAACTATGAATGTACACATGTATGTATGTTTGTATGTTTAGACTGTTTTTTGTTGTTGCTTTAATGCTTTCTTTTGATTGCAAATTAACATCTTAATTACCCATGATCAACGTTGTTCAAGCAATGCTGTGCTCCCTGAGTGCTTTTGATCTAGTTATTCTTTGTAAAGAGTTACTAGTCTTATGCATCGATCATATGGAGTGAACACAATATTTTCAAAGCTAACGGGATTGATTAAAGAAATCCATAAAACAAACTTCTAAAGTATGTTCTTTTCATTATCATTTAGTTTGGCAATTTGCAGAATATACAATAGAACCGCGTTATTTTGAATCTATATGCATAACAATAAATTGCTAGAGATATCCAAATATTCCAGATAGCCAACTGATACAATGATCATAATATACATGAACTGAAGTGAAACTCGCCTTGAAAAATAACAATAAATTCGAGCTAAACAAAATCGTCATATTAACAAAAAGTCTACTGTAGATTCTACTCTCTGTTCTGCCAAGCAAGCTCCTACCACTGTATTAACATAGCTGAACACACACCTTCCATTTGTCTATATCAAGTGGCCCTCATGGGACTCGAACTCACTTGGGAAATATATACACACACACAGTTAATCATAGAACTACTGTAGATTGATAAAATGACAACATTACGTACTGCAAATCACCGGTTTCTTGACGTGTAGCACATAGTCGGCGGCGGCCATCTTCTGGCAGCCGGCCGTGGCGGCGTCCCCGTCCAGGGCCAGCCCCAGGTAGCAGGCGCCGTCCCGGAGGTTGTAGTCGAGGCTCACACACAGCGGGGTCTGCAGGCACTCGCGGACACAGCTGTCAGCAGACACCCCGGCGCCGGTCAGCACCCCGCCAGACACCTGCATGCCGGGGTACGACTGCCAGCCTCGGGGTAACTCTGTGGGGGGATGCATTTGTAAATATATTATGTGATTTTTTCAATATTAAAACAATATTTCTATATTATGTAAAACACGGGTTTGGATGATAACAAAGCAATAATTGTTTTCATATTTTACTAAAAAAAAAATCATTGACGGAATGAAGGTGCTATTTAACAATTGATTTATCATTCTGTATTTTATTGACATTTTGTCACTAAAGCAGTTAAGTAAAGAGTTAACTAGTAACGGGTTAATTAGACAATTTTTCAATGAATGGAATCACTTGCATGCCGGGGTACGACTGCCAGCCTCGGGGTAACTCTGTGGGGGGGGGTATATTGTCATATGGTATTGTAAGATTCTAACCTTTAACATGTTACATGGGTGTTTCATGAGGTCAATACGTAGACTGACCCACGGATGTTAGATAGGAGTCTAATTAACGGTGCGGCAGCAGATTGAGTTATACGTGTGCAGACATTTTTAAGTATATAATGTGATTTGTTTTTCAATTTTAAAACAATATTTCAATATTATGTAAAACATGGGTTTGTATAATGACAAAGCAATAATTGTTTCCATATCTTATTTTTAAAAACGTTGATGGAACTATGGTGCACTATGTGGATTTTGTAGCTTACTGGGGCATTTAACAATTGATTTGTCATTCTGTATTTTTATTGACATTTTGACACTAAAGCAGTTAATTAAAGAGTTAATTACATGTAGTAACGGGTTAATTAGACACGTTTTAATGAAAGGAACATGCTTCTTTACTCCCTCTAGAAAATGTCTCACCTGTGTTTAGTGAGCTTAAGTCTTATTCAAAATAGAACTGGTCAAGTTTTACCCATGTGATTGTTTATTACATCATTGTAAACAAAACTCAAAGTGCACCTGCTGGTCCCGGGAATGAGAGGCTGACGAGTCCATTCTTTGGGGAGGACGGCAGGAGGAGGCGTGACACCCCGGGGCCACCCCCACCAGCAGGGAGGTCCGCCTGGGGCAGGCTCATGGTCTGCAGCACCCGGGTCCGCAGGGCAGCTGCAAGGGCATCGTCAGTAAGTATTGGAGGCCACATATACAAGGGGGTCATACGGCAAACAACATGTGTTCATTTTAATGTTTTGCAAACTCAATTTCATTACAAACTCATAAAGTAACAATTTTCGTGCATCATTGTATCTATCAGATGATTGCGATGTATTTTTAAATGACCAGCATACAATCTATTTCAAGTAAGCCCTATTGCATTAAGCATCATCCATGGCGATCGGAGATTTATAAGCCAGTGTAAACCTTGGTAGCACTTCTAAACTCCATGGAAATGTCTTAAAGCAATCATCAAATCAAAATATAATAACATAAAAAAATCATCAATGTAGATTTTATGATGAATGCCTCAGTAATTATAGCTATGTAAATATTCTATAGTTTTTATCAACTTGTATCATTAAACTTGTGAATTTAAAATAAATAAAAAATAAATCATCAAATGTAGATTTTATAATGTATGCCTATCGATAGGTAATGTACATATGTATGTACATAAACTTGTGCAATTAACAGAGACGAGGGGAAAAATCAAATGTAGCATTAAAAGCGTGTCACTCACGGCAGCCCTCGCGGCTGTAGTGCTCGCACCACTGCTTGGCGACCAGCGTGCCGCACACGGACAGCGCCGTGTGGCCGTAGCAGGCGCCGCCGTCCCGCCGGTCCCAGTCCACGGCGCGGCACAGCGCGCTCGAGAAGCACGTGCGCAGGCACTCGGTGCGGTTACAGCCCGAGCACAGGCGCGCGCCGCCGGGCACGTGGAAGCGGGGGTGGGCCGAGCGCACGTCGTTCACCGCACCTACAAATGGCTGGACATTATGGCGCTTTGCTGGCTGTAGACACAAATGAGTGAGCTGTGAAAACCGGCGATGATTCTGACAGGAATGTTTGAACTGTCATTCCCCCTCTTAATGTGTTGACATTTATTTTAAAAAAATCACAATTTTAACTCATCTGTGTTTCATCTGTTATCCAAAAAATTATTTTAAAAGTTGTATTACTGGGTATTCTATGTCAGAAGTTACGATTTCTCATTGAGAGGCGGCCATCAATGCATCTGTGACCTTATATCATAATAGCAACATCAGAAATGAACTGCTGGTGTATTAAACTATTGAGTTGCTGGTGTATTAAACTATTGAGTAAGTGGTATTACTTGCTATTATATCAAATAATTCAGAAGTTACGATTTCCCATCGAGTGGCGGCCATCTTGGTGGCCATCTTGGATCTGTGACCTCAGATCATGAAAACAACATCAGAAATGAACTGCTGATGTAAAAAAACTATTGAAAAGTGCTATTTACTTGCTATTCCGTGTCAAATAGTACAAGAGTTCTGATTTCAAATTGCGTGGTGGCCTTCTTGGCCACCATCTTATATTTCTAAAAGGCCTCAAGGATACACGGACATGCAATAACGAGGTCCAAAGGATGTAAAATAAATCATAAAAAAACTTAATATCGACCTAGGTGCGGTTAGGATAGATTATCTCATTTGGCACCCTGACTATAAGGGTAATGGTCTGTTTTAGTGTAAAGATAACACTAGCTTGCACGGGTGGTGTCTCGGCCAGCTTGAGTGGGCCTTTTTATCTCCCCAGTTTAACAGAATTATTGAACTTGATCGTGTTTACCGTTCACAAAATAGGGAGATCACTTGATCTCCTACGGCTCTTAACCAATCAGAATCGAGAATGAACGGCAAACTGGGGAGAATACACTCATCAGTGAACCTTAAACATAAGATACACTCAGTGAACTGGAGACATACATGTAGCTGGGTCACTCACGTGCGACACAGGGCACCTTCCTGTAGTGGTTCGTCCCGTTCATGGGCTCGGCCGCCCCGCAGTAGTTGTCGGCGCTGAACCCGTAGCACGCCTGGGCCATGAAGTCGTAGTCCACCGCCAGACACTTGGAGATGGAGCGGCACAGGTCCAGGCACTGTGGGGAACAGACATGAGCCGATTAATGCAGTAGAACCTCTCTATTAGGACCACTTTTTGGGAGCAGTGAGAGGTGGTCTCAATACTAGTGAGGTGGTGTCTATACAGAGGTTCATTTTGGTAGCTTTATGAAGGTTTGGGTCGGTGAAAAGGGGTTTTGTATGGAGGTGGTCTCAATAGAGAGTTAGTGGTCTTAATTGAAGGTTGTACGGTGTGATTATTTATCGTGGTATCTGGATATTATGTATTCCTATGTGTGAGATTTTTACTCGAATACAACTTTTACAAAATTTTAGCAATTTAGGCTAAATGCTGATCTGCTTAGAAAATGATATGTCTTCAATATACAAATAAGAATGTAAAGCTGTTCAACTCCATAAAAGGCGCACCAATACATTTTACACAAAACAACAGAATATGGACCCTGGTCATTCTTCCAAGTAGAAGGAAGGGAAATGTTGGCTCTTTGTTCAGGTCCGTATTCAGTTGACTAATCGGTACTTTTTGGGAGGCCATTTTGTAATCAATAAGTCAAATTGAACCCAACAAAGTCCGCTGGATCCCAGTATGAACATGTAATATTATAAGTATTTCTGGTTCTCACCTGCTGAGGGGAGATGGACGTAAGAAGCAGGACGCCTCCTTCCATGTGAGTGTCCGCGAACACAGACTCGTAACCTGCAAGCATCACAGTCAGAAACTATAGTGTTACGTGTATGTAATCTGATTTGTTTAGATTAGTATCTCTCTCACAGTTTGCACAGTTCAATAACTTGATACCTCTGTCGATTGCGCATTTACCTTGCTAACATAATGTTTAGCGCATTAGATTATAGTCTTTATCTTGGTAGCTTTAGCCTTTACCCAATTGAAATTAGCCTTTAGCTCTGTACTTTAGCATTTACCTCATTAGAATTAGCCTTTACCTCGGTGGCTTTTGACTTTACCTCACTAGCTTTAAATTCTGCCTCAATAGCTGTAGCATTTGACTTGCTACCTTCGCATACATGCAGCCTGTGTGCTATGTTCAATCTTTGATGAGTTACAATGAGTTTGATCAGCTTTTGCACCAAAAACAAAATACCCCAGTCCACAAAAACAAAAACAACGCTTATAAGGTATAACACATTGCTTTATATAATCTAACATGTGAACAATGCAATTACAGTAGAACCTCTCTATTAGGACCACATTTAGGACCAGTGTTAGCTGGTGTCAATAGACAGGTGGCCAATATACAGGGCTTCATTTTGGTAGTTTTTTTTAAAGTTTTGGGACATTGAAAAAGTTGTCTTATTATAGACGTGATCTCAATAGAGAGGCGGTCTTATTTGGAGGTTCTCCTGTATTACTGGACTGCCCACTGGCTCTCACCGTCCGGCACCATGTCTGTTGGCGGGGTGGTGCCCCCAGGGGCGGGGGTCGGCGTGGCGGGGACTGTGGTGGTCTCCATGCGGCCGGGCGTGGGCGTGGTCGGGTCCATCGTGGTGCTGCTCGTGGTGCTGAGGCCTTAGAGGTAGAGAGGGAACAGAACCATGACTATGATTTGTGGTAGCTTTTAAGTCTCATGCATTGCCAGTGAAATTCAGTACAGTTCACTGGTAGTTATGTCACAGGTTGTTATTACTGTGAGGAAGGGAAAAGACTTAGGAATTAAAATGTTGCAGTGTCTGTCATTATGATTTTTGGGGGATGCATTCAACTGTACACCAAGCAGAGAGTGGCACTGCCAGTCAACCAGTCAACAGGTCAAGTATAAGTAGCCTGACAGTACGCTGTTACACACACGATTAAGAGTAAAGTGAGAATTAGCGTTTGGTTTTTGGACCGAAGTGAAAGGAACCTTGCTTTATCCTGAGCAGATGTGGTCGGGGTGTCTGTGTTCAGTGATGAAAAACAGAGTGAATGAATGAGGCTGCGAATCATTCTTATATTCCGCTATTTAGACAGCCATTCGGCCAGTCAGCCAGACAACTAACCAATCATCCCACCAACCATACCATCCAACCAACTAACCAACCAGCAAGCCAGCCAGCCTGTCAGCCAGTCGGCATGTATTGTTTTAACTTAATGCTACAGTGAGCACTCACATTGAGTTTTGAGCCTGAAGTGGCTGCAGCCGAGCTTGGTCCTGAACGGGTCGCACGCCGTGGTCTCGTTATGGAACCAGCAGGTGAGGTCTCGCGAGTCGAAGTCCATGGCCAGGCACTCGGGGCGGTCCTTGCACGTGTCCAGGCACTCCTGGAAAGTTCATGAAGGCTTAGGTTATAGTGGTCATTTTTCATATGGAGCAATAGGGGTTCATACGTAGCCAGAAATGCCATATCTGTTTTTAATCTGACTTATTGTGTGGGTTTTGTCAGCAATGTTTCTGACAGAGCACTATTTTGACAAGTGCACGTCGCTGTGCATGCGGAGATGCTGATGTTGTTATTGTTTCATCATATCTTCCGGGTTAATTTTCATACTGTGCTAAAAAATCGAATAATATGTAACTGTTACTCGAGAATATGTGAGTTTTCTGCATTTTGAAAAGTAGAGTTTCATCAAAAGGCAAGGTGATGTTGTCACAATAGTTTGTTATGTATGAAACCTAAACATTTCAAGCAATAGACAGTGTTTAACATAACCAACTGTTGATCAAGGGAGTCCCCAGTTACGATATCTTGAAAGAGATGGTTATATGAGATTGTTTTACTTTGAGGTTCTTTTATGTAAATGAGCCACTGTGGTCAACTTTATGGATTTTGTCTGTGCCATTGACAAATGGCACAGAAACTAGTCCCTACTAAGAAGAAAATAGTCCCTACCGTGAAAAAATAGTCCCTAACGTGAAGAAAATAGTCCCTTCCATGAAGAAAATAGTCCCTACCATGAAGTTACGGATGGATTTCTGCTTCATGCCGCCGCCAACGTTTCGGCCTGGGTATTCCTCGATCCTAATAGCTGAGAAACAGAAAACAATGTGTCTATTATACACTATAGAACCTCTCCATTAGGACCATGTCATAAGTGCATAAATGCTGAAATAACAATAATTATGGCCTCTTCAGTTGACTGTAGTCTAGAGACCATTATTATGGCTACTGCTAAGACTGCTTTCATGAATTAACACATGCATGCAGCATCTATAAAGTTGGATGATGGTATTAACTTACGAGCTGTGGAGGTGGTCGGTGAAGCGGAAGTAGTTGTACTGGGTACTGTAGTGGTACTTGGCAGAGTAGTATCCGTTGTCTGCGGGGGTTTACTGGCAGGAGTACCGGGCGTAGTTGTAGTACTTGGCTCTGCTGTTGCTACAGTATCAAAATGTATATTTACAGTTAGCATTACTAAATTCAATGATAAATATAGGATGTTTAAAGGAACCAGAAATCCCACATCAATTTTTAAGTCCTATGACGCACACTCCTCTTTTTCAGCCCTTTTTTCTTAACCCCACTTCCTAATATACTCTTTGTAGGGTGCTGTCTTGCACTTGAGGGGTAAAGGTTGAAGAATGGTGTACGAAAGAATCGTAAGAAGGCTACCCACAAAATACGACTATTTCTATGTAATGTTATTGTAGAATATGTACCCCCCCCCCTTTACAGTCATATAACATAAATACATATACATAAGGTGACTTGCCCTCAATCTTGAGCGTGAAATGTGAATCGCCTGTATTTAAGTGCGTGAAATGTGATGAAAATGTGATGCAACCTTTTCAATTGCCATTCCTGACTATTGATTAAAGACAATGAAATGTATTGGTGACTGGCGATTTAGGAAAAGAATGTTGCTGAATAGATTTTCATCAAGACCCCTGTACTCACGGGTGCAGCGCGTGAAGCGGTAGTGTGAGCAGGCGGCCTTGTGCTGCGGTGTGCCGCACACGCTCGCCTCGTCGTGGAACCAGCAACTCGACTCCTGCGGGAGAGAGGGAGACATGGGCGGGTGAGTGGGGGTGTACGAATGGTATGTATCATGGGAGGGGGTAGAGAGTACATAGTGGTCTACTACTATGGTTTACAAACACTATACCATACAGTATGTACTGTATATTGTATGGAATAGTGTTTGAAAAACATAGTAGTAAACCATTATGTACTCTCTACCCCCTCCCATGATGCGGAGGCCCATGGTATGCATTATTCTGTTTCATGTAAATATATTGTTTAGCATGATCCAGAAGTACACGACAACCGGGAGAAGGTTATCAATCCTGTTAGAACATGCGTGATATCATGGTTATCATGCTTCTACTCAGCCGGACTAGTTTTTCACATTTATAAAAGCAGTGTTGTCATTCAGTATATGTAATTAAGTTATTAGTGTTGTAATTGTTTAGAAAAAAGAATGATGAGTGCACACCCGGGTTCTTTATGTAACATAAATCATTTTATCATGATTCGTATTTGTGGCGTAACTGCATAGTCGTTGCTAGAGATATGTCATTCATGGTGGTATTCATTTTGCGTCAAATAAGTGAATTGAAATGGTTTGAAATAGATCTTTCATCACGACTTTTAAGTTTCAAATACATAGCACACGTGCGTTACTGATATACATACATGCGGAAAAAGCATTATGACTCATTGCAGTAATTCCACACCTTGCTGTTGAAGTCGAACCCCATGCACGTGTTGTTCTGGACGCAGTAGGTGACGCACACGAGGAAGCTGTCCACCCCGCGCTGGTACGTCCCGCGGGGCACGTGGTAACCCTGGAGCACTTCTGGGCTCACTGTGCAAGTCACACAATGTCAAAATAAAGTGAATCAATATACAGGCTGCAATCGACATTTTTATCATGGTGGTTTTAAGTGAACGTATCATGAGGGGAATAAGACCAGAGAGATTAGTGATGTAAGATTTGTTGACCACTCATATAACCAATACCCCCCACTAATAGACATGTAAACATAATTAACATCTGTTGGCACCTAATCTCGTTTTAAGACTACGCTTTGAACTTGGTTTTAAAGTGAAAGCTCATGAAGTTTGCATTGTGGAAAAAGGACATGAGAACGTCCGAAAGCTTCAGGTGAGCTTTCACGAAAACAAGTTAAAATGCAGTTTTAGAGCTTGATTATCAATGAAAACTTGAACAAATGAACATCCAGCGTATCTCGTGGCACATTGCATAGAATGCATACAGCTACGGCTTACATCGCATCGGTGGCTCCACGTCCGCGGGTGTGGAGGCGGCCGTTGCCTGGGTGGTGGTGGTGGACGTGGTGAGGGCGCGCGTCGTGGAGCGCGTGGTCGCCGCCGAGGTCGTGGTGGTGGATCTAGTGGGTTTGAGAATAGACACACTTCACACATGGCAGATCCAGTGGCTTAGGGAGGAGCGCGCCCCTTTTTTCCACCAAAATACCTCATAGAGTTTTTACACGTCCTCCAACGATCATGCGTAGGAAACCCATGAAATCCATTAAGTGTGCCCCCCCCCCTTTCCAAAACCTGGATCTGTCATGGTGTACTGATCGTTGGCTGTGTTAGGTTCCCACACATATAGACTCATGGCTTCCTCAAAGTATCTTGTGTTTTGGCATGTTTGCAAGATTGCACACGTACGAGACCCCACCACTCTTTATTTTTAAATGGATCTGCTGTCGTATGAAACTCATCAAACCATCTGGGATGAGAATTTTTGTGGCTATTCTAGTAGTGGAATTCGGTTCGGTGTATTGTTTGTATGGATACTCCGCAGCCACCAACGTGGTGGTGATTATAGCAGAGGGAGGCCACGTGGTGTTGGTACATGGACCTCAAGAGGCAGGCTAGGTAGCCAACTGAGCCACGGGTGTGTGGAGGATCACACTAGCTATTGTGTTCAAACTAGGTGAGTTCTTTTTTTGCAGAGGGATGATTGTCCTCTACAAAGGACATGCCTTTTAACGAGGCTTCGAACCTCGTGCTTGGTCTCGCCACCGTCTAGTCGTATAGTTGACAGTGGCGACACACTCGGTGGAGATCGGCAGTACAGTTGTCGACGTTTTGAGGTCGTACGCTCTAACCACTACACCAAAGAGAACCACACTATTGAATGTAGTTCCAGTTGTATTCCATATTTAAATACTAGAAATGCATTGTATTTACACTCAGTGGTGTAAAAAATTGATTAGTCAAGACTGGCCGCTCTATATATTATTTTATAATCATATGGGCTATATTATACTGATTATTCAATCTGTGTGCACCCTGGGATGAACATCGGTACATACCTTGTTGTGGTGGCAGCTTGTTGCGTGCTTCCTCCAGGGACAGGGGGTGGTGGTCCGCACATCTGAAAGCAAGAACAGGACCATGTAATAGGCGTGATATAAATGCACATGATGACAAGTGTACATGTACATGTGGGTGCCAAAGTCACACATTAAATAAATCCTCTTGTTATTTCTAGGGAGATGTGTTGCATGGCCTATCTAATGGCCAATCTCTAGTACAAAGACACCAGATATTTTATGGTGGGGGTGATCATGAGCCTCAGCATCATGGGAGAGGGTAGGGGTGTATAATGGCCTGCTAATATGGTTTTACAAACACTATATCATACAGTATACAGTATATATGACTAGCACTATACTATACACTTTACAGTATATTTGACTATAGTCATGCATACTATACAGTATATATACTGTTTACTGTATATGGTATATTGCTTGTAAACCTTAGTAGTAGACCATTGTATACCCCTTACCCCTCCATGGTAAATATAAATAATAAAATGTCTGGTTTATAGTCTTGATCCAAGTTTTGATCTCACGACTTTACAATTTACACCAGGTCATCGGCACATTCAATGATCAGCAATTGATGATTTATCTTTCTCTCACTCCTCGGGGAGCATACCATACTGGCTGCATACGGCATTGCTGCTGTTTGCGCACGCTTATCACCGACCTGTACCCTATTTAACGTGTACCTACGGAGCAGTGTGCAACCTGTTAGGGGTAAGTTTGCTCAACACTTACCATCAGACCCGACTGGGAATCGAACCCACGACCTTCTGGTCACAAGTCCAACTCCCTATCCATTCGGCCAGAGAAGCACACAATTGCTGAACATCAATTATTTTTTTATTATGTAACATGCGTTTATATAAAACATCGATGATGGTGATGGGATGGAGCGGGTGGGGGCAAGTATATCAATGTTTGCAATGGAAAAGAAAACCTGAGTCCCCACCTCCGGGCGTGAATCCGCACTCCTTGAGGGGCTCGGTACAGACGCTCTCGGTGCCGTGGGACATGAAGAGCGTGCCGTAACCGAGACCGCAGCGGAACCGCAGCGGGCTCAGCTCCCCGTACTGAAAGAAAATGTAATTGTGCTTTTTTACAATCTCAATGAACATTTACAGTTTTCAAGCGACTTCATCATTTACGCCGGCCTTATCACATTAACTATTTCTCAACTCCCC
>CM032665.1:43059424-43070372 GCA_019095985.1 Streblospio benedicti
CATTCTTCATAACCCAGTGGGTGCACAGAATAAGATTATGTTACCTGTACACGTCCCTGCTACGAACAATTTACGAATTATTTTCAAAATAAATAGATGCCATGCTCATTACAGGGCCATGTTTGTGTAAATAAAACGTTAAACGTGCGGGTTTTCCTCTGCATATACGTCATACGTATGCGTTACACGTAAGTAGATAAGCGGAACGTCTTTCTTTGCTACAGCTAACGTTACCCGTGCGTTATGCGTACTTTAAACGTACCTCATTCTATGAAAAAAACGTTGCCTACGTAAATTTAAGTAAAGTAAATAAAAATAAATAAAAGTAAATGAATTACATACAATCCTTGACCCAAACTACACTAAGCACCGCTTGAGTAACAGGTATTAAAATTAATTGTACATTATACATTGATACTCATCCACTTAATTAATTAATTTATTTATTTAATTAATTAATAGATTATTTCAGGAATTATTTGAATCTGTAAGCATAAGCATAAGCCGGTGTAGTTAAAACACATAGGCTCCACTTATCAAAAACGCACGATCCACTCACGCATTACGGCAGCATACACGCAAGAAAACAATGCATGACGCCATATAAAACTTTTTATTTTTGGCTTTTAGTCTAGATAACGCCATCATACGTTGCGAGCTAAAATCTATATATTATAAAGGAAGAGGCTGTTTTTTGCGTCACAAAAGGCTTTTTAACCACAAGATGCAGATCTATCACTTTCAAATTATGTATGTAAAATCAGGACAACTTGGTGGTCGTTATAATATCACATTTCAAACCAAAACCAAATAAATGTTTTTTAATTATAAAAAACAAGAAAAAAAGAATTAGGGGTTAAGTTTGCTTACAGGGCAATGTTTGTGGCTGTCACGTTAAACGTTTGTATAAGGTGATATATATGTAGGCAATCTTTGTCAGACCTGATTTGCTTGCACGTCACACGTACAGTCATACAAATGAGGGAACTGGGAAGGGTGGGGATGGTGATGGAGGTGCATTTTATCTGCTCCGGACCTGTTTTGAGGAGGGTGTTGGCAGAAGGGGGTGTGTGTCCATATGGACCTGTTTAGATGGGGATGGGGGGGGGGGGGGCATGGCTGGTGTCCATATGAGTGGGGGGAATGGCTGGTGGTGAGTCAGGGAGGAGCATTTAATCTGTTCCAGATCTCATCAATTTCAACCCGAGCAGCAGCAAAAGGGGGTGATTGACATTTAATGGTCTGCACGTGTTTAGCAGGGGTAGGAGTAGCTGGAGAGGGAGGGATGTTAAATGGATCAAGCATTGACACATACATGTAGTGTGTGTATGGCTGTCACATATGAGTGTGGGAGAGGGAAGGTGATGGAGGTGTATTTAATCTTTCCAAGACCTGTATAGTGACGGGAGCTGGTGTGAGGATGTGGGACAGGGAAAGAATGGGAAGGGAGGAGCATTTAATATGTTCCAGATCTCTTCCGTTTCAACCAGAGCAGCAGCAAGAAGGGGTGCATTTTTATGGACCTGTTTGGATGGGGATGGGGTAGAGAGGGTTGGGGAGAGAAGAGGGTGGGGGGTTGGAAGGAAGGGGTAGGGATGAGTGGGACATTTAAACTGCTCTGCACGTGTTTACCATGGGTAGCAGTAGCTGGGGGAGGGATATTAGAGGGATCAATCATATTTAGTACATTTACTGTGTAAATGGCTGTGACATATGATGAATGGGAGGACAGGTGATGGAGATTTATTTAATCTTTTCAACAGACCTGTATATTATCAATGGGGAACTGGTTCATTTAAATGCAATTTGGCACGAAAAAATCATTCTTCATAACCCAGTGGGTGCACAGAATAAGATTATGTTACCTGTACACGTCCCTGCTACGAACAATTGACGAATTATTTTCAAAATAAATAGATGCCATGCTCATTACAGGGCCATGTTTGTGTAAATAAAACGTTAAACGTGCGGGTTTCCTCTGCATATACGTCATACGTATAGTGCTTAAGTAGATAAGCGGAACGTCTTTCTTTGCTACAGCTAACGTTACCCGTGCGTTATGCGTACTTTAAACGTACCTCATTCTATGAAAAACGTTGCCTACGTAAATTTAAGTAAAGTAAATAAAAATAAATAAAAGTAAATGAATTACATACAATCCTTGACCCAAACTACACTAAGCACCGCTTGAGTAACAGGTATTAAAATTAATTGTACATTATACATTGATACTCATCCACTTAATTAATTAATTTATTTAATTAATTAATTAATAGATTATTTCAGGAATTATTTGAATCTGTAAGCATAAGCATAAGCCGGTGTAGTTCAAGTGCCCATCACATAGGCTCCACTTATCAAAAACGCACGATCCACTCACGCATTTTACTGGCAGCATACACGCAAGAAAAACAATGCATGACGCCATATAAAACTTTTTTTTTTTGGCTGGTAGTAGATGCCATCATTTACGTTGAGCTAAAAAGGGCATTCCAAACTTCTGTTAACCAGTAGCTATTACAGCCCTCCAACATTTAGCTGCATCTATCACTTTAATATTTTGGACACATGATTGTGTATTTAATCTTTCCCAGACCTGTATAGTGAAGGGAGCTGGTGTGAGGATGTGGGACAGGGGATAAAAAATGGAGGAGCATTTAATATGTTCCAGATCTCATCCGTTTCAACCAGAGAGCAGCAGCAGGAAGGGTGTGCATTAATTATGGACCTGTTTAGATGGGGGGAAAATGAGAGGGTTGGGGAGAGAAGGTGGGGGAATGGCTGCATATCGGGAAAATTCAAAAGTCAGGGATGACTGGTGGGAGAGAATTTAATATGTACTCCACCAGGTGTTTTATTCATGTTTCACAGTAGCTGGGCAAGGGATATTAGAGGGATCAATCAATTGCCATATTTACACATTTAGTGTGTAAATGGCTGTGACATATGAGGATGGGAGGACGGTGATGGAGGTGTATTTAATCTGTCACAAACTATGTAACTGACAAGAACTGGTTCGAGGGATGTGGGACAGGAGGAAGGATGGGGAGGGAGGAGCATTTAATCTGTTTAGGATTTCATGTTTCAACCCGAGCAACGCCGGGTAACCAGCTAGTCTATTATATAAATGGGGAGTGTGTGTTCGTTATATATGCAACATCTTCAAAAGCAGATTTCCAAATACCACGAAACTTTGGCAAATCATTCTTCATAACCCAGTGGGTGCACAGAATAAGATTATGTTACCTGTACACGTCCCTGCTACGAACAATTTACGAATTATTTTCAAAATAAATAGATGCCATGCTCATTACAGGGCCATGTTTGTGTAAATAAAACGTTAAACGTGCGGGTTTCCTCTGCATATACGTCATACGTAGTACGTTACACGTAAGTAGATAAGCGGAACGTCTTTCTTTGCTACAGCTAACGTTACCCGTGCGTTATGCGTACTTTAAACGTACCTCATTCTATGAAAAACGTTGCCTACGTAAATTTAAGTAAAGTAAATAAAAATAAATAAAAGTAAATGAATTACATACAATCCTTGACCCAAACTACACTAAGCACCGCTTGAGTAACAGGTATTAAAATTAATTGTACATTATACATTGATACTCATCCACTTAATTAATTAATTTATTTAATTAATTAATAGATTATTTCAGGAATTATTTGAATCTGTAAGCATAAGCATAAGCCGGTGTAGTTCAAGTGCCCGTCACATAGGCTCCACTTATCAAAAACGCACGATCCACTCACGCATTACGGCAGCATACACGCAAGAAAACAATGCATGACGCCATATAAAACTTTTTTTGGCTGGTAGTAGATAACGCCATCATACGTTGAGCTAAAAAGGGCATTCCAAACTTCTGCTCCGCGTATTACAGCCCTCCACACATTTAGCTGCATCTATCACTTTAATATTTTACACACACATGATTGCCGTATAAAACATATGTTCCACGTATTGCCGAAAATCCAGAATTGCGTGGAGTCTGTGTGACACGCACTTTAATATAAAAAAGTCTAGCAAACGCATAAATTATATATATGTACCTGTTTTTACGCCTCTTATTTTATTCAGTTTCACATGACGGGGGGGGGAGACATGGCTGGTCATCAATAACTTTTGGCCTTATGGCTGGTGGTGAGGCAGGGAGGAGCATTTAATCTGTTCCAGATCTCATCAATTTCAACCCGAGCAGCAGCAGAAAGGGGGTGATTGAGATGCACATTTAATGGTCTGCACGTGTTTACCAGGCGTAGGAGTAGCTGGAGGGAGGGATATTAGACTGATCAAGCATTGCCACATACATGTAGTGTGTGTATGGCACTGCCACTGATGACTGTGGGAAGAAGGTGATGGAAGTGTATTTAATCTTTCCCGGACCTGTATAGTGACGGGAGTTGGTGTGAGGGATGTGGGACAGGGGAAAGAATGGGAAGGGAGGAGCATTCAATATGTTTTTGATCTCATCTGTTTCAACCAGAGCAGCAGCAGGAAGGGGGTGAATTAATTATGGACCTGTTTAGATGGGGATGGGGTAGAGAGGGTTGGGGGAGAGAAGGGGCGGCGGGTTGGAAGGAAGGGTAGGGATGAGTGGGACATTTAATCTGCTCTTGCGTGTTTACCATAGGTAGCAGTTTTGGCGAAAATATAGCAATTTCAACCTGATTGCCCGCCGATATTTACTGCATGCCTTTATAAATGACAAATATAAAGTATAGTAAATTTATTTATCCATCAGACCTGATTCAGATAAAGATATGTGCAATGATGAATCTGAAATGCATTACATAGGACTGAGATGAAGGAACAGATAACTTTTAATTTACAAACCACAAACACAGCTTTAACAACATAGGACTGTAATGGCAACAGCATTAAAAAATACATCTATTTTTAAAAAGGACAAGAGGCATCAATCACACAATAACATGGAAAATGATCACCCAATGTGCACATACTCAACCAAGACAAAATTTTTGAAGCCTTTGCCTTACCGAAAAAATTTCATAATTTGCAAACCTACCATGTCATCATCTCAATTACAAAATAAACTGCATAGCTTCTGCAGACACCGGAAAAAAAATTACTATCAAGCATCACATGAAAACCTGCAATTCCTAATATGAATGTCCCTGTTCATTCTGTACTGTTTGCATCGTGTATAAGTTAATCATCTATTCAGTAATCCATAATACACAAATAAAATTTGTAAATAAAAAATCACATGGTTCAACCCTCCCTTCAGTGCTAATGTTTCATCCAATCGTAGGCAAAAAATTCCTCAAATTAATAGATAAATGTTTCCCCATAGACCATCAACTGCATAGACTCATCAATAGGAACACAATCAAAGTTAGCTATAAATGTATGGCAAACATCAACCAGATTATCTCAAAACACAATAAATCAATACTCGGAAAGAATGAAATAAACACCAGTGATAATACTTTGCAACTGCAGAAATAGACAAATGTGCCCATTGGATGGAAACTGCCTTGCAAATGGCGTAATATACCAGGCAATAGTCGATAGACAAGATAATAACAAAACAGAAAATTATGTAGGCTTAACTGAAAATTCATTCAAAACTAGATATAATAACCACACATCATCTTTCAGAAACCAAAGCAAACGTCATAATACTACACTAAGCCAATAATTTGGTCTCTGAAGGACCAAAACATCCCTTACACTTTGAAATGGAAAATATTGGCAAAAGGAAGACCATACACAACCTCCACAAAATCATGCAACCTGTGCTTGATGGAAAAATATCTAATAATATGCAAACCACACCTAGCCACACTGAATATAAGAAATGAACTATCAAGTGAATGCAGACATAAGAAGAAACACCTCCTTTGCAATTTCCAACCAACACATTCCTGACGATACATTAATATTACAATACTAAATCTAATACAATAAATATTGTCTCTCTTTCTATAATTATCGTAGAACATTATATAAGCTTGCCATTTAGTAATTCCAACAAAAAGTATTTCTTAGTTGCACTGTAATATTAGGTTTACGTAAACTACTCTATATATTAATCAATAATTTTCTGGTACTGAATATTTGTCACCAAGTTCCTGGAATTCTGTAACTGCCATTTTGTTCTGAAGATTGCTGATGCCTGCATCAGTATGAAACTTAAAGTAAACAAAATGAAAACAAATTAAATTGACTTGTTATTTATCATACATAAAATGCTCCCTCCTGGTCGAGCCCTCTTCATAGACACTCCGGACATTCCAAACTGGAATCAACTAAATATATTACTAACTGCTCTGTTTTTGCTACAATGAGCTATCTTCTCAACTTATTTCCACTACATTGGATGATTCTCGAGGTTTGATTGTATTTTTCACCACTATCTTACACACAAGATGGAGGTTTTCATTCACACAGAATTATGAGTTAGGTTTCAATCTTGCTGCACACAGCTGCCGAAAGTAAAGTGTTACAATTTGTGCCTTTACATTAAACTCCTGGCAGATACTGGCTGATGCATATAACCACAGTGCTCAATCTTTTGAGTGGTGTTTAAATATTCCCGTACAAACTCAACCCAGCACGTTTGCTCCTTTCTGTTGTATTTGTTGCATTGTTGATTCAATTAAAAACAGATTTTTTTCTCACAACTTTTTGGATTTACATTGTAAGCTATTTCCTTTATGAATTGACATGTGTTGGTTTTAGTTGTTTTTCACATCAAAAAGAGTTTTACAAACATTGCTTTATAGGAACCATATACCAAAACATCTATTTTGATAACAGCTTACTTTTATATTTTTTTCATTTCCCCTATTTCTGATAAAGACTCATATATTCTGTTCTTAAAAAACATATGGCATGTTTTCACAGAAAACAGAATTTGATGGGGTTTTTCAAAAAAAACATTCTGGTAGTTTTTCACAAGATCACTTCTTTCACTTCCCTTGCAAAATCAGCATTACTGAATTACAAAGCTATTTACCTCTCATTTACCTTTTTGAACTGCTGCATTGAGCGAGCCTGGTGTTTATACTCAACTCAGCATTCTATTTTTGTACCAGTTGCATGTAATGATACAGGCAATGCAAAATGTTTTTTCTCTCAGCACCACTCGGATGGATGGAAAACAACTCAGCCACTTTGTCTTTACACACAAAAATATGCAGACTACTTCTGCTCACCTCAAAAGTGTAAGGTGTTCTGCCAGTCTGTTGGAGACCATGACTGATTTGGTGATTAATCCCACTTTTATTTAGCTGCAAGTGGCACAGCAAATGTTTATAATCAATCAATGTTCAATAAAGATATTTTAGAATTTGGATGTGCCTGAATAACATTATATTCTATGAAAATTGAGAGTCTATTTAAATCCAAGAACTATAAAATAAATTTTATATAAATTGTGGTTTCTGGGAATGCATTTTTTCAAGTTTCTTTTTATTTCTAGCTCACGATAAACCATAAAAAATGCTTTCATTCGCCCTTATCATCATTTTCAGCTAAACACAATCTGCACATTTAATTCAAAGTTCACACCAACTGCAATACCATGCATCACCATACTCCATATGAAATAGGAAATATACATCCAGAGACCTAAACCAGCACACCTAATCAAACACAGCCAACTGTTAGTCAACAGACAACCTCACACCAGTTAGAGATAAAAAGTTAGCCAGGCAGTCTGGATAATCAGTGCCAATTGATTTATGCAACTTGACGGCTCCCCCAGCGCTCGTATGGAGAAATCGCATCAACTAAGGCAGTTGATACTGGTTGATATGAAAGAAGATATGCACAGGAAATATGATAAAGAGATTTGAAGTTGCAAAATGTAAATGAGAACTACAATATATTAAAATCATCTGTTAATATTTGTGCAACATAATATGTGATTACCTAATGATTAAGGACGGAAATGAACTGATCATAAAATATTATCACATAAAAACTTCTGCAAGGATAGAAATGGAAATATTTATATTTTTATCATAATATTCAATCCCGGCAATTCAAGCTGCCGCGATGACATCATTCAAAGTTGTGTAACACATTAACAGAACTGTGTATCATAACAGGGATTATGTTGTTTACTTATCATCGGGATTAATAATTGATTAAAAGTGACTTATTACCTACATAATAGTTATAGAATTTGTTGGCAAATTTCAGTATAATCGCATAATAGTATAATTGCAATAAACCAATCCTAGTACATTATATATATATTACATGTGTATTTGGAAGATTAACAATGCCATTATTTATACCAATTACATTATTCACAAAGCAATATGTTTCATCAAAATTTTCGTAAGTCATAATCCGGTCCGGGTCAAAATGTGTTTAGTTTGCTTACCGAAATTACCCGAAATAACCTCGCAATAATCCAAATTTTAATGATTTCCATTGTGCTCAACTTAAAGGTTCAATCAATATCGAAATCGCACACCAATGTTGTAACGTACTACTCGATGTTGTATCTATCTTTATTATTCATATAACTGAAGCATACAATCAGACCACTCATCCCTTATACAAGCTACCACCATCGTCCAGCTCTCTAGACTCACTCCATCTAAGTCTAGAGGTGTCATCTCTAATCACACTACCACACGCCAAAGATCTGTAAATGTTTTCCACTAAAAACAGCAACTGAACTTTTAAGTTTTTGATTCCTTTTCTCAAATCCATCTAATTCATACAAGTAATATTCAAAACAGTTCTTAAATTAAATTCAATGAACTCAACTTTCAACTTCAATTTCAGGTAACATTACAATACATTTAACACACTTACTTCAGTTTGCAAAAGAGCATTTCCATAACCTGCAAATACTATTCTCTACTTGGTATGAGTTTCATGTAATTCTAGTTATAGCAGCTATACTTCAAACACATTTAAACATGACTATAAATATGAGCAGCTATACTTCAAACGCATATAAACATGAGTATGAATACTGCTCAAAACAGTACTCTGTACTCTGTGCACTCTGTTCAAAATTGATTGTGTGCAGCAAACATGATATGTCAAAATGGCTGAGTTGTAAAGAGGTCAACAGGTATGGGCTCACACCCTGAAAGGCGACTTCTTTATGTGTACTAGAGAAGTCACTGCACACCTTCTGCGATACCTTACTCCTTATTAGACGCCAACATCATATAAAAGCAATCCACTTGAGCTGCTTAACCTGTGAATGATGAGCATGTGTATGAGAGGAACAGTTTGAAGGATAATTCATGCAACGATAACAGGCTAGATTGCATACGGCTCCTGGCTGTTGCCGCAGTCTTGCTGCCCCTCAGGTTTCAAACTGGAATCGCTTGCAAATGGGGAAGTGGTCCTCTCTTGGCTGTATACAAACCAAGTGTATTCCGCCGGGGACACGTTCTAAATCTAAGTCATGCATGGAGGCCTGTGGTGGATGTCATTGAAGTCCTGGGGGAATGCAGATGCTTGTATACTTGCAAAGATTGGCGTCTGAAGTGCCGACCATGACAGGAGCACGTTGCCTGGACTTCAGTCAGGATAACCATGGCTGGCTACCAAGGGCGGCTGCAGGTCACCCACCCAGGGGATTTAAAGAGGCCCTGGTGGGGGAGTGCCAGGCAGGAGGATTGACTAAGTGTGTGCCTGTGTGAGGGAGCAGCCTTGATTTAGGTGTGTCGCATGTATACTGTCTTCCTTAATGTTCTTTTCATTGTTCGAAGGAGGTAAAAGTTAGATTATTCACTTCATATTGTTCAAGTTTTTTTATGGTTGCACGCTTATTATTAATACAACTGGAAGCATACAATTAGCCACTCATCCCTTATACAAGCTACCACCATCGTCCAGCTCTCTAGACTCACTCCATCTAAGTCTAGAGGTGTCATCTCTAATCACAATACCACATCATAAGTTTCCTCCCTTATAAATTTGCATTATTAATTTTAAAGTATAGCTTGAAAATTATATACTGTAAATTTATTAAATAACAACATTCTTTACTTTATATCTATATATTGCTACCTTCTCGTTTTTAAAGAATGGTGGTAGTGTGATTACATTAATATATACTGATGGTGATGTATGAACTTAAGATTTTCATTATGACAAACCTATCTAAAGAGATGAGCTGGCAAAAGAAATATAAAACATAAAAGAAGTTTACAATAAGTAAATACATGTTTTGGTGACAACAAAAACATGCAACATAAATGTAATAATAGATATGACATAATCATAATACAAGTGTATGAAGCAAGGTGATTTGTAAAATGACACAAGTTATTTGAACATACCAAATCCTTATTGATTTGACCATATTTGACAAACGTTTGAAAAAACATATATCAAGGTTAACCATGAAAAATAATGGTAGGAATACATTAAGCAAATCATAAATTTTGTAAAGAGTAATTCAATTGAGTAAAATCTTATTAGTGATAACAAGACAGCTATTGTAGAAACAGATAATAATAAGTGTATGATAAAGTGTAAGATATGAAACCATAGGTTAAAATTACAATATATTGGTTTTAATACCAATGACTTAAAAATTACAAGACTGTTCGATCACTTAAAGCGCTAGTTGTAATCCCAAACTACCAAAAGTGATTACAACACACCATAAGCATTAGTAAAACTAATATCATATAGTCGACAAAATAAATATTATGACAATTACTTCAGCTTGAAATTCCATTTGATGTTAAAATTGATATTAGTAGCCCCCAACTACTAATAATTATACAGAATTTTGCAAAAAGCAAAGCCATTAATAATGTTTTTACCATTATGTTCAATATATATTCCTGTCAGAAAATAGAGATTACTACAATCATAAATGTAATTTCAAGAAATTGAGCATGTTTTAAGATTAATATAGTAAGTATAATATGGATTGGAAGTGTAATATTCATGAACAGCAAGTCACATTTGTTTTGCTCA
>CM032665.1:43070472-43091643 GCA_019095985.1 Streblospio benedicti
AGCTATCCTTTTTTTCTCTCCCTTGAAAACCCTTTTTTAAAATTTTGGGAAACCCAAAAAAATTTTAGCCCTCATTTTAAGGATCCTCCTCTCGTCAGCACCCCAAACACACAACAAGACCGTAAGTATAATGCACTTATAAAAAATAACTTTCTCTAGAAATAAATATATGATGTAAAATATGTATAATTAGTAAAAATATCTGGAGTTCGACACTGTAACACACTAGACAACACGCTCACTTCCGCCCGCAAATTTTGAAATGCGCGCGCAGCCTCGTTGTTGACAAACATGTTGATTCGTACTATTGTGCTACGTCACGTGACAACAACTGCACATTGGTCTTGCAATCTGATTAGGAAGATGTTTGATTAAGGGTTTAGTTCTAAAATATAATGCTCATTTTGTGCACATCAAACTACACCAAAATCATGCCAACATGGGTTTGCGTGGGTGCAAAATTGCATGCCCTCTGAATATGTACCTTATAAATGCCATATTAAACTCAGCCAACCCCCCCACGGCAAGAAAAACCGACTGTTTTAGGAACTTCACTGAATCCTTTAAATTTGTCTATCCCTTCAACCCCTGCCGTTACACGGTCCTTTACCTAGTCATAACCTAAAAAGCCCGTGGGTATTGACGACTAGGTCACGAGATATATGCAAAACTTATTTTACATAAAAAATCCCATTCCACCATCACCATCTAAAAATACGTGGTGAAAAGACCATGTCCAGACTAAATTGGTCAACAAGATTCCGACATGGTAAAGACTTGATAAAGACTTGATATAAAAAGACTTGGTTAAACATTGTAAAGACCAAGACAATTAGTCAGGTCGTAAGGGCTGAGTCATTATTTAAAGAAGTGGGGAGGTCAGAAGTTTTTTTCTAGACATCAGTGTTTCTAACTTCTGACCCCCAACGGGTTCGCAAATCAAACATATGACCCCACGGGTTCGCAAATCAAACATATGACCCCCAACATCGAAATATATGCCTGAAATATGAACTTCCGACCCCCCCCCACTTTAGTATATAACTTTCCCTAGCATATGACACCCCCCATTTCCACATGCCTATTGTATGTATTAGCATAGCATTGTACTGTCATATCTGCAGTACAAATTTGCAAAAAATATTTAGCTTTATGAATGAAACTATGAATGAATGAAACTAGCTTTTACCCCAGTACATTAAATGCAATAAACAAAAATGTAATACAAACTGTACCTATTAACTTGTCATGATACAAAAGGACTGATGCTATTTAATTGAAGTTAGAGAAAGCGATTTAATCTTTCAATCTGTTATTTTGAAAAAAAGAATTTATGTTGTATTTTCCGAAAATAAAAGTTAGTGGTTAGTCGGAAAGACAATTAAACATAATATAATTCAATCTTGATAAAGGGTTTTTTATTCCATTTCATAAGATGCTTGCAGTGGCTCAGACAATTGCTCTAATATAAGAGTCAATGAGGTATTATCAAAAACTCTAAATTCACTTAATTAGCACCAGTCCTTTCATATCATGACAAGTTAACTTTGATATATTTTTACAGTACAAATTCTGGGAAGGCACTAGTTACTTAAAGAATCTTTTTCCATCCAAATCACTAAAATCCTCTGTCAAAAGCATTTTAAGCAAATATGAGCAATACAATTGCATGTGTTGAGTGTTGACATATGAAACTAGGTACAAAAATTACAAGATATTTTATACAACCAAATGATTGATCACATACCAAAGAAATAGATCAGGACATTCTTATCAACCTTTATTAAGAAATATAAATGTTTTTGCCACGGCCCCTTTCAGTAAATTTACAAAATTTGAACATTTGACCCCCCTGTAAAATTTCAAGAATCAGAATATTTGACCCCATATAGACTAATATTCTTCCATTTTAAACTTCTGAACCCCCCCACAATTTCTATTTTGAAACTTCTGACCCCCCACAACATTCAAATTCAAACTTTGACCCCCCACAACATTCAAATTCAAAACATCTGACCCCCAGTTTTTCCGAACCCTTACGGCTTTAAATAATGACTCAGCCCTTACCTGGTTTTTGATGCTGGCTATGATCGTGGAATGGGGATCTATTCCAAGTTGTGACCTAGTCTTCAGCTAAAAGGGAATGGAGACAAAGGTCCCGACATGGTCCCGACCAAGAAGACTAGGTAACAACATGGTCCCCACTTGGTTAAGACCTGGCTCGACACTTGGTAAAGACTTGATAACGACTTGGTAACAACTTGCTAAGGATATTTTAATGATTTGTTAGGTCGCCAGCAAACCACGGTGACTTTTTTAGTTCCGGGCTTGCATGAAGGTGGAACTAAAAAATCGCGACCTATCTCCAGTCACCGTGACATTTTTTGAAGACTATAGATAACCTCCATTTGCTCCCGAACTATGGAGACTAGATAACAACTTGGTAATGACATGTTGATGACAAGGTGCCGTCACGAAAAAAAGGACGAATCGCTATCTAGTTTTGGTCCAGTTTACGATCGTGGAACGGGGGGGGGGGTGCTACAAATAAAACATATGTGACAGCTATTATTTTAGGACTAGACCCCTTAATGCTACTACACTCATGCCTATGGACAGCAATTCAACCATACACACTTCTAAGTGGGACTAGGCCTCCAACCACTGACATTAACTGCAAATGTTTAGCTGTAGTAGTTGTTGACATACACCATCTGTGAATCTGTTCAATATTTCATATGTATTTACTATTTTAGTGTGTTACATAGTTACTGTTTATTATAAAAATTTCAAGTTTGTATACTGTATTGTTGTGCAATAAGTTTAAATAATTTTAGATGTGAAACAAATGTGCACCAATGTGTAAAAAACGGTGTTTGGAGCACAGCTGTTGACGGTTCCAGTTCTGCGCCTGTCAACCTGGCTACACAGGCAAAGCATGCTTAAACTGGTGTTGAGTTTACCACATATCAGACAATGCTTTTATTTCAGCATTTCATAAAGCCTGAAATTCTTGACCAAGGCCATCAGTTTGGGTAGGGTTTTATCACTTGGATAGCAAGCTGATCTTTGTATGTGACAAAACGCGAATCCATTGTTACCACATCCAAGTTCCAGGGATATTTCATTACCTGTTCTTTGGGCAACATATGTAATCATGGAATTAAATTCAGGGCTGGGGAAACGTACTTACCTATGATGCTAAATGTATGCGTAGTTGCTATAGTCTGGTGTAGAAGAGGGTTTAATTTTTTCATTTGTCCATTGCAATGTCCTTAAATGTATGAGTTTTACAATGCAATTATTTGTTTTTAAAATTAAGGTGGTGTCTTATATGCACTATGTAAGAATTATTTTTCACATGTATCTACATACAAAAGGAGTATATTCATCTATTCAATCAATTAAATCACCTTCAATATAATTACAATTCAATTTTGCAACCAGCATTTTTTCGCATGTTTCCCCCTTTCAAGACATGTTAAAGTTCTAGTTTAATGTATAAATTATACTAATTTCACAATCATACATAGTATATACTGTATAATCATAGTTTAAAATGTAAATTCATATACAATTACGCAAAGAGGGGCGTGGCCATGGTTGTTTTATTTTTATTTTTGGAAATTCGCCTGCAATCCTTTTGCTGGAGGGGCTTATGCATTTTGATTGTACCACTTTATTGGACATCACATTTTACAGGTTTATTTGTTCTTCGTGTGCTTTACCACATCAGTATTGACAAGAAAACTGCTTTACAATCACTGATTCATGTATATATAATTCTGTTCGTTTTTGTAACGCACTTCCGCTTTAACTTCGGCTTTATCTGATTGCATTGTGTTTCCAATGTTTTAGCCGATTGCATTGTTTTTCATATGCCTATTATCGTCCATGGGCAATACCACGGGTATTGTACATCACAGGTGATATTCTAATGGGCATGATGATAGGCTTTCCATAGAAAATATAAGCACAAAATGATGATATTGTAGATATTTTTTCAGTCGCTATACACGTTCTGTCATGTAGCACTTGACGCAAGTGCAACCAACCTCCAAGAAGGATTCATAATGTCCTCTTTGATTGAGAGACAGACGAATCTAGACAGCGTTTTTCACATTTTCATTTCCATCATACACAAATAGTCCGTTGAGACGGGCCAACTAGCTAACATTGATTATTGAAGACTGCATTGTGAAACCTATTGCATTGCACTTGAATTTAAAGCATATGTAATTTACTGCAACCATCTTGGTTTCCCAGAAATCAATGAGTGTGACGCAGCCATGTTGGAACGATGGAAATTTGTCTGATCTCATATCAACCAGTACACGCGGCATTTGTAAACCAGGGTACACAGGCCGATTGTGAGACAGGTAAGAAACAAACCTGCATAGCCTATGATGAAGACAATTGTACTAGTAAACCCTCTATATGAAAAACACAGTTTATTAATTCTACGATAGGCTACACATATATGTTGGTGAAGCAACTTTTTTTAATTTAAGCTGTATGGAAAATGTTTGAAAAATCAAATCTGTTACTCAATACGCATCACCTTATGTATTGCATTTTATTAATATAACCTTGTTATCAAGCAAACCGAAAATAGAGGATTAATCCATAGCTGTGGTGTTTGCCAATAGTCAATGCTCGATGTACTAGACACAAACTTCAGAAGAGGTTTGAGAAGGACATTATGTCCTACAAGTTTGATTTACTGGCTTACTTTTTATTTTACATTGTTATATGCATTGTTAAATGCAGTCGTGTAAAAGCTTTCGCCAACTTAAAATAAAGGGGCACAATCCAGGAACCATCTGGGCCAACTAAATACAAACTCGAGTAAACTATTTTACCAGGTTGCCCTGTTTCTTTCGGTGACCCTTTGGCAGGAAGTCTTTACCACGTGTGCAAAAGTGAACTTGCAGAGCTGGAGCATCAATCGCGACTACTGTGCAGGTCTTGGACCATTCTCATATCTCGTCACCATTGAAACAGAAGCAGAACACCAGCATGTTGCTGAATTGATGGAGAGTGCAGGTAACTTAATATGTGTAAAAGTTTTCTGATATCATATTACCTCTGCACAATATGTGCACTTTCATTTGGATTTTTACTATTCACGCATAATATTCACGCATAATATACTATTCACGCATAATCTTGCTTAAATGGTGTAGAAAGTTATTAAATTGTAACTACTAGAACTTGAAATTTATATTGGAACTCAACCTCCGACATAGATCTCTGCAGTGTTTAAGTACCGCTGCTCTGACTCACATTTGTTCACATCTTTTGTCACCCTAGCTGCATTATAATCTCCCAAATTAACACCTGCAGGCTGTGACGTGGTTTGGCTGGGGGTCAAAGCGGACCCGTCCGGATCCGACTCGTTCTACTGGCATTACTACAACGGATCCACGCAGCTGGCCACGCGTACCTCAATTGGGTGCCTGGTGATAACAGAAATGCTAATGGACTTGCTGAAGATGCCATAGTAATTGATAGAAAGTGGGCTAAATTTCAATGGGCGGATGTGCCCCTGGATATATCGGGGTTTGCCTGGTGGAGTGCTAAGATGCATTGTGCTGTGTGTGAATACCAATGTAAACAGGTGCAGATTGGTTAGGGGGTTGACAATTAGTTGGTTGATAATAAGTGTGACAATGACCTGGTTTAAAATCTAAATCCGTGAGAGCAAGGCTTGGATCATGAATATAAACCACGCACACACACACACACACACACACACACACACACACACACACACACACACACACACACACACACACACACACACACACACACACACACACACACACACACTTATTTTAATGAACAATTGTCTGTTCTCACAGTGTGCTCAACATAGAATTGGAGCTTTTTGTATTAATATATTCATTTAATTTGAAAGACAATTTACATTCTCTTTACAAATTTGTTTTTATCCATAAAGGACCGTATGACTTCTAATTGTCGCAGAAAGAATGACAGTACTGAAGAAGTCTTGATTACTATATGAGTTGATTACTATATAGATCTCCCAGATCTAAAAAAATGGGATCGGTTGGTATTAATAGGGGTGTTGGGGATAACTGAAGCATACAATCAACCACTCATCCCTTATACAAGCTACCACCATCGTCCAGCTCTCTAGACTCACTCCATCTAAGTCTAGAGGTGTCATCTCTAATCACACTACGACATCATAACCTTCTTCCTTTATAAATTTGCGTTATTAATTTTAAAGTGTAGCTTGAAAATTATATACTGTAAATTTATTAAATGACAACATTCTTTACTTTATATCTATACATTGCTACCTTCTCGTTTTTAAAGAATGGTGGTAGTGTGATTACATTAATATATACTGATGGTGATGTATGAACTTAAGATTTTCATTATGACAAACCTATCTAAAGAGATGAGCTGGCAAAAGAAATATAAAACATAAAAGAAGTTTACAATAAGTAAATACATGTTTTGGTGACAACAAAAACATGCAACATAAATGTAATAAGAGATATGACATAATCATAATACAAGTGTGTGAAGCAAGGTGGTTTGTAAAATGACACAAGTTATTTGAACATACCCAAATTCCTTGATGATTTGACCTTATTTGACAGACGTTTGAAAAAAAACATATATCAATGTTAACCATGAAAAATAATGGTAGGAATACATTAAGCAAATCATAAATTTTGTAAAGAGTAATTCAATTGAGTAAAATCTTATTAGTGATAACAAGACAACTATTGTAGAAACAGATAATAATAAGTGTATAATAAAGTGTAAGCTATGAAATATAGGTTAAGATTACAATATATCGGTTTTAATACCAATGACTTAAAAATTACAAGACTGTTCGATCACTTAAAGCGCTAGTTGTAATCCCAAACTACCAAAAGTGATTACAACACACCATAAGCATTAGTAAAACTAATATCATATAGTCGACAAAATAAATATTATGACAATTACTTAAGCGTGAAATTCCATTTGATGTTAAAATTGATATTAGTAGCCCCCAACTACTAATAATTATACAGAATTTTGCAAAAGCAAAGCCATTAATAATGTTTTACCATTATGTTCAATATATATTCCTGTCAGAAAATAGAGATTACTACAATCATAAATGTAATTTCAAGAAATTGAGCATGTTTCAAGATTAATATAGTAAGTATAATATGGATTGGAAGTGTAATATTCATGAACAGCAAGTCACATTTGTTTTGCTCACTAACTTTGAGATCAACCCTAAAAATCCAAACTTAGTATTAGATTAATCTAATATCAACATGATTACATGGAGAGTTTCCAACAAATGGTGACTGGTTACATGAGACACTTATGGAGAAGTATATCGTATAAAAGTCTCAATAAATTATAGAATCAAGTTATATAAACATCTTGCTCAATGACATAGAATGACCACCACATAAAATCATTATAAATCATCACCAAAAAATGGTATCGAATTTACACTCTATACGAGTGAAAGAGAGTTTCCTGATGCCAATAACTTGAAATGGGTTATTAATATTGATTTTGTTAACAGTATAAAACACCAACTATGGATTGAAATACTCTATATACCTATATTCACGGTGTTCAATCAAAAAAATTTTGGTCAATTATAAGCAGTTTTTGTTACAAATGTATTACATTAAATCGGGACAAGTTTGGATTTTCCAATGTAAATACAAACCATTTCTGAGCATTTTTTGCCGTCCATGCACTATAAGAATGCACTTCTGGCACATAAATGCAATTTATTTCAACTCACATGGGCTAACTGCTGCTAAGTCTGCAATACATGACCATAAAATTCAAAAATTGAGGTCATCTGATAGAAACGACGAATATAGTGGCTGTAAAGACGTAATTCAGGCAAAATATGAATGAGAATTAATCTCAAACTTGATACAAAAATAGATTACACTAATCCCATTAAAGAAACTTTTTAAAACCATATAACTGGCCAAAATTACAAAAAATGATTTTCAACTTCTGAAAAACTGTTGATTGTGCTGTACATTTGGAGACTTTACAAATATAGAATTAATAATATAGATGCAAGCATAAGGTAGTTTTCAGTCAAGTATAAGCTACATGTTGACCCAACTTAGGGCTTAACAAAGCAATATAAGGCAAAATATCACCATTTTCGAATAGTGGACAAAGCATAGAACGAATACTTCAACTATTGCAGACTTAGCAGCAGAAACCAGCCCATGTGAGTAAATAAATCGCATCAGTATGTGCCAGAAGTATTCTTATAGTGCATGGACTGACAAAAAATTGTGCTCAGAAATGATTTTTAGACCGTTTACAGTGGAAAATCCAAAACCCTTTCAAAAGTAAACATTTTCCTCACCAAAACTGGATTTCCTACAAAAAACTATTATAACTCACCAAAACTGGAGATTGATTGAACACCGTTATATTACAGTTACAAATGTAATTATACCTATATTTTGATATATCTAAGTTTGCTGGTATGATGCAAATGAAAAGCATTTTTTATGGTTTATCGTGAACTAGAAATAAATGACCTTAAGTAAATAAATGCATTAAGCTATAACCACAATCGATAAAATTCTATTTTATAGTTCTTGATTTATTAATAGAACTCTCACTTTTCATAAAATATGATGTTATTCAGTCACATTCAGTCTCTAAAATATCTTTATTGAACACCGATTGGATTATAAACATTTGCTATGCCACTTTGCAGCTAAGTCTCAGTGGGACCAATCACCAAATCAGTCATGGTCGGCCAAACACTATCCGCATTTGCAAATGTAACAAGTGCTACGCATGGTGTAAAGTTAATTAGCATTTCAACAATTCAGAGATACACACACCTTTTGATATTGAATATATTTGAGTAAAGTCTGTTGCAGGCACTATCACATTGTATTGAATCTCGTGGGATGTTATGGTCAATCTGGTTTGTTGGTGATTACTTTGGTGAACACAAGGCACATTACACAACACCCAGGAGGCAGCTGATGCAATCATGTTGGTCTTTCCTAATTGACAATCTTTAGCCGTATTAATTTCCTTTGCTATTGCAGATGTCCCAATACTCCTGTGGAGTTTGTGTAACAATTCAGATAAACACACCTCAATATTGAATTATCTTGTAATGTATGCTATAGGCACATTCCCGTGTGCATTGAGTCTTGAAGGATGGGTTAATCAACCTGGTTTGTTGATGCACAGTTCTGTTAATGTATTACACAACTTTGAATGATGTCATCGCGGCAGCTTGAATTTCTGATTGAATATTTTGAGCATGATTAATTTAAACATTTCCATTTCTATCCATGCAGAAGTCCCTATGTGACAATATTGATGATCAGTTTATTTTCCATCCTTAATTATTGTAGAATTGCGTTTTATTTTGCACAAATATTAACAGATGATTTCTTATATATTGTAATTCTCAGTTATATATATAGCAACTTGAAATCTCTTTGTCATATTCCCCGTGCATTGAATCTGGGATGGTTTATTGAACACACACACATACTACTGGTGTGCATATACTATTGGATAATGGGTCAGTGAGGTTGACCGGTCAAAGTCCGTTTCCAATTATAGTTACACGTGGGGCGCCTTTGGTGGTTTCTGCTGGCAGTCACACAAGTTGGTGAATATCCTGGCCATGTCGACACCATTGCATAATCAATTGGGTTTGATTAGGTATGCTGGTGTAGTTCTCTTGCTGTCTGTTTTCTATTCACGTGGGAGTAAGGTGATGCATGGTACTGTTGTTGGTGTGAACTTTTGAATTAGATGTGCAGATTGTGTCAAATTTGATTGGAAATGAAGATAAGGTGTGTAACCATGTTAAAGTCAATGTATTTATAGGGCTTCATGATGAACTTTAATATATGTGAATATATACTATTGTTTAAAAAAATACAAGAAAGTTATGGTTGAGAATTATGAACATATATATGATGAATGTTCTGTTACTTATATCATGTCTTTATCTTCGATTGTGAGTGATATAGATTTGAGAAATTATGATTTGTTGATTTTAACATTAGCATTGATGGATAGATGGCTGTGGTTAAATTTAATCCATTTTTGTACTAAACATTGCTTTGTAGGCAAGTTCAGTTTCACGATATTAATCTGCTAAAAGCATTTACATGTATATTTATGCATTGATACATGGTGTTATGTATTATAAGTACTACAACCACATTCTGAATATGAGATTAACGTTGACATGGTAATTGTGATTAGCTTAGCTTTGATTAGTGAAAGGTTTTGTAAGTGTTAAGCGATTAACGAGTATAAGTACGTTCAAAATTTGGATTATTCCGGTAAAATTTTGTTTAATGGTATAAATTTCAAGTCCGCAATACATAAAATATTTACATTTGTTTAGTATGATTAAACAAAGTGCTTTGCGACATAATGAATAACGTAAAAGTAGATAATTTGAAGAAGAAAAAAAAAGTGTCTAGTAAACATAAACATGGTTTAGATTGGCAAAAACTAGGATGATGTACGCGTAATTGATGATTTTGTACACGAGCGATTTTTACATAAATTACCCACTTGAGGCTAAACTTGATAGCCCCTTTAATGAAATAACACTGATCAAAGGTGTTGACGTATTTTCAACCCCTTAATCCTGGTGTATAATGACAGCAAGATTTGCTACATTTGTGAAAAGTAGGACTCCCGCCGTGTGTCGTGCAGTAATATGATATAGATCACAGAGCCATATACTCCGTGAGACTTTGGTCTCAGAGAGGGGTTGCTTCTAAATCATTGCACTTATTGACGGAAGTTTGGTAGGAATTTATGTGCTATAAGACAAATTTAATCTGAACATCCGACCGCGTGCGTACACAATGTGTAATGGTTAGCATAGCCCAGTGCCCCGTGAAGCTATTCAGAGGGAGGTTGCCTCCATATAACAGGGATTATGTCGTTTACTTATCGGCGGGATTAATAATTGATTAAAGTGACTTATTAACTACATAATAGTTATAGAATTTGTGGGCAAATTTCAGTATAATCGCATAATAGTATAATTGCAATAAACCAATCCTAGTACATTCTATATTGTTTACGTGTGTACTTGGAAGATTAACAATACCATTATGAATACCAATTACATTATTCACAAAGCAATATGTTTCATCAAAATTTTCGTAATTCATAATCCGGTCCGGGTCAAAAATGTGTTTAGTTTGCTTACCAAAATTACCGAAATAACCACGCACTGATATTCAATAAAAATACTAAGCATACAATCGAGCGGCCAGTATCTAGCAACATAAAGGCATTATGTGTTTTTAGACTCATTGCATGCGCTTTTCTATCAATAAATGATAAAAAAATAATGCGTCTAAAACGTAAATTGAAAGAGGTTGAAGAATATGTTAATTTGGTGGGTTAATTTGAAGTTTATCTCTGGGGGGTGTCTTGGTCAGAAAATGGGCTTGGACGTGTCTTGGACAGGTTGAAAACGGCACCCAGCAATATACCTATTTTTGAGAAAAGTGACCCGCAATATAGTAATATCTGAGAAAATGTGACCCACAATATACCAATATCTGAGAAAATGTGACCCACCAATATACCAATATCCGAGAAAAAGGTGACACACCAATATATCAAACTCAGATTCTAGTACATGTAGATATCAAGAATGAATATAATGAATATCAATATTTTTTATCCTGATAAATATACTAAAAATGTGAAAAAAGACACCCTGAAATATACCAAAAATGTGAAAAAAGACACCCAGAATATACCAAAAAATGTGAAAAAAGACACCCAGAATATACCAAAATGTGAAGAAAAAACACCCAGCGATATACCAAAAATGTGAAAAAAAAGACACCCAGTTTGAGGCACGCCTGTACTAATCGCAATAGTGTGAGAACCCCCCCCCCCGAGGTTTATCTAAAAAACAACTCTGCCCTATTGCTGCTTTTTATATAATCATCGCCGTTTATTTGTGAGACCTCACCATTTGGTGAAAGAACATTAATTTGTTTGTCTTTTCTAATTCAATACAAATTGACTAGCCTAGACGTACATAAGGCCAATTATTTCTGTGCACAATGTGTATAGTCCATGACCCATCCATAAAAAAATTCAGTTTCAATGTAACCGGGGGTAAGAAAGGGGGACTAATTGACAATAATCATTTCCATGTAGCTGAATGTCTCTAGTATATGATCCCCACATGATAGACTTCCACCAGGAGTATGGGGGTTATATGTGTAAACAGCATTTTTTTTTGTTTTTTAATTTATGTGCTTGATTATTCTGTTATTAGTTTCAGAAAGTGAACAAGACAATCATTATATTCATAGAAAACAGACATTTATTCAAGGGCTGGTTACATACAATATTACGTCCACATCACATATATAAAATACATCAAAAAAGTTATGAAAATCTGGTGAATGTGGTGGTCAGTGGTAAATTCTGGTCATTTTAGACGAAGCAGGCTGGCGGCTGAAGCACTGTGCCTGCACTGCCAACAAAGAATCCAATGCAGCTGCCAGTTTGCGCACCTTGTAACAGAAAACCAATGCAGCCACGTGTTGCCAGTTCAAAACTTGTTTCTGGCCAGTTCAAAACTTGTTTCCGCCGTTCAACGTTCTGATTTATTACCAACAAATGTTTGGAAGGTGAACGGCATCCGTGTTAGTCAAATATTTATTTATTCTTAAACAGGACAACAAAAGTTCAGCTTTCGGCAAACGCTTTTGCCTTGTTCGCAACAAGTGATGACGTCATAGGTCGTCACTGTTGACGCGGGAAAATCCCCAGCTCCTATGACGTCATCACTTGTTGTGAACAAGGCAAAAGCGTTTGCCGAAAGCTCAAAAAATGTGAACTTTATATTTGACTATCAGATCCAGGATAAATGAACCCTTCTATCAGGCATCCATGTTGTTGTGTCTTGCTGCTATACGGGCGAGCCTTGTTTCCCGGGGTCGTAGTGGAGCGTGATGCGGTCAGCGGAGTATTCGGAGGGTGCGGATGAGGTGCCAGTCACCGTCGCCAGGGAGACGCGATACTTGGGGTCAATCACCGGCGTCAGCAGCGGCAGCTCTGAAAGACGGGTAGATGTAGGTAGGAAAGGAATAAAAAATAAATAAAATAAAATAAGAAAAAATAAAATAAAGAATAAAAAGTAAGTTAGTATGTCAATCAGTATGTAAAAGAATAAAAAGTAAGTATGTCAGCAAGTAAGTAAATAAGTAGGTAAGTAAGTAAGTAGTTTTTTTATTATTATGCATGAAACTTGATTTGTTAAATATTGCAATAGACAAAGTCACCATTAAACGGCAATAGACATATTTCAATAGGGAGAAATAATACATAGTTGTGATGAATAATTCTTGATGGTTGATGGTTCACAATCAAGAAAAGTCAGAGTCCCAAACACTTATATATATCACTATATTAATGTTATTCATTTGCAACTTAAGCAAGCTGTCTGACAGAATATAGTATAACCGTGGAGAATGTGACAGCTTTAAACTGTACTGAATACGAAAACTCATTTCAGATTAATTTCAATAAGATAAAGACTAAAGATATATATTTTAACATTTTATACCCGACACAGAAACAAGCTAGTTGTAAAAAATGGGAAGAAATATTCCACGATAATATTAATTGGAACCTTCTATTTAAAACAACTGAGAAAAGTATTTCTCCCACCAAAAGTGAAAGCCCTCCAGTGGAAAGTGTTAAATAGAGGTATATACACAGAAGCCCGACTAAGTCAAATGAACAAATCAAAAAGATTGTGTAAAATTTGCAATACATATAATGAAAATACTTGTCACTTATTTTATAACTGCAACATGATTCATCAAATTTGGGAAAGCATAAAGATTAAGGTAGAAAACACTATAAGTATTCAACTTCTGCTGAATGAAAAAAATATAATTCTATCTTCAAATGCCTATGTGGAAACTTATAACAATCTATTTTATACATATCTGACTTGTATGGTGAAATGGCATATATGGCTACACAGAAATAGTGTCAAATATAATCATGATAATCCAAAAATAGTTGCACAAATTCTTAATAATATTTTTAATGATATTTCCTTCCATATAAAATTTCTTAAAAAGAATGATAGAAGAAATAGTATTATAAAATTATTAGATAAATTCTTACAGTAATTCTTTAAAATATATTCTAATGTAAAAAATAACATCCTGTAAATATTATTATGTTCATTCTAAAAAAAATATATATATGAACTTTAATATGGAAAAAGACTAAATATTGTATATCTATAAGTTAACCTGGATGTCTAATCTTCACGAGATTATAAGATTTGTTTTATTATGATATATATGGGATTTATATCATAATGTCTGACTTGAAAATAATCAATTCTAGTTGTTAGTTAGGAATCTTTGAATGTACTTGCTGTAATGAACTATTATCTGAGTATATAATGTAATAAATTATTTTCAAAAAAAATAAAAGAATACGAAAACTTTTCAATACTGACGGACTTAGATTCTAAGATTAAGTCATGTTTGGGTTGTTAAAGATTCCATACCTGTACCCGGTTGCCTGGAAATCTCACTGAGTTCGTCTGATTGCACAAAATGATGACTCTCTTCGTCGTTACGATTGACAAAGTCTGTGACCACGTCTGAAAATTTCAACATGGCTTTAAAGCATTGTGAAAAAGAGTAAAACAGGGTAAAATATGGATGATGGTGAAGTTGAGCTGATAGAAAAAATTGCGAAATGTACAACGTACATTCATAATATTATTGTATAACACATGGTACAAATATAGAAGGAAATGCCACAGAAGAACTATGTATTATAATGTTGATTTTCTAAATATTTTTAAATTCTCTTGATGTAATAAAATTTGAAATTAAAATAAAATCTGAGTTTAGAATAGTAGCTACATAATAATTGGTTATTATTTCAAATCACAGAATAAAATCCCTTGCAATAAACATAAAATAAAACATAGGTTTAAAGTATTAAATATTTTTTTTATTTATTTTGCCTATAGCACTGACTAGGTCTCATGTACTATAATGATTGTATAGTTTTATTTTTCGGTTGTATTGTTTTTAAAATGAAATTTGGTTGTCAAAACTTAAAAGTTTAAAACAAGTTTAAAGTTTTTAAAAACCAAATTTCATTTCAACAAGAATACGGCTAAAACACCACAAAACACTAGAGCTAATAAGTTTAAAGTGAATGATGAAATGAGAATTTAACACAAGTAACACATCTCCTCTGAGTCTTACCCAGTTTCCTGCAGATCTTGATGAGGAAGACGGTTGCGATAATGACCACGATCATGCCACCTATAATGCTGCCTCCTGTCACCAGCATGGCCTTCCGACCTGTCAATAAAATCCACATACAGTGTAGTTCAACTTGTTAGATTTGGAAATAAAGTACAAAATCTAAATAACTAGTAGATCTAGGTTATCAGAAAACTGGGGTGTGTGGTACAACTATTGGATTTCATGGGTTTTGTAGATTGTGCATGTGAACGCTGAAGAGCTTGG
This sequence comes from Streblospio benedicti, assembly GCA_019095985.1. NCBI lineage: Eukaryota > Metazoa > Annelida > Polychaeta > Spionida > Spionidae > Streblospio > Streblospio benedicti. Next base: position 43,086,051 of record CM032665.1, read on the forward strand.
CAAAAAATGGCATAAAAATAATATTTTTACGGTTATTAGAAAAAAACATGATAACACTTTTTTAAGACTAAGATAAAAAGTATACATTGACAATAAAATAAAAGCAAAATAGAATTAGAATAATGAGAGAAAAAAAAAAAATGCAGAATGTACTACAATAAAAATGTATAAAATAAGTAAACAAATACAAAAGTATCAGAAAAACCTGTTAACATGGACACATCACATTGACGGACATTTTTTCATCCCCTGTTTGCTTTTATGATATTACTAAAAGTACTTTATAAATATGACACAAAAAGTATCTGTATTTGGTGAATATCATTGGTCTCATATTCTGTACTATTTCTTTTTTAGTGTACTTTTTTCTAGAAATAAAACTAATAGTCCAAAATGATAATCTAAAAAGAATTAATTTCATTTCAAACATTTTCAAACACAAATGTTCCTTTCAAGTGACAATTCCTGAATACGACTACAGTAGACGTACAAAAACAACCCATTTTTAAATCCATAAATATGTACACATCAGTAACAGAGACAGACATTGCTATGTATGTCCCAAATAGCGAGGTTTTACGTTGATGAAATGACACTGAGTGGCGTACTTGTGGTGTTTTGTGGGTTGTTTCGCTCCTCGAAGAAAGTCCTGTACTCCAGGGTAGTGGACGGCCCCAGGGTGGTCACTCCGTACACAGGGAAGAGAGTGGGGGGCTCCGTGGTCAGGAGGGCTACAGAGAGACAGAACCTGTACATCGATAAATAGTCATAGCAACTGTAACCATGCGATTAATATGCATAAATATTTGCTGTGCCTGCTTCAAAAAAATAAAGTCATTTTCATAGATTTTTCCCACATCACAAATATTCATATTAAAGTATTTTTCCTCTTTTTAAAAACAGTGTCTATTCCCCCCCAATTTCAAACCTAGAACCTGCCTATGATAGTATAGCAACTATAGTAAACATTTATAATATGTTTATATATTTTAATTTTAATCAATGAGGTTGAAATTTGTCACAATATTGTTACAATAGTCTTTTAATCTGTTACCATGATAGTCACGTAATGCTAAGCATAAAAATTGCTACTTCTTAGGTTTCCCTCTCTATGTGCGAAATTATAGTTATTTTAATTGAAAGTTATATTCTAAAGAGGACAGAGGTCGAAAACGTTAAAAACACTTATTTTGGATATTTCTTTATTATTTTAGGATATCGTTTGAAAAAATTAAGCATATAAAAACAAAGAACATGATAAATAGTAACCAAGAGTTTAGCCCTATATCCAGCGATGAAAACAATTATATAAAACCTTGTTTAGAATAATGTAATACCTTCTAATTTCTGAGCAACAGGTAGCTGAGGTGTTTCTGTAGTACCTGCAAAAATGATACCATGGAAATCAATCTAAAACATATCAGACGCATCATTTATCAACTCTAAATGAAGGTAGAAATTTCAAGTAGCATTATGAGAAAATTAACACATAATATTTTATTAGTGTCATTCACATATGCACTATTTAGAGCACATCTTTATACGATAAAAATAAATAAGAAACAGCAAAAAAGTACTTCTAGAGTGCATGCCAATGGCCTGGTGTAGATGTAAAGTTGCTAGAGAATGGCAAAAACTGTTAATTGCAACTGTAAATAAACAAATTCACATTTACATTTGACAACTAGAAATGTTTGTGCACAATTTACTTTTCATATTTCGTGGGCAGGTGCAAAAACGCAAACTTAAATAGTCAGCAAACATTAATAATGGCCTATGTATAGTAGGTCCAGGGGATGGACCAAAATTGCAAAAAAATAGTCACAAAATAATGTATAGATGAAAATCGCAAAAATTTAACAGCCAAAATATTCTAACTATTTCGTCAAGTTTTACAGCCAGCTGGGCTGGTACACGAGACACTGCGCATTTTACATAATTCTTAGAGCAATCAACAAAAAAGCGGGGGTGGGTTTGTAAAGCGAGACATTGGTTTACTTTCATTAATTTTGAAGACACTAATCAAAAAAAGGGGGGGGGGTTGTTACACGAGGGTGGCACTTTGATGGTCGTATACGGTACATGCATGCACAGCTATTAAGGAGACTTTCTGAGATAAAGATTTTGAGATAAGCTCTCGGGAATGTTTTATGGATTTAGTATAGTACAAGATTGCTTTCCCTTTTTAAAAATGCAAACGCTTTAAGTTTTGAATAGAAATTTGGTTTATTGACCATACAAAAGATCATACAAAAGACATTGGTAATAGGCAAATTAATTTTGACTGAACTTTTATTGTATACATGATTTTTTATGGTCCATAGACCAAATTCTATTCCCCGAAACCACTTTTGTATTATATAAATTTTTAAAAGGGAAATGACTTATTTTACACGAAAATAAAAAACAAGCAATATTTTGAGAAATGTTTTATCTCCAGAAAGTCTCATTAAAGAGTGTGTGACATTACACGCCGAGCAGCAGCCGCCGCCAGATGCTGATTTCGTCGATGGCGTGTGACCGTTGGCCGGCAGCCCCACCACGGGGGGGGGGATGATAGCCTGGAAGGCGAGCTGGTGAACCCAGGGGGCCACCACCTGCTGCTCCCTCCACGCAGCCATGCCGTCACAGCCAAAAACACACGTGGAACAAACATTTAAAAGTACGCCTCAGCCTGCAATGAGACAAGAATTCAAGGCAAAGGACTGCATTCGTTTGAAGACGTTCTTGTGACAAGAACGAAAGTGTGGCCAAATGTGAGTTTTTAGGTCTTGGCTGGTAGTTTTGAATTTCGCTCAGATCATGAAATCCATAGAAGCCATGACAGTTAGAAGTTTCATATTCTTGTGATTTTATTTATTATATTTCATTTCTTTATTCTGCTTATTTCTTACTTAAGTATAAAATATTAAACTAAATAAACAAATTCCAATAGTGGCTAAAGCTTTTTTTGAGAACTGCAGTCTTCCTTTTTAATGATAATAAACATTTGAATGAAAATACATAAACGCTGATAAACTTTTAATACTAGAATGCAAATGTTTAGACAGCTTGAATGTACACATGTAGTGGCAAAGTTTAATAGCAAGAATCAACTTTGATAATGGCAAAAAAAATATAATATTCAGTACAGGTTGTATTAAAGTATATGCAAATGATATATTTAGATATAAAGCGTTACTTGAAAACAAATTAGTGCTGAAGACAACAACAGTGTTGGTAAATGTATTCGTTTAGCAGAAAAAGGTGCTGTACAAAGTTATCATGATTGATCTAAAATAATCTGAGTTTTCATAATGCTAGTATATCAAACTTAAAAAATGCTAATAAGGAACACTCTCTCATTTTAAATCTCCCTAGAAATATTTTCTTGAAATGGATGTCTAGAAGCTCTGGTGCATTCCTTTTCGAGAAAGTAGTTTTTTTTATTTTAATGAAATGGAGGTATTTATATCATGTTTTGTTTTTTCAATGATTTTACACGCGTTATCACAACTTTTTACAGACATGTATTTGATAAAAAAAAATGATAGAAAAGGCAATCGCCAAAGTGGCAGGTGCAATTGAAGCCCACTCGCTAAATGGATTAAGCACTCAGGTTAGGCTGAGAGATATTCCCCTGCAAGCATATTAATACATACCATACTGTGTCCATACAAAGTGTTGGGTACCGGCTTGATTATCTTGATGTGTAAAATTCTGGGGCTTGCTCCCTGCAACATGCTGTACCAGAAAGCCAGGCAGCGATCCTGAACAGCAAGATAAGAGCAAGAACTGCTGGTCAAAATATGTAACACGTTTTTTTTCATATTCCGAGATGAAGATCTAGTGACTATATGACTATATGAAGCTGATAGTCTGACCAAATGTACCTCAAGGCAGTCAATAATGTTATTGCAGACTAACATGCACACTTTATTCCAACTTCTGTAAGGAGCTTTATTGTAAGGAATAATTAATAAAACTATAATACATGTTTAATTTATGCATAACAATATGCTCATTTTTTTCCATATTTTCTTTTGCTAAGCTTATAATATATATTTTTTCAATAAAAGTGTCCTTACGTTCAAAACGGGGTTTGCATTGTTATTATCATAATTTTTATTTGTAATTTTCATAGTTTTTTTAAAGCACAACCATGTTTCTACTTCTCACTCGTACTGGTGTCTTCAATTCAAATCATCTCTCAACGATCAGATTTGAAATGACCATAATGAACAAATGATAATCACCTTGTCGTGAGATGGTGGCAGGGTAGGGATGGTAAGGACACTCTGTCGGACTCTATTCTCTTCTCTTTGATTGACGAAAGTGTAAAAACCTTAAACATAGAGGGTGAAATCTAAATATTTGAAACAAAATTCTGTATAATGAGTTTACCTTATGCAACAGGTCATTCTCGCCAGAATGTTGTGTTCAGGTTATGTGAAGTATTGACTTGTTTTGTGATGATGAGGTTATGGCCAAAACGTTCTTATATCAATTACAGATTCTGTGCAATTCATGCTTGTCGTAGTATATTTTCTAAAATATTCTAAACGACCTCTAAAGTATATGCAATTAAAACACACATACCCATGCCTCCACTGAAGCCCAGTGGGCTGTCTGGGATGTTCCCACTTGTGATGTTCCAGCTTCCGGTATGCGACATATTGCACCAGTCACCCCAAGTTGCAAAGGTGCATTCAAACACGGCTCCATCTAGGAAACACATATGTGAAACTGAAGTTTAAGAGTTATATCATTCAAACATATGTATGGAACGTTGTGACTGTTTTTCAGGAGACTAGTCTGAAGACCTGCCTCTCTGGTCTAGACCTATATACCTCTTCGAGCACAGGGGCAATCTATATACTAAAATAAAAACCATAGGGCTAGGGGCCTATATAAACCTCAGAATACGGAGCCTTGCACTGACGCCCTCGGGACCTGGTTTCCACATGGCACTGTCAGATCTAAGAGAACTACTAAGACATACGCTGACATGCATGGGCTACAATTGTATAACGTTTCCATTAGTACAGTTAGACAAAAATAAGATGCCAGTGGAGCAGTGACAACCAGAAGCCTAGCTATATAGCTAGCCACTGCTGTCACTGCACTGGCACTTTCCCCCTTTTTCTATAGTATACACAGGGTCAATTTAGATCTGTAGACTAGAAATTAGAATATAAACCTCTGTGTCTCTCGGACACCAAGCTGAACGTCATGATAGTAATATATTCATGTACTTAATTAATCTACTGCATGGTTTCACAGAGAGTTTATCTTAGTCCACGACTACCCCTGTGCTGGAGTGAGGCTGCCTGTGGCGTGACACTTTGTCACTGGTATTCTTTATTAACAGATAGTATCCCACAGGCACTGGATCTGCCTACCTGTGCTGGTCGCCGACGCCGATACCATCCACGTGGAGACCAATACCATTGTCGAGGTTAATCCCGCCATGGCAGAAATGGGTAGAGACTACAAGGTCGGATTCTGCAATATGTAGATCTAAGTATCTACTGATGTGATGATATACAGTACTGGCAAATGTTGTTTTAAGTATTAGAGTAGGTCGTGGTCGCCAAGTAGCAGTAGCAGTACT
>CM032665.1:43091743-43131743 GCA_019095985.1 Streblospio benedicti
CTTTAATGCTTAGGCTCCGCATCAATCAACAACATTGATGACTGTCTAAATTGATCCTACCAATGAACAGACCCACTTGTTTTCTTAATTTCAATACTTTTCACTGCTTAGTTCCGGCCTCCCTTATTAATGACACTGGCCGGAATAACGCTGGTAATCATAACCAAACAATGCTCGTGCATCCACGCAAATGACAGCATTAATATAGAATACAAAATTAGCCGCAGTCGGACTAATACCTGTGGTCTTCGGATATCTCACAACACACGACTTTTTACAAGACTTCTCGCTGTCAAACATGTTGTCGTTGTGGTGCTCATTTCTATCGTCAACGCCGAACTCCTCACAGTTTCCAGTGTACTTATTGAAGAACCTGAGGCAAATTAGGTAACATAGATCACTGGAATATATATACCCACAATAATTCACAGAGATGAGTTTCTGGTGAGGGAGATCTTGCCCACCCACAGCAGGCAATAGACCCAGATCCAATGTTTCCCAGAAATGCACTTCATTTTCATAGGGTTTTCATGAAATCCCGTAAAGTGCGCCCCACCTTTTCCTTAATTGCCCCCCCTTCAAAAACCTGGATCTTGCCAATTGAGATTAGACTGATCCAATTAATATAGATCCCAAATTAGACAAGAGTGCCCGGCTGTGATACATAATGCATCAAAATTATGAAATATCAGTGTGTGTGGTACAGTGGAATAGATACACAACAGAGCATATCGTTTTTACACAGGTCCTAATATCCAACGAAATTAAATCATCTTCATTCTGATAATCGCAAGATATTACTAGTAGTTAACAACTTCTTAAAAGGACTCCAATCAAATTTGTTTTGTTGCACTCTCAACGGGTTTGGATTTTGTACGGTACCCGATTGATTCTTTATATACGTTCTAATATTTAATCAAATCAAATAATCCGCATCCCCAATAATTGCAAGATGTAAGGGGGACAACTACCTACATTGTATAAGCTAAAAGTAAAAAAAGAAAAAAAAATACCAAACAGATAAAAGACGTGTCAAAACGTTTAATACCGAGGCTCCAAATGAACTGGAGGGCAGTTTTAACTACTTTTCAATGTTTTGAAGTTTTCAATTTTAATATAAACAATTCTTATACGAAGGCAAGCACTGAATACAATGCAATAAAGTACACTTGAGTTTTAGGAAAATGAGAACCGTTAAAGCAGGATAACAATTGGTCGACATTCATTATGTATATCGTACACTACAACAAGAATCCACTGTTAACTAATTCAACTATCACTGCAATACTTGATATATGTATACATGTACAATGTGTACATATGTGACGGTCACAGCAAGATGATATCTTGGAGTACCTATTTGTTGTCTTTCCCCCATGCTATTGGCATGAAAATACATTGTACGGACTCACCAGGCGGACTTGGAAAACGAGGAGTATCTTGAAGGTCTCAAAGGCCAGTCTTGGAAGTCGTCATGAGGCTCATCGGTTACCCACGGGCCGTAACCGGATGGAGGTATGTACATGGTTGTTGTGTGTGACGGCTCATCAACCCAAGGCCAATCATCGTTGGAGTCATGAACCGCCTGGAGGCAGCGGTGGTCAGCTGTGTCTGTATCATTGAGTACAGTTACTAGACTATTATCTTATCAGTATAGTTCTATAATCACTTACCCTGTCTACTGCATATGCACAGTCAGTGAATAGGTTCATGTATATGGTACACATGTTAGATGAAGGTATTGGTATGTTTGTTCACCTATGGCATTGCTATTTCTTTTAAGATACCATATCATAAAGTAACTTTCGACAGTGCTCTTGTATTTTGTTCATGTAAGAAAAAAAATCAAATTGGAGTATTAGTGAACATGAAGATATTATTGGGAATAGTTAGTGGCACTTTTCGGTAAGAAAAACAAGGCCTCCTGTGGCAGAGCTGAATACGTCAAGGCTGGTTCGTGGGGGGGGGGGGTTGAAAGAGCCAGACCAGTGTCGACATCATTTGCATAAAGTTGACAGGCTCTGGTCTCTAATTGGTCAACTGTAAGGACGACACTTTGCACGCAAACGATGTCACCTTAGCTATGATTACAGCAACATCGTTTACATAACACCTCTTTTTAGTTGGCTTGGATGTCGACTATATGAAAGTTCCATAATCAATTAGTAAGTCAGCAGCAAACCGGACCAGCAATGTGAGCAATTAGAAAAAAAAAAGAATAATCAACATGAAACGTGCCTAAGCAAATGTCATCACAGTGCACGCGGGCCCGGGTCGGCGGCGGTTTCGGTTTCGGTGTGATTCCATGGGCATAGTAGTGATACCAGGCAACCCACCCCTCCGTTGGGTCTCGCCAGCACTCACAGTCAGCACAGTTTGAGCCATAAGGACACTCATGGTCACTGCAGCAGACAAGTAGTGGCAGATTATATAGCAGGTTTCATATTTCGGCTAAAAGGGAGTTCACACGGCGTATTTCGTCAGTCGAATGATAAACCCCAAATAGATAAGCGTGCATACTCACGCGTAAGTCATCTCGGCACCCTCGTAACACCTTTTACAGTCTATGTCACGTGCCCGTACAGAGCAGATGTCTGCAAACATAACGAGCTTTATTCAGAAGTGATCCTCTATTTGATTTAGGTGAATCAGCATCCATTGAATTCAATGTACGAGATTGATACAATGATCTATGGCTAAAAACTGTTACACTTCAAACGGTCTTATTTTTATATATGTATTGAGAAAATAAAAACGTGAATTAAGAATATATAGTAGTCATACTTTTTATGTTCGTTGATTAGTCCTCGGGTGTATGTGGGGCACGGAGGGGAGGGGGGGGGGGTCTCACATTATTGTGGTGAGCATGGACGTCACCAGAAACTGATTGTTTTTTTTAAATTTTCCATTTTTGGTACAGTTGTGTTCACATTTTTGTCAGATATTGGTATATTATGCCACACTTTGCCTCAGATATCGGTATATTGTTGGTAATGTTTTCTAAAAAAAATATGTAAATGCTGAAGCCATTTTCAACCTGTTCGTGGCACGTCTGTACGCATTTTCTGATCGTTACCCCCACCCAACCCCCACCCCACGCCACCCCCGAGGATTAGTCAAGGGCAAAATATGTTTTGACCTTTCTCTGGCATTCATATGCAGAGAAATAAGTCTACTACTTTATCACTTTTCACTGGTGAAATATCTCATTGATGGCCAATACGCACTTGTACAATGGCATCCTGGGAAGCATTCTTCATAATCTTCGTCATCATAGGTCAATAATTCAAGCCAATAATCCTTTTCAAAGTCAGGATTACGATCACAATTGCTCTGGCACGTTAGAGACCTGGTTCTATATTCGCTATATTCAGGGCCATAGTAGCCAAAGTAGCTAGCGGGGTAGTCAGTGGGGTAGTTGAGGTAACAATGACTGCAATCGTGGTTCCATGAACTCCAGCTCACAACTAAAACATACACATGCACAAGAGGGTGCCGATGCCCTTAAGTGCTTAGTGGGAAATGGCATTAGAATTTGGGATTTGGGAAAATTCCCACTTAAAATTTTCTTTTACCACCAAAAAACAAAGTAATTTTAGTGGGAAACTATAACAAAAATGCTCGATGGGGGTCATGCACCAATTTAAAATTTATAAAATTGGTCGTTATAATGTCATGTATTTTTTTAAAGTGAACAAAATGTTCAATAAAATACCCATTTTAGTTTTATGAAAATTTTAAGGGCTGGGAAGTGGGAAATGAGCTAAAATTTCCAAGTGGTAATTTTGCCAAGGACCCCCATTCCACTTAATCTAAGGCCATTTCACCCACTGATTAGCACTTCAAAGCACCCTCATATATAGTATCCTATACACACACAACCGACACATGACACACACACACACACACCCACACACACAGACACACACACACACCACACACACACACACACACACACACACACACACACACAGACACACACACACACACACACACACACACACACGCACACACACACACACACACACACACACACACCCACACACACACACACACACACACACACACACACACACACACACACACACACACACACACACACACACACACACACACACACACACACACACACACACACACACACACGCACACACACACACACACACACACACACACACACACACACACACACACACGCTGGCCTTCCCATAGAACATTTCAGATTTTCTTTTGTCATTTGCCCTTCCCAGGCCACTGTAATACAATTTTTGCAACAAACAAGGCCACCTAGGCAGATCCAGGAGCGCCCCCCTCCTTCCCCAGCAAATTACTTCATTTTCGAAGAGTTTTTCATGAAATCTCTGAAGTGCACCCCTCCCCCTTTTTTCCTTAAGTGCGCCCACCCACTTTTCCAAAAACCTGGATCTGCCTATGTGCATCATGTTCACCTGGACAGACGTCGTTGCATGCTCGCTGTTCTTCTGTCCTCTCGTAGATGTCAGCCTGGGATGCTTCACACGAACACCAAGAACAGGGTGTCTCGTAACGTGCGGTGGTGATATTTGTGCTGCAAATCATGATTTGAACACTGTTGTTTCAGTCACTTCAACAGTTAAAGGCTTTGGAATCAATAGTTATGACTAGATCAAACGTGTTCAAAGTACACGGCGTCGCTAGAACAACGTTGACTTACAAGCAATTAAGATATATGCTGAAATGATATATACTACTATATATTTAAGAACTTGATGAATTTGAGGAGAAACCTGCAGAATGAATTTATAGCAGTGATCAATATTCAGTAAAAAATATTGCCCTGTGTGTTGCATAATAATCAATAATAGTTTCAAAGCTATGTATGTACAGTGAACTAATATAAAAGTATTGTGTCATTGTTTATAGTCATTCTTATTCAAACATGTTTACTAACATATTTATGAAATCTTGATTCAAAGTACGCAAGTACTATCTACGTCATCAACCACAAATAGAAATTGTCTAATGATATATTGTAGGAATTGTGGGATTTTGTAATGCATTTGGTGAGAAGTAGAAAAGAGGTCTTGTGTGTCCATAGAACATTAAGTGTAGGAATTGACCACGAGATTGGAGTGTCAATCACAAAATTGAGCATTCTGACTTCGTTCGGGAAAATCAGACGTCAGCATGCTCAATTTTGCGATTGACACGACAATTGAGTGGTCAATCACCATTCTATCATGACTAAAATCCATTTTATTTTAAAATAAATCATATATAACATTCTCATTGCAAGTCAATTTTGCCAAAAAAGAGCGCGCCCATACCACTACTACACACAGAACACGCCTTGCGACGTCAGCGGCTGTATTGATAATGTGATGAGTTTAGTGGTCTCTGCGTGCTCTGGAGCGTTCATTCCGTCGCATAATTGAGCACGCTGATTGACCAATCAGCGTGGGTTATTGGCGGGGATTTTGGCACGGAATGATAGAATGGCTACTTTAACCACATAGCAGCAAACAGCATACCGCACCAAGTAGGCTTTTGCAAAGCAAAAGTCTACTTGGTGCAGTTTGTTGCTATGTAGTGTTAGTTTGAATATTGATTTTTTTCTTGCCGGCTTAAGTGCATTGAATATCAGTCATAAATGGCCTTCTAGAAAGCGCAATTTAATTGGTAGAGTGCCCAACATCACATCACTTCGGTATTGCCTCATACCTCATGATTGTGTAAGGTTTGAACGAAAACGGTGCATTGTTAAAAGCTCTAGCTTGTCTGGTCATATACATACATAGATGCATACATAGAAATTATGTGATCACAACGAAGGCTTTCACTTCAGCTGTTGAAGGGACGCAACAAAAAAAACAAAAAAAAACAAAAAAAAAACAGAAACAGTAACATAACCGCCTGTAAGTATAAACAATCCTTCAAAACATTGCTTTCTTTTTGATAAGGTGCACTGTTAACCCCCGATTTCACAACCAATGCTAGCTCCAGATGCCCAAGAAGACAGCAGAAGCGTGGTGTTATTGAAAGGTGGATTGGGGGTGTTCTGGCGTCAAATATGTAGTGGTTTGGCTGGTTCGGTTGGGAATGGCTTGTTGATTTGGATCACTTCTTTGGTTTACCTGTTCGTCTGGAAGTCTAACGTGATCATCATACGATCTTTCTGCTTCATGGTGGCATTGCTGACGATGTTCATAAAGATGTTAATGAAGATGTTATTATGTGCTATTTCCGAATGGTCCCATGAGCCAACCATTTCATCTAGCAGATCTGTAAGGTCACAGATCGTTTTTTTTTCCAGACGATCCCATGAAGTTTGGCCACACCATATGCACACGAGGAAGGATGAAAAGGCTAACGAAAGGCTTGTTTCTAATATCGGGTGTTTTGTGAAGCATCTGGAGCTATCATCGTCTATTTGAAATTGGGTGGTAACCTGTGTGATGTTGTATTTGCACGAATGTTCAGTATGCACCCAACTTACACTGTGACAAATTCTTCTCCCCGCATCATGCACCCATAACAGTCATCACTTGCATAAAGCTTGGTTCGGGTTTGCCCTGTAAGATATAGATAGGAGTCAAAAGGACAAGGCCTTTTGTATATGTACATGTATAAACAATGTATTGGTATAAACTGAATGGATATTCATACTTTCAACCACGTCTATAAAATTCGTACATTGATAACGTTGTTTGGATACTGTTTATTGGTAAAATCCAAACAAAACAAGGATTACGATATTTAGTAAGGTTTATACTTGAGATGACATGCATAGTACATTAGTACATCCAGAACCAAGTAGACTGATACAGCCTTGACTTGGCCTGGACGGGGATTGAACCCCGGACCTCTGGGTTGACTATGCCGCGGAGTGCTGCGAAACGACCAGCCACCAAGGCCAATGCTATACGAGCTACGCCAGATCCAAAAACTTCCCTATTCATTACAAAGGATTACGATAATGTATTCATATTGCATTTGGGGAGGAGAGTAACTAAACCTTTTCAGCAATAAAATAGAATAAATAGAAATAATGTTTGTATCTACTAACATGTGCTACATAGCAGCAAAAGTCTACTTGCTGCAGTTTGGTGCTATGTAGTGTTGGGTTGAATATTGGTTAATATGTTAAGTGCATTAAAAATTGGTAAAAATGTCGTAAGTGGCCATCTAGAAAGCGCAATTGGATTGCATTTGGACTAAAAATTTGGTTGATTATTTTATTGCATGGTAAGACAAAGTGAAGCAACATAATGTTTGTATCAATTTACTTGACATACGCAAATGTCGTTCTGATTTATTCCAGTATACGATCAGACTGTATGATTTTCTTACTCACTCACTCACTCAACCAACCAACCAATCAATCACACAACCGCTCACTCAATGTCCCACCCCCTCCCTCCCCGAAAATCCATCTACCCACAAGTTCAAGATTGACTCACATTCACAAAAGCAGTGAATGTTCCTGCTCTGGAAAGTTTCCGTTGAAGCACAAACCGTTGAGAAATCGGGCTTCGGTCCACAGTATCGAACCCTGTGCTGGTTGTGTACTTTGTCGCACTCTACACTTTCCGGACTCCAAGTGCTCCATTTGCCAACTTCCAGATATGCTGCTCTTGTGACTGAATGCAATTAAGAAATAACAACTTTCACTAAACTGTGGATGTGTGTAATAAAGTATTTACTCTTGCAGTTACTTCTACCTCAAGAGACGTGAAAGTACATTTAGATCTACAGCTAAATATAATATCGTCATCGCACATTAAATTAGAGTAAAGATGTTGGTTTCTACTGCAGCCATTGGGATGCGCCGAGCCATTCACAAAACACGGGTACGTGTTAATGCTGGTTTCATGTTACATTCATGTATATATGCAAAATAAGACTTTAGCTACGCTGAACTTTGCATGAGTCTGATAGCAACAGGCTGACAAAACTACACATTTTATATGTTTCGGGGATACAGCGGTAAGAGCACACACACGCACACACGCACACATGCACGCACGCACGCACACCCACATGAGCACATGACATGACAATCACGAAACCCATGTGGAATAGTCAGCCCAATACATACATCATGTAATACTTGTGTTCACTCTCATTAGTTAAACATTAAGTTTTACATTTAGTTAAAATAAATTACATTCATGATAAAATAATGACGTAGCAGTCCACGAATCAATATTTCCCACACTTTCTGTAACATTACCATCATTTTCATCCGCTGATGACTTAGAATATCCTGTAACAAACAATTCTATACCCAATAATGGACTCTGTACATCGCATACTAGATGTTAACTCACAAATAAAAGCTTGTATTATTTGGTAATCTCAATAAGTATGATTTTTTGGAAATTGGCGATGTTGGGTTTCAAATTATCTAATATTTACCTGTAGCTACAAGGTACACTGAATACGAGTAATGTTAACTCCACTCAAGTGCAGATGGCCATATCATAGCAATGTTAAATAAGAAATAAGTACAAATCTAAAATGAATATAAGTAAATTACAACGAGAGAAGAAGAAATGTTGCTGTTTACTTAGAAATATGGTTTATAGCAGATACCACGCATTTGAAACTAGAGTATTATATAAAATATGAATTATACCAAAAAATAAGAAACCCCAATTTTGAAGTAGAATGCCTCAAAACATCAAATTTAGGTACAAAAGCAGATTTTTGTTACATGGAATTTTCCCACTTTCCCGCCCCACACAATAGCCTTGTACAGTTTTACATAATTTTTTGACTCACCATCGGCACAGCAGAACAGGCTGAACAGGAAGCACAGGAAGCTTTTCTTTTGCATCTTCACAGTTCCAACTTTACGACTTGTTTGACTATCGCTGATGTCTATTCACATTAACTGACTAATGCAATCTATTTTAATACAATTATTGGCATTGTTATCAATTGCATACGATTTATGAAATACTTTCTCTGTCGATGGTGATATCAATAACAGATTCGATAAACATGATTGAATGAGTTTGCTTTAGATGGATGTAAATGTTCGATAACAATATTCTATTTCATATTTTATTTCTAATTTCAGCAGTAGGAATCTTAATTACCACATATAAAACATGTACGCGTATATAATCTAATTCTAAGTAAGTGGGGGAAGGGGGTAACAGTCTTACGGAATAAGTACATGAATTGCATTCTAGAGAAATTAATCTTGTTTAGTAGTTTTAGTTGATTAAATGCCCGCATTCGTGCAAAGACACATCCTTAGCTTCCCAGCATCAATGGATGTTTGAATTCTCTTCCTTTTGATAGTTCAAAACGAACCACAAAAATTTCGAAAGACGACTGGTAGAAATTATTCTACATGCAAGTACCATATACTATTCTTGATTTTGTGGGAGATTTAGATTTACACAATGCAACCAACCTCGTTATAGTGCATATTATGAAATTGAAACAGGCTCGCACTTTGCCTTTGGTCATAAAATGCTTTTGTTGGAGGTAGAGGGGGTATTTATTAGACGTAGGCGTTTAACAGAATACTTGACACCCCTGGGGGCGTTTGATTGAGGTAGGCATTGGCAATTATTAGAAGATTTACGGCACACGAAATAATACTATCATGGTGTTGTCTCCAGTCGGTGAAGTAAGGGAACGATCATAAGTAATGATACCGAGGGGGGGGTCGCCCATTTTTGGGTGCTCGAAGAAAAAATTTAACCGACCCCCCCAATCAACATTTTAAAAAGTTGAGTGACCCCCGCACCTCACCCCCTACCCCCCTGTTAAAGTATAATTCCTCAATATAGCCAAGGCATTTTTGGACAATTGCTAAAAGAAAATATTTGAAGAAATGAACCGTAGCTGGATAAAAAAAGTTCGTTGACACCCCCCACACCCACCCACACCTACCAAAAAAAAAAGAAAATAAAAAGGATAATCGGAAAAGTTAGACGACACCCCCTAAACTTACCTTTTTGGACCCCCCCCCGGTATCATTATTCTATGATCATTCCCTAACACAGAACACGTGCATGACGTAGATTGTTACGTTAAAACGACGTATGGATCTAGATCTAGATCTAAACACAGCTGTATTAGCTAGTACTAAGTATTTGGCATATTCGCCGAACACGACCTTCTGAGTCGTATACTGAAACATTTGCGAGTACTGTATCAACAGCACTATTTCTACTTACATATTACAGCACCCGACCTTGTAGACCAGATCTGCCATGGCGGGATTAACCTCGACACTGGTATTGGTCTCTACGTGGATGGTATCGACGTCGGCGACCAGCACAGGTAGGCATAACCACAAATACGTTACTTATAGGTTAGGCCCACCCTATAGAATTTGTAAAAATATATTGCCTATTGGTATGGTTAAGGTAGGCAGATTCAGCCCTGGACTGGAGAGCTAGATATACTTAGTATAGACTATAGTATATGAAGATATTACTAATACTATAACGTTCAGCTTGGGGATCGTTTATAAATGACATCACGTCATATTTGGTCTTTTTACCCCCCCCCCCCCAGGCCCCTATCAGCTTTCGTCATCTTCGCAGCACCCCCAGCCCCACCCTACTGGTAAGAGATAAGTGATGTCATCTTGCAACTGAAAACAGTCACAACGTTCCATACATATGTTTGAATGATATAACTCTTAAACTTCAGTTTCACATATGTGTTTCCTAGATGGAGCCGTGTTTGAATGCACCTTTGGAACTTGGGGTGACTGGTGCAATATGTCGCATACCGGAAGCTGGAACATCACAAGTGGGAACATTCCAGACAGCCCACTGGGCTTCAGTGGAGGCATGGGTATGTGTGTTCTAATTGCATATACTTTAGAGGTCGTTTAGAATATTTTAGAAATATACTACGACAAGCATGAATTGCACAGAATCTGTAATTGATATAAGAACGTTTTGGCCATAACCTCATCATCTTCGAAAACAAGTCAATACTTCACATAACCTGCACACGACATTCTGGCGAGAATGACCTGTTGCATAAGATAAACTCAGTATACAGAATTTTGTTTAAAATAGTTAGATTTCACCGTCTATGTTTAAGGTTTTTACGCTTACGTCAATCAAAGAGAAGAGAATAGAGTCCGACAGAGTGTCCTTACCATCCCTGCGCTGCCACCATCTCATGACAAGGTGATTATCATTTGCTCATGATGCATCCTTGGTCATTTCAAATCTTTTCGTTGAGAGATGATTTGAATTCAAGACACCAACACGAGTGAGAAGTAGAAACATGGTTGTGCTTCTAAAAAAAACTATGAAAATTGCAAATGAAAATTATGATAATAACAATGCAAACCCCTTTTGAACGTAAGGACACTTTTATTGAAAAAAAATATATATATTATAAGCTTAGCAAAAGAAATATGGAAAAAATTGAGCATATTGTTACGCATAAATTAAACATGTATTATATAGTTTTATAAATTATTCCTTACAATAACGCTCCTTACAGAAGTTGGACTAAAGTGTACATGTTAGTCTGCAATAACATTATCTACTGCCTTGAGTTACATCTAGTAAGATCTATCAGCTGTCATACAGTCACTAAATCTTCATCACGGAATATGAAAAAAAAAGCGTGTTACATATTTTGAACAGCAGTTCTTGCTCTTATCTTGCTGTTCAGGACCGCTGCCTGGCTTTCTGGTACAGCATGTATGGGAGCAAGCCCCAGGCCCTGCACATCAACATAATCAAGCCAGTACCCAACACTTTATGGACACAGTATGGTATGTAATATGCTTGCAGGGAATATCTCTAGCCTAACCTAGTGCTTAATCCATTTGGCGAGTGGGCTTCAATTTGCACCTGCCACTTTGGCGATTGCCTTTTCTATCAAGTTTTTTTTTATCAAATACATGTATCATAAAAGTTAACCATAACAACGTGTAAAATCATAGAAAAACAAAACATGATATAAATACCTCCATTTCATCAAAATAAAAAAACTACTTTCTCAGAAAAGGAATCACCAGAGAGCTTCTAGACACATCCATTTCAAAAAATTTCTGGGGGAGTTTGAAATGAGAGATATTCCCTGTGCTTGTTTTTAAGTTTGATATACTAGCATTATGAAAACTCAGATTATTTGAGATCAATCATGGTAACTTTCTGCAGCATCTTTTTCTGCTAAATGAATTCATTTACCAACAATTGTTGTCTTCAGCACTAATGTGTTTTCAAGTAACACTTTATATCTGAATATATCATTTGCATATACTTTAATACAACCTGTACTGAATATTGTATTTTTTTGCCATTATCAAAGTTGATTCTTGCTATTAAACTGCCACTACATGTGTACATTCAGCTGTCTAAACATTTGCAGGCTGGTAAAAGTTTATCAGCGTTTTATGTATTTTCATTCAAATGTTTATTTATCATTAAAAAGGAAGACTGCAGTTCTCCAAAAAAAACTGTACTATTGGAATTTATTTATTTGGTTTATTATATTATGCTTGGTAAGAAGTGGCAGAATAGAAATGAAACAATACAATAAAATCACATAATGTAAAACTTCTAGCATCATGGCTTCTTTCGTTCATGATCTAGACGAGAATTCAAAGCTACCAATAGGAACCTAAAAACTCACATTTTGGCCACACTTTCGTTCTTGTCACAAGAACGTCTTCAAGCCGAATGCGAATCCTTAGCCTTGAATTCTTGTCTATAATAACAGAATCATTTGCAGGCTGAGGCGTACGCACACAAATGTTTGTTCCGTGTGTTTTAGCTGACGGCATGGCTGCGTGGAGGGAGCAGCAGGTGGTGGTGCCCCCCTGGGTTCACCAGCTTGCCTTCCAGGCTGACATCCCTCCCCGTGGCGGGGCTGCCGGCCACCGGTCACACCGCCATCGACGAAATCAGCATCACAAGCGGCAGCTGCTCGCGTGAGATTTGTCACCTCTTTAATGAGACTTTTGGGAGATAAAACATTTCTCAAAATGTGCTTGTTTTTTTTTATTTTAGTGTAAAAGTACAGTCATTTCCCTTTTTTAAAAAATGTATAACACTTAAGTGGTTTCGGGAATAGAATTTGGTCTATGGACCATACAAAAGATCATGCATACAATTTCGGTACAGTCAAAATTAACATTGACTGAATTTTTTATTGTCTTTTGTATGATCTTTTGTATGGTCCATAAACCAAATTCTATTCCCAAAACCCCTAAAGCGTTTTGCATTTTTAAAAAGGGAAATGAATGTACTTTTATACTAAAAAAAAAACAAGAACATTTTGAGAACTTTTTTTATCTCAAAATTCTTTTATCTCAGAAAGTCTCCTTAATAGCTGTGCATGCATGTACCGTACACGACCATCAAAGTGCCCACCCTCGTGTAACAGCCCCCCCCCAATGAATCTCTTTCCCTCTTTTTGTTGATTGTCTTTAAGAATTATGTAGTAAATGCAGTGTCTCGTGTAACAGCCCACCCCATGGCAGTACACGACTTGACGACAGCTACTGTAAAACTAGAATAGTTTGTGGCTATTAAATTTTGCGATTTTCATCTATACATTATTTTGTGACTATTTTTTTGCAATTTTGGTCCATCCTGGACCTACTATACATAGGCCAATATTAATGTTTGCTGACTATTTAAGTTTGCATTTTTGCACCTACCCACGAAATATGAAAAGTAAATTGTGCACAAACATTTCTAGTTGTCAAATATAAATGTGAATTGGTTTATTTACAGTTGCAATTAACAGTTTTTGCCATTCTCTAGCAACTTTACATCTACACCAGGCCATTGGCATGCACTCTAGAAGTACTTTTTTTGCTGTTTCTAATTTATTTTTATCGTATAAAGATGTGCTCTAAATAGTGCATATGTGAATGACACTAATAAAATATTATGTGTTAATTTTCTCATAATGCTACTTGAAATTTCTACCTTCATTTAGAGTTGATAAATGATGCGTCTGATATGTTTTAGATTGATTTCCATGGTATCATTTTTGCAGGTACTACAGAAACACCTCAACAACCTTTTGCTCAGAAATTAGAAGGTATTACATTATTCTAAACAAGGTTTTATATAATTATTTTCATCGCTTGATATACGCCTAAACTCTTTGTTACTATTTATCATGTTCTTTGTTTTTATTTCTTTTCAAATATATGCTTAATTCTTTCAAACGATATCCTAAAATAATAAAGAAATATCCAAAATAAGTGTTTTTAACGTTTTCGACCTCTGTCCTCTTTAGAATATAACTTTCAATTAAAATAATAGTATTTCGCGCACAGAGAGGGAAACCTAATAAGTAACAAATCCCACACGAGGATTTTATACTCAGCATTACATGACTATTACGGTAACAGATTAAAGGCTATTGTAACACTATTGTGACAAATTATCAACCTCATTTATTAAAATTAAAATATATAAACATATTATAAAGGTTAACTATTGTTGCTATACTATTTATCGATGTACAGGTTCTCTCTGTGAAATTGGTAGAAAAGGAACAGACACTGTTTTTAATAGTTGGAAACACTTTATTGCATGACACTTGTATATCAAAACTCCCACTTCACTGGTCACCTGACTTTATATTTTCCCAGCAGGCACAGTGGGCTTATGCATATTAATGAGCATGGTTACAGTGAAACATATTAGTCATGACACTCTCTCTCTGTAGCCCTCCTGACCACGGAGCCCACTCTCTTCCCTGTATACGGAGTGACCACCCAGGGGCCGTCCACCACCCTGGAGTACAGGACTTTCTTCGAGGAGCGAAACAACCCACAAAACACCACAAGTACGCCACTCAGTGTCATTTAATCAACGTAAAACCTCGCTATTTGGGACATATACAGCAATGGAAATACGTCTCTGTGACTGAGGTGTACATATTTATGGATTTAAAAATGGGTTGTTTTTGTACGTCTACTGTAGTCGTATTTAGGAATTATCACTTGAAAAGGAACATTTGTGTTTGAAAATGTTTGAAATTAAATTAATTCTTTTTAGATTATCATTTTGGACTATTAGTTTTATTTCTAGAAAAAAAGTACACTAAAAAGAAATAGTTCAGAATATGAGACCGAATGATATTCACCAAATACAGATACTTTTGTGTCATATTTATAAAGTACTTTTAGTAATATCATAAAAGCAAACAGGGAGATGAAAAAATGTCCGTCAATGTGATGTGTCCATGTTAACAGGTTTTTCTGATACTTTTGTATTTGTTTACTTATTTTATACATTTTTTATTGTAGTACATTCTGCATGATTTTTTTTCTCTCATTATTCTAATTCTGTTTTGCTTTATTTTATTGTCAATGTATTACTTTTATCTTAGTCTTAAAAAGTGTGATCATGTTTTTCCTTATTACCCTAAAAAATAATTTTTCATGCCGTTTTTTGTCAAGCTCTTCAGCGTTCACATGCACAATGTACAAAACCCATGAAATCCAATAGTTGTACCACACACCCCAGTTTTCCGATAACCTACATCTACTAGTTAATTAGATTCTGTTTATATCCAAATCTGACAAGTTGAACTACACTGTATGTGGATTTTATTGACAGGTCGGAAGGCCATGCTGGTGACAGGAGGTAGCATCATAGGGGGGATGATCGTGGTCATTATCGCGACAGTCTTCCTCATCAAGATCTGCAGGAAACTGGGTAAGACTCAGAGGAGATGTGTGTTACTTGTGTTAAATTCTCATTTCATCATCCACTTTAAACTTATTGCTCTAGTGTGTTTTGTGGTGTTTTTAGCTGTATATTCTTGTTAAAATGAAATTTGGTTTTAAAAACTTTTAAACTTATTTTTAAACTGTTTTAAGTTTTGACAACCAAACTTCATTTTAAAAACAATACAACCGAAAAATAAAACTATACATTATAGTACATGAGACCTAGTCAGTGCTATAGGCAAAATATAAAAAAGATATTTAATACTTAAACCTATGTTTTATTTTATGTTTATTGCAAGGGATTTTATTCTGTGATTTGAAATAATAACCAATTATTATGTAGCTACTATTCTAAACTCAGATTTTATTTTAATTTCAAATTTTATTACATCAAGAGAATTTAAAAATATTTAGAAAATCAACATTATAATACATAGTTCTTCTGTGGCATTTCCTTCTATATTTGTACCATGTGTTATACGATAATATAATGAATATCGTTGTACATTTCGCAATTTTTTTCTCTCAGCTTAACTTCACAATTATCCATATTTTACCCTGTTTAACTCTTTTTCACAATGCTTTTAAAGTCATGTTGAAATTTTCAGACATGGTCACAGACTTTGTCAAAATCGTAACGACAAAGAGAGCCATCATTTTGTGCAATCAGACGATATTTAGTGAGATTTCCAGGCAGCCAGGCACAGGTACGGAATCTTGAACAACCCAAACATGTTTAACTTAGATCTGTTCTGGAGATCAAAAATTGCCTCAAAATCAGATTGTAGGAATTTTATTTTTAACATTCATTGATTTCCCTTTTTAGTTTTTGATTTTAACACTTTATGTTTGAATAAATTTGGTTCATAATGGACCATAAAAAGATCATGTATACAATTATGTACAGGCAAATTTTAACATTGACTGAATTTTTCATTGTCTTTTGTATGATCTTTTTGTATGGTCCATAAACCAAATTCTTTTCCTGAAACCCCTAAATTGTTATACATTTTAAAAAAAAGGGAAATGAATATGTAGTTTTATAAAATAAAAAACAAGAATTGCATTTGGAAATTTTTTATCTCAACTAAATTCTTATTTTTCTCCAGAAAGTCTCCTTAATCTTAGAATCTTTATCTTTAAGTGATGAATCAGTATTGAAAAGTTTTCGTATTTTCGTACAGTTTAAAGCTGTTACATTCTCCACGGTTATAATATATTCTGTCAGACAGCTTGCTGAAAGTTGCGAATGAATCACATTAACATAGTGATATATGTAAGTGTTTGGGACTGCGACTATTCTTGATTGTGAACCACCAAACATCAAGAATTATTCATCAAAACTATGTATTATTTCACCCTATTGAAATATGTCTATTGCCGTCTAATGATGACTTTGACTATTGCAATATTTTACAAATAAAGTTTTATGCATAATAATCAAATAACTACTTACTTACTTATCTACATATTTACATACTTACTAACATACTTACTTGAGGTGGAAATATACTCTACCCCATTCTCAAATCTCAGCAAAAATCCAGGGCCATTCTCACTAATTTTCTAACCATTCTCATTTCACAATTTCACAATTTCTCACAATTCTCAAAGAAAATTGACCCCATTCTCATTTCTCATAAATAATCAAGGGCCATTCTCACATCTCAAAATAGGGATATTTCCCCCTCTATACTTCCTTACTTTTTTATTTTATCTTTTTTTATTTTTTTTTTAATTTTTTTTTTATTCCTTCCCTACCTACATCTACCCGTCTTTCAGAGCTGCCGCTGCTGACACCGGTGATTGACCCCAAGTATCGTGTCTCCCTGGCGACGGTGACTGGCACCTCCTCCGCGCCCTCCGAATACTCTGCTGACCGCATCACGGTCCACTACGACCCCGGGAAACAAGGCTCGCCCGTATAGCAGCAAGACACAACAACATGGATGCCTGATAGAAGGGTTCATTTATCCTGGATCTGATAGTCATTTAATTTATTCTTAAACAGGACAAAAAAGTTCACATTTTTTTAGCTTTCGGCAAACGCTTTTGCCTTGTTCACAACATTTGATGACGTCATAGGGGCTGGGGATCAACAGTGACGACCTATGACGTCATCACTTGTTGTGAACAAGGCAAAAGCGTTTGCCGAAAGCTCAAAAAATGTGAACTTTTATTGTCCTGTTTAAGAATAAATAAATATTTGACTAACACGGATGCCGTTCACCTTCCAAACATTTGTTGGTAATAAATCAGAACGTTGTTGAACGCGGCGGAAATAAGTTTTGAACTGCTCAAAACTTTATTCCAACCACGGACGGCGCTTCTCTGCAGTTTTCAATTCGTGGATGAATGCAACAATACGTGGCTAAAAGGACAGGCACTACCGCGGTTACATTCAGGTCGTTCACGAAGCACAAGGTGCAGCAAACTGGCAGCTGCATTGGTTTGCTGTTACACGTGATTCAAATGGCAGTGCAGAGACAGTGCTTCAGCCGCCAGCCTGCTTCGTCTAAAATGACCAGAATTTACCACTGACCACCACATTCACCAGCTTTTCATAACTTTTTTTGATGTATTTATATATATGTGATGTGGACGTAATATTGTATGTAACCAGCCCTTGAATAAATGTCTGTTTTCTATGAATATAATGATTGTCTTGTTCACTTTCTGAAGCTAATAACAGAATAATCAAGCACATAGATCTAGATTAAAAAAAAACAAAAAAAATTGCTGTTTACACATATAACCCCATACTCCTGGTGAAAGTCCATCACGTGGTATTATACTAGAGACATTCAGCTACATGGAAATGATATTGGCAATTAGTCCCCCTTTCGGTACCCCGGTTACATTGAAATTGAATTTTTCTGTGGATGGGTCATACATATTGTGCACGAAATAATTGGCCTTATGTACGTCTAGGCTAGTCAATTTGAGTATTGAAATAGAAATATTTTGACCAGCAAACAAATTAATGTTCTTTCACCATTGGTTAGGTCTCACAAACGAACGACAATGATTTTTTTTAAAAAAGCACCAATAGGCAAAGTTGTTTTTTTTAGATAAACTTCAAATTAACCCACCAAATTAACATAATTATTATTCTTCTACAAACCTCTTTCAATTTACATTTTAGACACATTATTTCTATCATTTATTGATAGAAAAGCGCATGCAATGAGTCTAAACACATAAGACTTGGATGTTGCCGCTCGCTCTCTCATACTTGACGTTTGGCAGCTTCACCCCTTCTCAGGTTCTATATTTGTACCGTTATTGCACCATTAGGTAGGAAAACTAACAAAGCACATTGCTTGGTCACCAAATGTCTGCGTATATGTTCTTTATTCAGCATATTGTTACCAGTACTTTTTTTTAGGACAAAGGGGCAATGTGTATAGCAGTCACGTGCTTTATGGCAGCACCACGTGACCGGATGTTGCTTGCCGCCTGACCACGTGGATTTTTGGAGTTAAGTTTTTCTGCATCAGACTCCAGACATATTTTAAGGGATTCTTTTTCAAACGATTGTTTATGATTTGCAAATCTTGTCTTGAATGAATTCTCTGTTAGACCGATATAAGTTTCTGTGGCTTGGCTAAGAAAAGATATTTTGGCTTGATATATTATCTATTTTGAGAGACATTTTCCATTTAAAGGGCAATCGTTCCTGTTACGGCAGTTACGTTGTCTTTCCTGTGTTGTAGATACACCTATTTGTTTCTTGTTGTGGCTGTCTATATTATTCTTGATGTTTGGCATGCAGCTGTATGATAGTTTGATAGTATTTTTATTGAATATCTTATTCAGGATGTGACAAAAAAATTCAATCTATGCACTTTAGAGAAATTCTACATAATATACCGCAGTAATATAGCATCCTTAAATAGACGTTCAGAACTAGCAAGCATTTGCAGGCACAGAAGAAAGTTTCTTTTAGAATGTACAGTATAAGATAATGATTCATATACGTAATAACATATCAATTAACAACCCGCCCCCCCCAAACCACCCCTAATAATACCAACCGATCCACATTTTAGATCTGGGAGATCTATATAGTAATCAACCATATAGTAATCAAGACTTCTTCAGTACTGTCATTCTTTCTGACGATTCCATAGTCATATGGTCCTTTATGGATAAACCAAATTTGTAAGAGAATGTAAATTGTCTTTCATATTAAATAAATATATTAATACAAGCTCCAATTCTATGTTGAGTTTGTGTTTTGTGATGTAACAGGCAATTGAAATTAAGAATGTGAGAACAGGCTTAAAATTGTTGTGTGTTTAAAATGTAGTATGTGTGTGTGTGTGTGTGTGTGTGTGTGTGTGTGTGTGTGTGTGTGTGTGTGTGTGTGTGTGTGTGTGTGTGTGTGTGTGTGTGTGTGTGTGTGTGTGTGTGTGTGTGTGTGTGTGTGTGTGTGTGTGTGTGGTTTATAGTCATGATCCAAGCCTTGCTCTCACGGATTTAGATTTTAAACCAGGTCATTGTCACACTTTTTATCAACCAACTAATTGTCAACCCCTAACCAATCTGCACCTGTTTACATGGGGTATTCACACACAGCACAATGTATCCTCTTTTTCCAGAAGGCATTTCCCGATGTATCCAGGAGTACATCTACCCATTGAAATTTAGCCCATTTTCTATCAATTACTATGGCATCTTCAGCAAATCCATCGACATTTCTTTCATCACCTGGGTACCAATTGAGGTACGTGGCCAGCTGTGTGGATCCATTGTAGTAGTGCCAGTAGAACGCATCGGATCCGGACGGGTCTGCCTTGGCCCCCAGCCAAACCACGTCACAGCCTGCAGGCGTTAATTTGGGAGATTGTAATGCAGCTAGGGTGACAAAGATGTGAACAAATGTGAGTCAGAGCAGCGGTACTTAAACACTGCAGAGATCTATGTCGGAGGTTGAGTTCCAATATAAATTTCAAGTTCTAGAAGGTTACAATTTAATAACTTTCTACAGCTTTTGAGCAAGATTATGCGTGAACAGTAAAAATCCAAATGAAAGTGCACATAATGCGCAAGAGGTATTATTATACCAGAAAACTTTACACATATTATGTTACCTGCACTCTCCATCAAGTCAACAACATGCTGGTGTTCTGCTTCTGTTTCAATGGTGACGAGATATGAGAATGGTCCAAGACCTGCACAGTAGTCGCGATTGCTGCTCCAGCTCTGCAAGTTCACTTTGCACACGTGGTAAAGACTTCCTGCCAAAGGGTCACCGAAAGAAACAGGGCAACCTGGTAAAATAGTTTACTCGAGTTTGTATTTAGTTGGCCCAGATGGTTCCTGGATTGTTCCCCTTTATTTAAGTTGGCGAAAGCTTTTACACGTCTGCATTTAACAATGCATATAACAATGTAAAATAAAAAGTAAGCCAGTAAATCAAACTTGTAGGACACATAATGTCCTTCTCAAACCTCTTCAGAAGTTTGTGTCTAGTATATCGAGCATTGACTATTGGCAAACACCACAGCTATGGATTAATCCTCTATTTTCGGTTTGCTTGATAACAAGGTTATATTGATAAAATGCAATACATATGGTGATGAGTATTGAGTAACAGATTTCGGATTTTTCCAAACATTTTCCATACGAAAGCCTAAATTTAAAAAAAAACGTTGCTTCACCAACATATATGTGTAGCCTATCGTAGAATTAATAAACTGTTTTTCATATAGAGGTTTACTAGTACACTTGTCTTCATCATAGGCTATACCCTGGTTTGTTTCTTACCTGTCTCACAATCCCGGCCTGTGTAACCTGGTTTACAAATGCACGTGTACTGGTTGATGAGATCCACACACGTTCCATCGTTCCAACATGGCTGCTCGTCACATGCATTGATTTCTGGAAAACCAAGATGGTTGCAGTAAATTACATATGCTTTAAATTCAAGTGCAATGCAATAGGTTTCACAATGCAGTCTTCAATAATTAATGTTAGCTAGTTGGCCCGTCTCCAACGGAGACTATTTTGTGTATGATGGAAATGAAAATGTGAAAAACACTGTCTAGATTCGTCTGTCTCAATCAAAGAAGACATTATGAATCCTTCTTGGAGGTTGGTGGAACGTCAAGTGCTACGCTGACAGACGTGTATAGCGACTGAAAAAATATCTACAATATCATCATTTTGTGTGCTTATATTTTCTATGGAAAGCCTATCATCATGCCCATTAGAATATCACCTCTGATGTACAATACCCGTGGTATTGTACCCATGGACGATAATAGGCATATGAAAACAATGCAATCGGCTAAAACATTGGAAACACAATGCAATCAGATAAAGCAGAAGTTAAAGCGGAAGTGCGTCGTAAAAAGGAACAGAATTATATATACATGAATCAGTGATTGTAAAGCAGTTTTCTTGTCAATACTGATGTGAGTAAAGCGCACGAAGAACAAATAAACCTGTAAAATGTGATGTCCAATAAAGTGGTACAATCAAAATGCATGAAAGCCCTCCAGCAAAAAAGGATTGCAGGCGAATTTCCAAAAATAAAAATAAAACAACCATGGCCACGCCCCTCTTTGCGTAATTGTATATAAATTTACATTTTAAACTATGATTATACAGTATGTACTATGTGTATGATTGTGAAATTAGTATAATTTATACATTAAACTAGAACTTTAACATGTCTTGAAAGGGGAAACATGCGAAAAATGCTGGTTGCAAAATTGGTGTAATTATATTGAAGGTGATTTAATTGATTGAATAGATGAATATACTCCTTTGTATGTGGATACATGTAAATAATTCTTACATAGTGCATATAAGACACCACCTTAATTTTTAAAGCAAATAATTGCATTGTAAAACTCCATACATTTAAGGACATTGCAATGGACAAATGAAAAGAATTAAACCCTCTTCTACATAGACTATAGCTACTAGTACGCATACATTTAGCATCATAGAGTAGTACGTTTCCCCAGCCTTGAGCCTAATTCATGATCACATATGTTGCCCAGGGAACAGGTAATGAAATATCCCTGGAACTTGGACGTGGTAACAATGGGCGCGTTTTGTCACATACAAAGATCAGCTTGCTATCCATGTGATAAAACCCTGTCCAAACTGATGACGCTTGGTCAAGAATTTCAGGCTTTACCACGAGAAATGCTGAAATAAAAGCATTGTCTGATGAGTTAAACTCAGCCTACCAGTTTCGCATGCTTTTCCTGTGTAGCCAGGTTGACAGGCGCAGAACTTGGAACCGTCAACAGCGGTGCTCCACACACCGTTTTTACACATTGGTGCACACTTGTTCACATCTAAAATTATTTAAACTTGTGCACAACAATACAGTATACAAACTTGAAATTTTTATAATAAACAGTAATTATGTAACACACTAAAATAGTAAATACATATGAAATATTGAACAGATTCACAGATGGTGTATGTCAACAACTACTACAGCTAAGCACATTTGCAGTTAATGTCAGTGGTTTAGGCCTAGGCCCACTTAGAAGTGTGTATGGTTGAATTGCTGTCCATAGGCATGAGTGTAGTAGCATTAAGGGTCTAGTCCTAAAAATAATAGCTGTCACATATGTTTTTATTTGTAACACCCCCCTCCCCTCCGTTCCACGATACATGTAAACTGGACC
Source organism: Streblospio benedicti (assembly GCA_019095985.1). NCBI lineage: Eukaryota > Metazoa > Annelida > Polychaeta > Spionida > Spionidae > Streblospio > Streblospio benedicti. The sequence goes on from CM032665.1 coordinate 43,115,078, forward strand.
AAAACTAGATAACGATTCGTCCTTTTTGGGCAAACGGCACCTTGTCATCAACATGTCATTACCAAGTTGTTATCTAGTCTCCATAGTCGGCAGCAAGTCGTTATCTAGTCTTCAAAAAAATGTCACCGGTGACTGGAGATAGGTCCCGATTTTTTTAGTTCCACCTTCATGCAGCGGAACTAAATAAGTCACCGTAGTTTGCTGGCGACCTAACAAATCATTAAAATATCCTTAGCAAGTTGTTACCAAGTCGTTATCAAGTCTTTACCAAGTGTCGACCAGGTCTTAACCAAGTGGGGACCATGTTGTTACCTAGTCTTCTTGGTCGAGAGCATGTCGGGACCTTGTCTCCATTCCCTTTTAGCTGAAGACTAGGTCACAACTTGGAATAGATCCCCATTCCACGATCATAGCCAGCATCTAAAACCAGGTTAGGGCTGAGTCATTATTTAAGCCGTGGGGGTCGAAAAAAACTGGGGGGTCAGATGTTTGAATTTGAATGTTGTGGGGGGTCAGAAGTTTGAATTCGAATGTTGTGGGGGGGTCAGAAGTTTCAAAATAGAAGTTGTGGGGGGTTCAGAAGTTTAAAATGGAAGAATATTAGTCTATATGGGGGTCAAATATTCTGATTCTTGAAATTTTACAGGGGGGTCAAATGTTCAAATTTTGTAAATTTACTGAAAGGGGCCGTGGCAAGCATTTATATTTCTTAATAAAGGTTGATAGAATGTCCTGATCTATTTCTTTGGTATGTGATCAATCATTTGGTTGTATAAAATATCTTGTAATTTTGTACCTAGTTTCATATGTCAACACTCAACACATGCAATTGTATTGCTCATATTTGCCAAAATGCTTTTGACAGAGGATTTTAGTGATTGGATGGAAAAAGATTCTTTAAGTAACTAGTGCCTTCCCCAAGAATTTGTACTGCTTAAAAATATATCAAAGTTAACTTGTCATGATATGAAAGGACTGGTGCTATTAAGTGAATTTAGAGTTTTTGATAATACCTCATTGACTCTTATATTAGAGCAATTGTCTGAGCCACTGCAAGCATCTTATGAAATGGAATAAGAAACCCTTTATCAAGATTGAATTATATTATGTTTAATTGTCTTTCGACTAACCACTAACTTTTATTTTCGGAAAATACAACATAAATTCTTTTTTTTTTCAAAATAACAGATTGAAGATTAAATCGCTTTCTCTAACTTCAATTAAATAGCATCAGTCCTTTTATATCATGACAAGTTAATAGGTACAGTTTGTATTACATTTTGTTTATTGCATTTAATATACTGGGGTAAAGCTAGTTTCATTCATTAATAGTTTCATTCATAAAGCTAAATATTTTTGCAAATTTGTACTGCAGATATGACAGTACAATGCTATGCTAATACATACACCGGGCATGTGGAAATGGGGGTGTCATATGCTAGGAAAGTTATACACTAAAGTGGGGGGGGGTCGGAAGTTCATATTTCAGGCATATATTTCGATGTTGGGGGGTCATATGTTTGATTTGCGAACCCGTGGGGGTCATATGTTTGATTTGCGAACCCGTTGGGGGGGGGGGTCAGAAGTTAGAAACACTGATGTCTAGAAAAAACTTCTGACCTCCCCACTTCTTAAATAATGACTCAGCCCTTACGACCTGACTAATTGTCTTGGTCTTTACAATGTTTTAACCAAGTCTTTATATCAAGTCTTTATCAAGTCTTTACCATGTCGGAATCTTGTTGACCAATTTAGTCTGGACATGGTCTTTATCACGTATTTTTAGATGGCGATGGTGGAATGGGGAAAATTTTTATGTAAAATAATTTGCATATATATCGTGACCTAGTCGTCAATACCCACGACATTTTAGGTTATAACTAGATAAGGACCGTGGAACGGGGGTGGGAGGGGGGGGGTAAACAAACTTACTAAGGTTTCAGTGTAGTTCCTAAAACAGTCGGTTTTCTTGCCGTGGGGTTAGCTGAGTTTAATATGGCATTTATAAGGTACATATTCTGAGAGGGCATGCAATTTTGCACCACGCAAACCCATGTTGGCATGATTTTGGTGTAGTTTGATGTGCACAAAATGAGCATTATATTTTAGAACTAAACCCTTAATCAAACATCTTCCTAATCAGGTGCAAGGCCAATGTGCAGTTGTTGTCACGTGACGTAGCACAATAACAGGGCTATTTTTAAACGTCCTAGCGATGCTGTATTGCACCTAAATTTAGCATGTTTAAAAGGAAGTTGAGATCCCTGCTCAATGTAGACTCGACCAGCCAGCCTCACTTTGACGGGGCCAATTGGTGGCTCGCAAAGTGAGGCTGGATTCATACAGTGTCAATGTTTGTCTTTTATACCAGAACGTTGGTATAGACAGCTGATTGGCCGACTGTATCATGTGACAAAGTTCAGAGGTCATTTTAGGGCCTACAACATATGAAACGCACAACGCACGATTGGTTATCTACGTTCAAAACAGCATGTAAGACGTTCCCAGAAATGCAGCGCACGTTATTGATTGGAGGGATTAGTCTCACGCAACACAGACCAGCGTGACGTACAGCGAGCTCCGCGAGCCACCACGTGGCCCCGTCAAAGTGAGGCTGGCTGGTCGAGTCTAAGGGTTGAGTTTTATTGAGTACGTTGAACGCACCACGTTTTACGCTGGTCGCCCTGTATATTCTCTGAAGCTTGCAGCCATTAACATTATTGTAAACAAGTCAGATATTCTATTTATTTGGTGAATTTTAGGCAATTTAGTATATACGTGTATTGTCCGTGAGTAAACAATGTGCCTAATAAAATAGATGGTAATCAAAATGGCATGGGATCATTTATAACACCTGGATATGGAATCCAATTGACGTTATCAAGACGGGAACAATCGAATCGGTGGTCTATGAATCGAGCAAAGTCCGGAGCTCGCTGTACATTGGTCTGTATTGCTCAATGGCGAAGAGGAATAATCGACCAAGTAAGTAATAAGTTGTTGTTGCACGGTGGCTAGGACATGTGTGCAGCAGAAAAAATGTACATGGCTGAATGTCAATGACTTTAGATTCATGCGTATGCATTCAATGTAGAAAATAAGATGTGCAGATTGTGCATTGCCATAGTTCTGTAGTTCACTGGGAAGGTGGTCATGTAATATGTTTTTGGTTTTAGTTTTGAAGGCACACGTTGTGCTTATTCACCCATACTACACTAGTCAAGTCATTGCGTGCAGGTTATTGATAGAGGAGTGTAGCTTTCGCCAAAGCAAGTTCTCCATTTAATTGCACGGGGAAGGCTTTCCATTAGATCCCAGACCTATAGGTGTGATATACGATATATATTCAAAGATCAAATATTCTTGTACTGTTTTATCACGGGTACTGTTTTACTGTTTTACAGAGGGTAAAAGGGATAGCAGTTGAATAAATGCATTTCCAAAATGATTCGCTAATAGGGTGCATATTAATAATTTGTGCAACACTTAGTTTTACGTCACATGTATGTCACATATCTCACTTACGTAATATTGACAAAAGTGTTAAAAATTCACATTGTAAGAAAGTGTACATGTTTTGGTCTTCGGAGTATTATTCTAAAAAAGTTCTTGAAAACAATGGTTTAAATAATAAGAGAAAATAATTATACTTTACAATCCACACAAGATCATAGGCACATATTTTTCCTTTCCAAAAACCCCGTGAGAAACATTCCTTGTTCCTCACATTGATTATGGGTGGAGTTCATCCATGTAAATGCTAATAACTCTGTACATGGGGTTAAATGGTCAGCAAATGTTAAAACATAACTGTGGTTATTTATAAAATATGCAGGCTTTAGTCCGGGCTTTTAGAGGTTTTGTGTGGGATTGGATTGCGGGTGTTGTCGGATACACCAGACTAGACATCTTGCATAAGGGATTAAAAAGTTGTACACTTTAGCACTTTTGGTGTTTAAACAATCAGTGGCCACCAGCATATTCTAGTGTGTCTAATTGAGTTATAATAAGGGTCAACATTAAAACACCCATTCCTTATTAAGCATGTTGTTAAACAGTGGCATGTGTTTTCAGAGTGGCTGTAAAACATACTCGATATTCATGAGTTATGAAAATTCATGGTAGTCTTAAAAATGATAGTATGATAATTTTACATTAAAACATCGCTGCAAATTGTATTAAAATGACAGCCATCTTTCATATAACATTTCGTAATGAATGATTCAACTCCCAAGATGGTGTAGTACACACTGTACTGTAATCCTTCATTAATATTATTTTGACGGCTTTTTGGTGACTCAAGACGTCTGCGTTCTTGAAGGTTGGTAAAAAATTTACTTAGGTCAGACAGGTGCCCATTAGCCGTGCATTTCCGAACTGTTGTGAATATTCTTTAACTGATGCCCTTAAGTCCGATCAGGCCTACGTCACATTTCATGTTCTTTCTGGTTAAAACCAAATGTGACATTTACACTATGGAGCGTTGATTGGCTGAACAATTCTCATCTGACTAGGCTTCTGGTAGACGTCTGCGTTTCATGTACGTATGAACATTAGTGACCAAGTCCGTCAGCCCTACGTGCTCTGTCAGCATTTACACTTTCAAGCTCATCTGACCTTTCTTCATCTTCCCTAGTTCAGGGTTCATATATGTCTATCATAGTGTAAACTAAATGATTGAGATGCCTTGTTGTGGCAAGATGACCTTTCTTGGCCTCAGTGATGAGCCGAGAAAAGAAGTAACTACGATTACAGAGCATAACCCTGAGTTGTCCCTAACCCAAAACTGGACTAAACTAGATTTATTGGTAACCTAACTGCACTGCGGGAGGGGGTGGGGGAGGCTGCTACAAACCCTACCGACCGGTTGCCCCAACTAGCTGATTTTATAACATTTATTTTATTTAGAATCACTGAATAAATGTGCCAATCAATTCACGACATCTTTTCCCACTAGCATTTAAATGCATATACATGTACAAATATGTATCTACTATCTTACCTAAAAGGCTCTAATGTTAGTCCAATAACTTTACCCTGAAAGTATTTGTTAGAATCTCATTTTTTGTACATTTTGACTTTTTAACACGATCCTTCTATTGAACTGAAAATTCATATATTGAAGCACTCTCCGGGCTTTGTTATATTCTATATATTATTTAAACATTCTAGAAGGGTATTCTTCCACATCTCATCGTGTTCCGAAGGTATGAACGCATGCACAATTTATTTTCTACTCTGTGTAATTGAGTAACTGCTCATCAAACTATATAGTTGGTACCCACCACTTGATTCGTGACCCACATCCGTTCTAGTCCCTGATTGAGATCCATGTTTACCCCATCCCTCGCTCCTACCTAGCTCCAGCTGTAGTTTAGTTGAGGATATTCCATGTATTCATATTCACTAGATCACCCACTTACTACATGTATTTGCAGACACTTTACGCAGTACCTGTATAGAGGACGTGGCAGTAGCTGGGTGGGATGGGTTCACAGTCAGCTCTGTTCCCGTCCACACAGGAGTTGATCCTCCTGGACAGGGCCGCCCTCTGTGCCGGCTCGGTGGGTACCGGGCCCTCGCACCACAGCCGGGTGCCGGCCTCCAGTGCTGAAAAAGTCAAAAAGTCAATTATGTTATGTTCACTATTTAGAAACCGTATTTGAGTCATGATTGATGTCTGTGCACATACAAATTTTGAGGCAACATCAAGATAATACTGGAACTTTTTGTATTTGATGTCATGATTCATGCCATTACACACCGCTGCTTAAAGAGTAATGCATAGGTGAAATCCACGTCATATCTACCTTTTACGTCACATAAATAGTACTTGTTGAGCCATTTTAATATATACATTTTTTTCTATGTGCAGTGCTCTATTTCTTCATAATTAATCATTTCTCTAGTATAGGTTCATAAAAAGTACCCCAAAATCATGTTTGCAAACTTTGACTCTTTATCAGCGGTAATAAAATTTCTGACCAGCTAATTTTGGCTTTCCGCACGCTGGTGATAGAGGCTGCAGTACCATGCAGGGGTTCCTTTTTTCTGGGGAGATATGTAAGTGACAATCCATATGGCAGTCCACGTGTTTATGGGTATTGATATGTTATCAGATACTAATAATTGTAAAATCATAAGTTATTAGGAGCAACATGTCAGGTGTATCAAAAAACAAAATTATCAATTCAATCTATCTCATGAGGCATTTTCTGTGCCGTCTCACATCCATGGTACAATGCCACGATGGGTTTGGCATAGATATTTGGGACTGTCATCTCTGAAAACATAAGCTATTTGAAAAAAATGTCAATGAACTGCAAACACAAAGCTATAGTCAGACAGTCTCAAATATCTATGCCAAACCTATTGTGGCATGTACCAATGGTTAATTCATGGATGTTAGTCGCACTTGATCTACCATGATTGCAACTAGTTCACAATTATTTATTTCATAATTATGCAGCAGTATCGTCAAACAGATTGCCATGTTTTATGTGATCACACTAGTTTTTCAAAAAGATCCAACTGTTATTTTTCCAAAATCAAATATTTCTGCATACTATTAATTGTGTACAAGTTTTAAAAAAAACGTATTTTGGTTGCTTTCACAACTCACCTCCCAAGAAGAAGAAGAGACCAATAGCGCATATAACCGCCCTCATGCTGATTATGATTCTGATTATATAATTCTGATTATATAATTCTGATTATATGATTCTGATTATATGATTATATAATTCTGATAATATTTCTGATTATAAATCTGAACAACTGCAAAGAAACAAGAACCAAAAATGATTATATTTCCAGACAGAATATTTTAAGTGAAGCACCAGAAATGATGTTTTTTGCTAAATCAATGCAAAGAGCATGTAATTGCGAGCTAATGTCAAACAGTTATTTACCCTGTATTTCTAATGCATGCAGATTTATTTATTCAGTACACACTGGCTCCATTAATCATCATTTGTCCATAAAGCACAGTGTAAATCACAATGGACACACAGAGTGCATAAACCTCCGCAAAGGGACCATATAATGCTTTATAGTATACAATAGAAAAATTAGACGTTTACGTGGCTTATTTTGCTATCGCATGAAGGTCCTCCAACTGGTTCACATGAGCCGGTACATGAAGCCAAACACATCGACAATCCAGGCATGCATTCGATTGATGCATTCAAATACCCCCAATTTCACATAGCCAATGCTAGCTCCAGATTCTCAAAAAGACACCAACTTAACTGTGCCCTCGTCTGCTGCTAGGTTTAAGGACCACCAGGTAATTGATTGGTAAATATTATTGTATTGAAAACTGGTTGAACTTAATATAATTTTATAAATCTCCATATACATGTTGTATTGTGTATCATAATCTGTTATAAGAATTTGTCTTAATCTGTTAAGTAGGTACTGCATGTATATTGTTAAACTGATGATCTTACACTGTAAAAAAAATACCTGTTCTTCATTTCTTTTGATGTTTTATTTTGAAAAGGAGCCTTCAGGAGCTCGAGAACGTTTAATGAATAAAATTGAGATCAAAATTAAACTTTAGAACAAAAACTTTCATATTATTAATAATACAGCCGTAAAAGAAAGCAATACACTATTGACTACTGAACATCAACTATGTCCAAGTAAATAAAACCTTGATGTGTGCGCAGTCTTTATTCAGTACATTATTACTAGTACATTTGGATGCCAATGTGACAGTTTAGACTTGTTTATAGTACTGAGCCACACCATGTCATCCACACTGCACAAACATGGCAACAGGCGGGTTACAGGGGACGGACTGCAACATGATAGTTCCAGTGATGCACAAGAAATATCTAATACCGTAAAAGTTTAAAAAAACACAATTTGCAGAATGCTCAAAAATAACTTGCCCTTTTTGAAACATGGATAAATACTGCAGTATGGGGCAGTTGCAATTAAACGTTTTAAGTAGAGACTTTGGGCCTGCTCACATCATCATCCACAGCAATCTCTCCTGTCCTGTACATGTTTCACTGGTGGAACAATTTGTGAATTGAATTGTAAGGCCGAAATGGATGAGGATGGCTTGCACACAATGAACAATACTATTGGGGGTAGGGGTTATAAGGGGTCACGAAATCCCTCATTCCTAATTCTTTGGCCGTATTTCATACATTCCTACTTTTGTGGCCTTTTCCCCTATATCCTACAAGTTAATGGCATTTTTCCCACATCCTACTTCCATGAAATCCCATATACCTCTTGTTGGTCTTTTTCCCACATCTCTATTTTTTGGCCTTTTTTCCACATCCCACTTTCGTATAAAGCCGCCCCACTATTCTGTCAACTCTAGTGAAAGATGGGCCAATATCACAAAGATGGTCCTTCCTCTAAAGTGCACATGCAATCTAAGTGATTACAAGTACTTGGACGTGAACAGCTCACTTACATTTGTAAGGCAATTGTTCAGAACAAGTCTAGTGACTGGTATTGATAAAGTGACCGTGACTCCAAATTCTGACATATGTAGCAGAGTAAAAAAAAGTTGAGCGGTGATTGCAGTTTCTGCAGGACATTCAACTGCATATATTCATGGGTGACAAACAAAGGCATAGGTTGGATGCATGAGAATATCTCATTGCGGCTTGTAACATGCAATGAGTTTTAATGAATTTGATTTGCTGTAAATACACTTTGACCTTCAGTTGTATAATCAAGGAGCAAGTTTTGTTTTTGGGATTGGGTGCGGTTCTGGTTTGTTATTGTCCAAAGCGAGTAACTCATTGTTGACCAGTGCATTTCTAGGCTCAGGTGTAAATGTGTGCCTCATGATATAAGGGCAATTGTGTTATAGTGTGTGTTATAGTGTTGAGATCACCCTATCTCTGCACGAGTGGTATCTTTGTCTGCACACGTGAGTGCCAGCGAACAAATATACCAGAAGTGCAGAGATAGGGTGATCTCAACACTATAACAAAAATTGCCCTTTTTCTCACCACTTTAACAGGGTTATTTAACTTGATTGTTTAATTTTAGACGACACAGATGGTCTCATTGTTGGTTTTTATACTACTTATTCTGTGTGTTTGGAGACAATAAAATTTTGGTTAATTTAGTTTATTCCGACGTTTCGACACGTAAGTGTCCTCTTCAGGGAATATTTTAACAATTTATAAAAATTTAAAGATCAAGAAATGGCCTTAAACCGTTTAGACCAAGAAATAGCCTAAAACCGTTTTAGGCTATTTCGTGATCTTTACATTTTTATAAATTGTTAAAATATTCCCTGAAGAGGACACTTACATGTACGTGTCGAAATGTCGGAATAAACTAAATTAACCAAAACGTTATTGTCTCCAAACACACAGAATATGTAGTATAAAAAACAACAAAGTAAACTAAGTAAAATTGGGACAACATTTTGTATAATACTGTTCTCTGACACTTCAAGTCTCTCTATAAAATCGTTAATGTGGTGTCTCAGTAAATCATTAAAATGTGGAATATCAAAGAATGTATATTTATGAGTCAGGGTCACTTTAAAGTAGAGATTTCCTGGATATTTGTAGGTGAGTTACTGTGATCCCAATGACAGATCCTAGTTTTTGGAAAACATGGGGGGCGGCGCACTCACGGGATTTCATGGGTTTCATACGCGATCGATGGTGGCCATGCCAAAAACCCTACAAAAATGAAGTATTTTGATAGGAAAAGCCCCCCCTTGGATCTGCCTATAGATCCTATATTGTCAAACCAGTAGTGTGAGTTGTCACCATAATTATTGTATCCCCGCCCCTAGTAGTAAGAGATGCAGTTGCACAATAGCATCGCATTCCAGTAAGAGCTTATCAATTGAATGTTAGACTTGTGTTGTAAGTTACTTCTGAGAGATAGATGTCAATTACTTTCTAAAAACCACAAAATAGTTATCAACTACCATTGGAGCGTCGTTGACGAGCGCCAGCTTCCCAAAGTCGTCACCCTCATGGAGAGTGCACACCACGCCCTGGAAACAGACATGGGCACTAGTACATATTCAATGTTATTTATAACATGCAGACGCAGACTATATGGTGGTTATTAATGTTATTACCTTTTAGCATTGATCATACCCATCATGCCACAGCAGACTATCATCTAAGATTTGTTACCCTTTGATAATGCTACAATGCTATCTGACTCCTGATCAAGGGAAGAATAATTGTACTAAATCCCTCGTCCCCCTGGTTAAACACTGGAAATAAAGTGTTAACCGTTCATATAAAACATCATAGATGACTTTTCCGTGAAGTCTGAGACTCATTATTACATGCAGACAGCAGACAAGCTTGAAATACAAGCAGTTGAAAGTTTATTTTTACAGTCTATTGATCGATAAGTGGAAAGTTCTAACAAAATCCAATCAAATTCAACATATTAAATGAGCATGTAGCACTTTTTCTCACGAGCATATCTCATCAATAACAAATGTGAAAAAGTGTATTCAATAACACAATATGATGGATAGTAAAAATTTCATTTTTATTTCTGAAAGCCTGATACATAAACCAATGTATGTAGAATATTGTAAGCCTTCAAAATCAAGCAACATAAAACATATTGGTCTTTCTTGCGGTAAAGTTTGGAATAAAATCTGTCTACGAAGACCACCTGCAAAATGCCCTTAAGTGGTCTCAATGGAGAGGTGATCTTTGTATGAAAAGCTCTCTTGACGTGAGACACAATCATACTATACAGGTGGTCTAACTATAGAAGTGGTCTCCATATAGAGCATCCTTATCGTTTCGGGCTCATGACTTATTATACCATGGCCATGGGACTTTGAAGGCTGTATCGATGAGAAAGCCGTGAAACCCACGAAGCATACATACGTGGTCCCACTTATGCTTGTAACAGTGAGACACAATCTTACAATAGAGGTGGTCTTACTATAGATATGGTCTCATACAGATGTGGTCACCACACAAGTAGAGGTCACTCACGCACGGTGCCGGCCTTGGCGTGGGACTCGAACACGAGGACGCTGGTGAGCTCGCGCTTGACCATGGTGGACAGGTGCGACAGCGCCTTGATGTGCAGCAGCTCCTCGTATATGGTCTCCAGGTCCTCCACAGAACGCTCGCTCGGGCTGAGGAGAGACAGGGCATTCACTCATTTACACCTCTTTTGGGACCTTTTTCTTGCATCGCAAAATTCTAGCCTTAGTTTAGCACAATGGCCAGCCTCAGAGGAATAAAATAAAAACATTATTCTGTTATTTTGCTTTTGTCAGTATTTTCTCCCGCATCAAACTTTCTTGTAGTCAAATCAGCCGCATATCACCTTATTGCCCATGCCACTGACCGCTCTCTCGGACTGAAGGAGGCAGCGGGAGAGACGGACATGGTCATTTGAAATAGAGAGAAGAGCGTGGTTCTCTCCCCCATATAGCTGTTGTGTAATGGGCTCATCTGCCTAAAGATTCGTGTGATACGTCACTGCAAATCAGTCCGATACACAACAGCTATGTGGGGAGGGAAGCACGTTCTTCAGTCTATTTACATATGTAATGTCAATAACAGGACATTTTTTGGGATCATTTCCCAACATCTCATCATGTCTAAATATCACATGTATATGTAACGTCGAATAACAGGACATTCGATATAAGCAGCATTCTATATGACGATGTTTTACCCTATGTAGAATCCACCTTCATTTTCGTCATCATGCACATTCAGTTTCCTCGGTATCATCCTCATCACAGAATCATTGCGTACTGTATAGCTTCCACCATCAATCCACAACTTTACAACACACACAAAGTTAACTCAGAATTTACTGAGTATCATTCTCACATCACCTCATTGTGCATGTCTACATAACACAGACAACACAATGATAAACAAACACGCCATTACCCCCGCCCTGTCACTCACAGTTTCTTCAGTATCATTCTCATCACCTCATTGTGCACTATTACGCAATACACACAACACCATGATAAACAAACACGTAAGTAACCTCCCAGTCACAGCTTCATCAGAATCATTCACACCTCATTGTGCATAACACACACACACAACACCATGATAAACAAACATGTAAGTAGCAGCGCCCTCCCACTCACAGCTTCCTAAGTATCATTCTCGCATCACCTCATTATGCATGTCTACACAACACAAACAACACCATCATGATACAAACATATGCGTAACACCGCCCTGCCACCCACAGCTTCCTCAGTATCATTCCCACCTCATTGTGCACAACACACTCAATACCATGATATACAAACACTCACAGTTTCCTCAGTATCATTCTCACATCACATGATTTTGCATGTCTACACAACACTCACAATAATGTCATAAACAAACTCGTAAGTAGCAGCGCCGTGCCACTCACATCATTCTCACATCACCTCTTTGTGCATAACACACACAATACACACAACACCATCATCATACAAACCCGCGCTGCCACTCATGGTTTCCTCAGTATCATCCTCATCATGGCGAGCGCTGCCAGCACGTCCCCCAGCTCGTCCTCGGCCCCGCGCCGCTCGCCCTCCCCCGCCGCCGCCAGAGACCCCACACCCTCCTCGTCCTCACGGAACCGGTAGAACAGGTACTTGTCCTTGAACTGGTGCTCGTGGCACACTGCAAATGGAAGAGCTGCCTTGGTGAACGGGACATTTTATGTTTACAATAGTGAATAGAACATTTCCATTTCACTGGAATAATAAGGTGCACGTGGTGCCATCGTAATAAACTAGACAACAGCAGATCAGATGCAGGGGACGCATATTGCACTTTTCCCAACATATAATTCATTTTCATGGTGGTTTTTGGCATGTCTGTCACTCATCGCACGTAAGAAATCAATGAGATCCCTTAAGCGTGGCCGCTTTAAAATACAATTGGATCTTCCAGTGCTACAGTGCTAGAATTTTACCACATCATGAAGCTGCAAAAATGGTAGGTTCTAATGAAAGAGCTTGTGGTAAGATCTTGATGGACTAGACTCTTTAACATTTACAATAGTACACCGCTATTAAGACCGCAAAGAGACTAATGACAAGTGGTCTCCAGGGAGAGGTGGTCTCTTTGTGAAGGTGTCATAGTGAAGACTGTCTTGGGCAGCGAAGAATGGCCTCATGATAGAAGTGTTCCTAGTTGGGAGGTTCTACTGGACTGTCAAGGGATTGACGTACCATGCACAACAACACCAGTCTTGACAAGCGCACACATGCACAAGCACACAAACCATCCAAGATAACATGCACGCACACATACACACTTACCATGCACGATGATATGCGCAGACACCCGCACACACGTACACAAGTGCACGCACGCACACGCACCCCCCCACACGCACCGTGCACGATGACGCCCTCCTCGAGCAGTGCCTGCCACATGGCCACCGTCTGGTGCCGCGACTTGTAGCTGCTCTCCGCCATCAGCCAGTCCACCATCTCCATGCCCACCATGCAGCGCCGGTACGTGCGCAGGTGGTACTTCCTGAAAAACAGGTCATGATTCTACAGGTGGTACTTCCTGTAATTATTTGTGTGTGTGGGGGGGGGGTATCGGTTTTATGGGGCATATTATTAATTCTTTGGGTACTAGATACTAGATTGGAGTAGTCAACAAATTGTTCAATGTATAACGTATATGTATGTGTAAGGTATAGTGGCGAGTCAACATCATGTCAGTTAACGAGGTCGAATCGGTTATACTGTGTAAAAACCGTAACCAAGCGAACCGTAACCGTCACAGCCCTAGCATGTACGTGTGTGTGTGCATGTGTGCGTGCATGAGAGTTTGCACGTGTGAGCGTGTGCGTACCCTCATGTCGCCGGTCTCGGTGATGTTGACGTCGAGGGCGCCGGACAGCACGGTGTACCAGTTGGTGCCGATGTCGCCCTGACGGAACACTGCAGCACAAATAGGATTATGGCTTGGCAGCAAAGTCCAAGCACACTGGCAGATCCAGGCTTTTAGAAAAGACAGACCTAGGCGCATACACATCATTTCTTGGGATTTGGACGTGTGAAGGGGTGTCAAGATGCAATTACCTATGAAAATGAAATTGCTGCAGTGGGAAAAAGAAGGTGTGGGGGGGCAGTTTGTGACCCTGTGTCCAGGATCTGCCAGTGTGCCACTAGGTCATCTATTTGCGAGCTGAATTAAGTGCCTTCTACACAGATAATAACCACTGGTTTGCAAGAAAGTTTGGATTATCATATCATAAATACATGTAAGTTTGGTTTATATTGTCATGAATCATATGTAAGTTTGGTTTATCATGTCATAAATAGATGTAAATTTGGCTTATCATGTCATAAATACATGTAAGTTTGGTTTATATTGGCATACATGCATGTAAATTTGGCTCATCAACAGCACACGTGTCTCCCATTTCTCAAGCTATTGTAAGTAGCTACAATACCAAATCGTGTGTGCGTATCTGTGCATGCGTGCGTGTGTGTGAATGCATGTGTGTATGCATGTGTGCGTACGTGTGTGCGTGAGAACTAACATATCACTCCCCCTGTCTCTGCTGCTCCTGTGTGTAGCTATGTTGTGTGTGTGTGTGACCTGCTGTTTGTGTGTGTGTGTGTGTGTGTGTGTGTGTGATGTGTGTGTGTGTGTGTGTGTGTGTGTGTGTGTGTGTGTGTGTGTGTGTGTGTGTGTGTGTGTGTGTGTGTGTGTGTGTGTGTGTGTGTGTGTGTGTGTGTGTGTGTGTGTGTGTGTGTGTGTGTGTGTGTGTGTGTGTGTGTGTGTGTGTGTGTGTGTGTGTGTGTGTGTGTGTGTGTGTGTGTGTGTGTGTGTGTGTGTGTGTGTGTGTGTGTGTGTGTGTGTGTGTGTGTGCGTGAGGACTCACATATCACTCCCTTCTCGAGCTCCTCGTAGTAGCTGTAGTAGCAGACCTGCTGCAGCAGCAGCGGGTGGAACTTCGAAGGCCTTGAGCTGGCGGGAGGCGCGAGAAGATGATGTCCAGGTCTCGCCTGCCCCCGCTCAGCGGGCCTGGAGGAGAGCACGGTGAGTTGAAACAGGCACATGGTGAGTGGAAACAGGGGCACATTGAGGACTAGACACAGGGCGTTTCAATTAGAGATGGCCTATTAATGGAGGTTCTGTTTGGTATATGCAATGTGGCTTGGGACATGGGCCCCAGCATCATTGGGAGGGGCGTGTGGTATGTATACTTCTATGGTTTAAAGACACTATACTATGCACATAACAGTATTATTAACTACTCTTTTTTATAATAGGAGTAATGTGAATGCTTTAGTATAGTGTTTGTAAATCAAAGTAGTAAGCAGAAAGAATGACATGATTAAGCAAAACAGGGGGTGGGTGACACTAGCAGATTAGTTTTTTCGGAAAGGGGTTGTGAACCCACAGGAATTCATGGGTTTTATATGTACAAAGGCTCACGGAGATGCCAAAAACCCAATGAAAATGAAATATACATAAAATCATCTACACCCCACATTACCAGTCCCATGACCGCAAAGCTGTAACCAACGTGCACAGACAATTCCATGAGGTGGATCCTGTCTACTCAACTTCATTAAAATGCTGTCTGGAACTACAATGAAAGATTCGGGGAACTTTATTGACTGTTCGAGTCCGGTTCGTGAACTCTTGCCGTTCGTTAAATGAGTGCACTCTAATTAAATGCCTTGTGTTGACACATACCTGTTAAACAATTTTGAATTATCTGAATTATCAACAGCAAAATGAATCGACATTACATCTCCAACTTTGTTGGGGTAGCTTGGAAGCTACGTGACCCGGTCTATAATTTGATGAGTCTGTAGTGTACAATTATATTATAATGATGGTTCTCATTCTGGTCTCACAACTTTGGGGTCGTGAGTTCGAGTTCCGTCAGGGTCACTTGATATGGTCAAATGGAAGGTGTGTTTTCAGCTATGTCAATGCGGTGGTAGGAGCTTGCTTGCCATAACAATGACAGTAGAATTGAATTCACAAGCAAACTTGAGTGAAATATATAAATACAGTTGTTCATAAATTGTAATTACAGCGACAGCATTTCTCATTGGACACCAGTAAGACAACCTCTAGGTTCTGTTGAAGCGACCTCCGCGTCACGACCTCGCGAGTGCTTGCAGCATTACAGCGGTTACATCATCGTCGGCCTACAGGGATCTATTCAATATTGAGGGGGGGGGGGTATATACCACCCCTTCATCTTAAAATCTCAATAAATTAATGTTACAAATCTCAATGCAAAAGCCCTTTTCTCAAATCTCAATCAATTGATCCCACTGAATTGAAAGGTCAAATCTCAATTCTCAATGAATTGAAAACCCAAAATTCTCACTAAATTGTATATACACCGCCCTCAATATTGTATATAATCCAGTGTTAATATATGGCCGGTTAGACTTACGTTGCTAATATAAACACATAACCTACTCAGTTTTTCTTCTTTTTATGACCATAGTAACATTGCACTTTTGACACGGCTTAAAGTTTGCGAAGTTTCCATTGGCCCAGGCCGTGAAGAGTTTTCCATGAAAAGTGGGCCCTTGGTATGAGGGGTTATTGTCAATAACTTCACCCAGTAAAACCAGGGGTATAATCATTTGGCTCTTAACATTTGTACATACAATTACCACAGAACTGGGGTGAATAACTTGTCATATGAAAAATAAGCT
>CM032665.1:43136743-43162146 GCA_019095985.1 Streblospio benedicti
AAATATTGGTGTTAAAACAAATCAATATTGAATCTATATGAACCTTGAAGGCAACAGCAAAATATAATCTTGCTTCAGTTTACCTTTTGTTGCATATGCGTAGGTCTCTGCTTTGAGATTTTGAGAATGTAGGGGGACTTTTGGGTTTGGTGGCCAAAACATATGTTTTTTTAGATATTTTTTTCATCTCAAAATCGGAGGTCATTCTGCTAGCATATATACCCAACCCTACTGTGGAAGAGCCCCACTGTGGGGCTGTAACACACACACACACACACACACACACACACACACACACACACACACACACACACACACACACACACACACACACACACACACACACACACACACACACACACACACACACACACACACACACACACACACACACACACACACACCAATAGCTCTGGCGCATGTCTTGATCAAGTTATGGATATTTCCTATGCAACATAATTTTCATGGTCTTGCTGATGACGCACGCTGAGCTATAGATCAAGAAACATCAAGATCAAATCACTTTTTATATACATTTTCATTCATCACACGGCGTGCTACGGTCTCCAACATGATACATTGCACCATCTAAAATAATATGAATTTTCAATTTAAATCTAAATGAATTTTGAAGTACATAGAGTTCGTGTCGAAGATGAATCTATATGTCAAGCATAATTGCTTTGTTGACAGAAAGGAAGCCCCAAATCCGTATATGATACATGTTTCAATTATATTTTATATATTCTCATAATTAACTCCATGCCTGTGCGTAGCGAATATGCTACTCAATTGAATTTTTATTTTGTATTGCTCCTGAATGCTTTTTAAAGGTATGACGTGATAGAGGAGCTGTGATATGAGTCATGGCCTTATTATCAAAAAGAAAGATAATTGTGGTGAATCAAAACTTGTAATCGTTGGGTATAACTTCCCCCCTCCCCGTGTGTGTGTGTGTGTGTGTGTGTGTGTGTGTGTGTGTGTGTGTGTGTGTGTGTGTGTGTGTGTGTGTGTGTGTGTGTGTGTGTGTGTGTGTGTGTGTGTGTGTGTGTGTGTGTGTGTGTGTGTGTGTGTGTGTGTGTGTGCGTGTGTGTGTGTGTGTGAGTAAGAATGGTGTTTGCATATGTTACAGTATGTACGTGTGTATAGTATCCAACTCTAACGACACTGGGCCCCATGGTTAAAATATGTATATGAACCAACTTTCTTTTGTTACCAGAAGTACACAAGGAGAAAAACAAAATGTGTCCAGTCGACTTTTCTGATGTGGTGTCTCACGATTCAATTACTTCTAGGTATTTACCTGATTTCTTTCAATTACTTTTAGGTATTTACCTGCTTTCTTACAAAATAAATGGCCGCTTTGAGACATCGTACAAGGGATGTATAGCAGTAGCTGCACCTCACTCAACGTTCCCGTAGCCTGAACTGTGAATATGCAATCATTGTGGAACACCTGGTGTTGAGTTGTTAACTTGGGTACCTACATTCATACACGTTTGATTTAATAAACTCACTGCTTCACACGTTTTCAATCCATAAATCAACTTACCAGACTTACTGACTTACTTATTGATGAGTGCCGGTATACAATCTAAATTTAATGTTTCTGAGAATTTGCAAGCGGTGTGACGCACATCAGAAAAAAATGGATTTGCAGTGAGTGATTGATGATAATGATAATGTTGACAATCATCATTTCTCATGTTGATGTATGTTTTGAGAATGTGAATATAAGGCTCTGTTTGCGCTGTCCAATTCACATGCTCAATCATCAACCATGCGGATGCTGTTGTTGTGCGTACTGGCGATATCGTCTTTTGGAGGATGCTATGCAGAAGGTAAGTACATCGGGCGTATTTTTTTTTGTCTTATTTATGTAGCTGAAATACTTGGATTAAGTTGTACACAAGGTGGCGCCAACAGGGTCGCAGACGGTATTTACCCTCATATCCATGCACTTATTGCAATCGGTGCTGAGTTATAGCTTTCACGGGCATTCGTGTTACTAGACTCTAGTGTTAAAGTGTCTGCCATAAAAAAAACTTACACATTTGCACTAGTGCCCACAATCCTCAAAGGCTCAACATTATATGAAATGTAGAGCTTTATTCACAGGAACGCACAACCTCGGGCTCTAGATATCTACAGTGTAAGTTTTAATGGGTGTAGCGCTATTTACGGATCGCACATTTGGTAGCATTCCCGGAAAGGGAGAGGGGGGCTGCATTTACTCAGGAGTAGATGCTAATGTAAATGCTTACATATGTCATAATAGACTGTGCGGTAATGGTATAACTTTCCTAGTGTCTTCAACTTCTACCAACACCGACACCACAGGTGAAATTGTCATACAACGTATATCATGAGGTCTTTATACACACACAATTATGGGCTTTCATGTGAATGTTTAATTCCATAGATTTTGTTGTTTGTTTTACATTGACGTGTTGTTTGCCGCTACTCGTTATGTCACGCTGTGTGAGGTGGGTATATAGCATTGATGAAAATCCATTCACCAACATTTCTTTCCTAAATCACCAGTCACCAATACATTTCATTGTCTTTCACCAGTCACAAGAAATTGTAATTGAAAAGTTTGCATCACATTTTCATCACATTTCACACACTTAAATACAGGCAATTCACAATTCACGTTCAAGATTTAGAGCAAATCACCAATCACAGCCTTTGCAATGAGCAGACCACCAGTCAACAATAATAGGTTCCATCACATTTCACACACTTAAATATAGGCAATTCACAATTCACGCTCACGATTTAGGGCAAATCACCAATCACATGTTTACTAAATGACACCTCCTGTGTGTATGAGGATGCTTTCAGGATGGGTGGTGGTGCTGTTAGGACGTTGGCAAATGCCATCCAGACAAGGGTGCTTGAAATAAATGGTGTAAAAATCATATTTATGCAGTGATCCAATATATCTTTTCCTATGTCCATGGAGAACATTATGTTCCTATTTACACAAACACTAACATTTCCTCCCCTTAGCGTTTTCATTTTATATGCAAAGTCAGTTAAGCTCACCCCAATCAGTTACATTTTGTAGTTGGGATCTACTTATATGATCATGCAAGTTGAGTTACTCAATTTGATTATCAGCCTGCTTCTTTGACCAAACGGGTATAAGCTAGTATGTCAGAATATTGCAGCAGATAAAATAAATTCATAAAAATAATAAAATTTTATTGCAGGAAATAATTGCTTATACAGATAGACTTGATATATGGATACTAAATTGTATTAATGATAGTGAAAATGATAATTTCTGGACAGACTGTAGATATATTGGCGGCCATGATTAATGATTTCCTCAAAAATGTGTAAATTTCAGATATTGTGATTGCTTACAAAATTTTGTAGAAATGGCAATTACACAGGACTAATTTTACAAATTTGATATTCTGTCTATGTATTTTAAGTGACAAATAAAGAACACCTATTTTAAGAATTGTAAATGCTTTATTAAAGCTATACAACCAAATATTTACTTTGAATTAAAATTTGGGAAAAAAAAAGCCTCCACATAAACAAATTAATTCAAACTTACTTTTTTCAACATTGCTATTTAACCAAGGTGATTTGAGTAAAATTTATGAAGGATTATTGTTTTAAAAATTCTAAATTACATAATGGCATTGTCAAACCAAATAATTATTCGACAACACAAAAGTTGCTTAGTTTGGTAAAATCCATCATTTTAAAAAACAACAACATAAGAATTAAGAACAATAGTCATATATATGTTTGGAGAATGTGATGTTGTGAAGCATATTTATAAATTGCCATTCCATACATAAGTTCCGCTGTGAATAATATAATGTATTGTTATGTTTAGGGCTCTGTATAGCCGAAAAGCTTAAATAAAAAATTTTGACCAATTTTTGACCATTTTTTGTGATTAGATATTATAATAGCATAGACAGAACAACATAAAATACAAACTGTTAGAAAATAGTTCTCTATACTTACACATAGCCACACGAATGTTCATTTATGCATCAAATAATTAACACTAATCAGTACATTATCTGTCCGTTCGGACCCCAGGGGTATACTTTTTGTCATATATTTTTATTCTCTTGTTTTTTGTTCTTTTTCTATTTAGCAGTTATCACCCTATATCTTGCCTTTATCAGGAATGAAGATCATTTCATTTGGTTAAATATTAGGACTTCCACAGAAAATATTTTATTCGGGTCCGCATATAATAAAAAATTGTTGATAAATGTGTTCAAAATTGATTTCTTGGAATCATTTTCATAATGGAACATGGAACATGAGAAATTATAGTGGAACATGGAACATAGGGCCCAAAAAGATAGTGGAACATGGAACTCAGGTCCCCTGTGTCAACCCCCCTCATATCAGAATGCTTCATATGTGCGTCTCTGCATGACGGATTGTCATTTATTTTCTGAATAATTCTCAAATGAATGGTAACTTATTTCTCCAATAGACGACAGGGAACGTGTTGCTCTGTACAGTTCTTAAAAAAAAGACCCGTGCAGCGCGTGACTTTGACTTTGTTGCAGCTGTAAATGTAACAATACGGATCTGTTCGATAATGATTATGCTTAGCTAGTTATTTTATCTAATGGAGTTGCAGGGCACAATTGGGCCATTTTGTTTAAGCAGTATCATACAATATTATATAAAAAACGATAGCTACCACAGTGTCGGTACCTTTTATGCACACGCCGTACACGTCAGTTTTCCCGTCACGTTGTCGCTACCGCCATCGTTAAAGTCACTGTCACATAGAAAAAACGGATGAAACACGTATGTAGGACGTACAAATGTGTTGCAGTTTTCTTGATACGCGGGGCTCCGTGAAAAAAATGACAAAAACTTTAAGCAGATTTAACACGAATGATACACGGACAATACACTTACAAAACACATATGATACACGGATTGTCCACGTACATTCCACATAGACTCACGCAAATATGATATTTTGGTTGCAAAGTACTGAAAAAAACCCAGCACAGATGAACATGGGATAAATAGCGTATTGCGCGGACGTTTTACGGACAATGTGTATGATATGAAAATCCATCCGTGCAAATACTTTTGAACATTCCAAAATGATTAGCGCGGACATCTCGACCCGCATCTTTCATCTGAAAAGTTGGTCTCTCTAGAGACCCCTTTCATTCAGCCATAAGGAAAAAGGTGCGCTCTTAATATCTTTCCAAAAGTATAGTCATCCTTAACAGGAGCATTTTGGCTAGAGCATCAGCTTTAGCACGACTTTCCACAGATCTACAATCTCGCAAAGCATACTTAAAACGGGCACTTGCGGTCTGCATTAGATTGAATATGGGTCCACTTTTAGGTTTAGAACTAGATTTCCACAAATAAAAAGCCTCATGTGCCTCCCCATGAGCAGTTTTGACATCATTCCAACATAGAAATTTGCCCTGAAAGTTCTTGTGACATTAACCAAAGCCTCGCCAAAATGTGAGTTTACTGGTTCCTGATGGCATCTTAAAATTCTTGTATATATCATGAATGAAGGAACCCATTCTGTGATACAAGTAACTGTTTGCAGTGCAGATTAAGGCTAGCCTTGAAAGCCTCCAGGGATGACGCAGTGGCTATGTCCATTTGTAGGCCATTCCAAAGTATAACAGTCGATGGATAGAATGATTTCCTATAATAGTCGGGCAGTTGTTGTGATTTCGAAATATGACAATGGATAAGTCCTTCTAGTCTGTGAGGGTGCAAGGTGAATATATGTTGGAGCACTGATGTTGAGAAGTCAATGGTGAATCATGTAGAATGAACATGATTTTATTTTCTGCCCTCTAGTCTCGTGGGTTTCCCAGTTGAGATCTAGTAACATCTCAGTTGGGGTACTGGTGTTATGAAAATGGCTGGTTATGTATATAAAAGCTCTGCGCTGGCCAGCCTGGATTTTATTATATCCCCTTGCTGGTTTGTTTTTAATTCTGTTATTAGTCTTGATGTTCCGCCTGACTAGTCCTAGTGTCCTGTTTGCCTTCATCGTAATGCTATTTACATGATCTTTCCATTTGGGGTCTTTCCTGATGACTGCACCCAAGTAGGAGGATCTTTGCACATGTTCGACCAAACCCATCAATACATATTCACAAATCATTGGATTTCTTTTCGTGGTGAGGTTCATGACAAAACACTCTGAGACAAAGATGACGTCACTTACCAGGAGGGGGGGGGGGGGGGGGGCTGCTGCAAAGATGACGAAATGTGACAAGGGGGTGGCGGGGGTAAAAAAAGGCCAAAAATGAGGTGACGTCATTTGTGAACGATCCCTTAAGCTGAAATGTGGCTACACTTTATACTGAAATGGGGCTACACTTATACTGAGATGGGGCTACACTTTTACTGAAATGGGGCTACACTTATACTGAGGTGGGGCTACACTTATATTGAAACAATGTTAAACCTGTCAGACTCTTTGGATAGGGCGAAGATACGCCTTTGTATGCGTGTGGTTGACATATGACCTGAGATCTATTGAATATTCCCACCAGACTGTCTGTCCGTGGTATCAAGTCAGCACCTACGAGGAAAAACTCTACTCTACATGTACCTTTTTATACGGACAGGATGGATTGTCGCTGAGTGACTGCAAAACCGCGTGCTGCCAAAACGCTCGCTGCAATACCATCAACTACAAGTGAGATTGACAAAATACTAAACAGAATCAAACACTTAGTATCACACCGCCATTCCAAGTAACATCCCTTAATCCAGAAAAAAACACTTATGGATAGAACTTAATTAAACATAAAAATACACATTACAGTGAAGGGAATAAAGCTATCCTTTCTATGACAAATTACACACATATATTTTATAAAAGGTGATCCAAAACATCGTTAGGGGCTTGTACTCATATCACTGCCAAAAAAATTTTTACGCAAAGAAAAAACTTCATAATCTTTAAAAGAATTAAAACATTGTACGTTTTTGTTTTTTAGCGCTGACCTCGCTGAGTGTGAATTAAGGGCCTGTAACAGCAGCAGTGCCTTATGATCACACAAACGGGTTATAAGTATGCCATTCACACAATGCTCGGTAAATCTTTACATTGTAACCAGTAACGTGTGTTGCATTTATGCAGTTGTGTTGAGTTATGCCTTTTCTACTTAGTACCTATCAGCTGGTACCTATGATAAAAGACTACTCCTGAAAATCACCAGTTAGATCAAACGTGTTCAAAGAACACGGCGTCACTAGAATAGCATTGACTTATGGGCAATCAAGGTATATACTGAAACGATACAAAACTTTTTGTAGTAAATTCACTGGATTTCTTTTTCATATAGATAAAAATATTGATTTCGTGATAGATCCATAGAAATTCACTGTCTTAATATTCGGACATTTTCAATGTCCATCTTCTGAGACTTCTCTTTCTGTCACCGAATGGCAGCTTGTGACTGCATACGTAACCTTGATATGATATTTTAGGTCCATGTGACCCTGACCCTTGCCAAAATGGTGGTACGTGCACCGTCGATGACAACAAGGCTGTATGTGCTTGCGCTGAGGGCTGGACAGGGGATGTGTGTGAAGTTGGTAAGTAAACAGCTAATTACTCAGAAAAGACAGATAGATATTAAGTAGATTGGAAAGGAAATAAACACCACAATGTAAAAAGTAACTGAATAAGAGGAAGTGGCTTTAGTTATAATCATATCATATACATTTTGTTACCTTTAATGCTGTAATTGTCATGGATAAAAATAGTCACATGATACCATAGAATTGGTCACAATTGACCCACAATAGTTTTTTTTCAATTACTCATTCAATCTATGTATATAAAAAACACATTGTCTGTGTGTTTGTATGATCTTTATAGACTCCTAAACTGTACATCTAACTAGAATGAAATGGTGGCAAATCATTGTGCTTAGTTTAAGGGTGGTTTTCGTCAAGTCTAAAAATACACAAATGGGCCCACCGTTAACATCGTAGGTTTCAAGGCTTTTGCATTCAGACAGCCTTCAAAGTCCATATTAATGGTAAATCTTCATCCCTATGATAATGTTTTTTAAAGCCGAGCTTCGCAGAAGACTCGAGCTGTATAGCCGTCGTAGGCATTTCATTCTGTTCCCGGTCCTCCGCCACTACGTTTACTATAAGCCTATTCATACACGCTGAAATTAGTGCCCAATTTGAATGTATCAATGAAACTTGAACCAGCCGACAATCGCCGATGTTAATGAGCTGGGGAAACGCCAATTACATTGCAGCCGATCAAAATTAATACGCCATATATATACACGCATGTGCATACTAATGAGAAACCGGCCGGTGTGTTTGTTCTTTTTTTCTGTCTATCCGGCATGCATGCAACAACTTCGATTTATATCGCATGTTGTAGTAATTTCACGCACATTTCATTCAAGAGAGACTTATAACAGGACATACATTATACAAATATCATGTTAAAGTTTGCTTAACAGCGGTATCTCAGTTTTTATTACGATTATAAAGATTAGCACAACAACCTCGATTATCAAGTCATTGCCACCATGGTCACTATATATATGCACTCCCGGCCGATATTGCTGCATAACAATCTCAAGCTCGGCTTTTCTCAGGAGTCTCACTCCTTTGATTGAAATACGTTAGAAACGTCATAGTAATCCAAATACACATCTGTGTCACACCTAGAATGCTTGTCTCTGATTGGCATAGAGCCGAAATCAGCCAGTCCATATTTCTCCATATGGACCGGGTAATACTGCCCTCTGCCCTCTAAAAGTGGGTCACACTTTCAGCATCTAATCAAATAAGTAAGTCAATATTTTCATATCGGTCATCTGTACACTCACTAAGTGTAAGCCAATGCTAAAGAATTGTGTGTACGTTGGATTTATTTCACGATTTTTTCCACAATATTAATGTTTGAAATTAACAGAAGGGCATGAATATTCATTTTCAATGTGATAATGATACAAGAGATTATCGCAAAGTGTCTCATAGGCCAAATCAAGTCAGAGTATATTATTGCTTTATCTCTGAATTTACAAAAGGGGACTGGGATCGGGTTGGGGTGTCATTTGTGCCATAAATGTGCCCCATAGTGGGGTCTACAGTATTGGAAGAATCGTCGATGTTACACAACTTCTTAGATATATGGATGAGCTCTAACGATTTTGAATAGCTATAAAAAGTTTTTAGTGTGGAAAAGTTTATAATTCGTCAGATATATGCTTATCAAAACGAGTAAAATGAAAACTCAGCCTAGTATCAAGTATGACACAAACATATGTAATCTTTGGAAATGCATTTAGTTTGAAAACATTATATCCCTAGTATTAGTACTTATTGAAATGTTATAGGATTTAGGTCTTTACCTACGCGAGTCACCACTTTAATTTTGATACATACTATACAGTCATTTCTTTATTCACAACAAGTAAAACTTACAAAAATATCATCAACAGTTTCATCAGCTTCTGCTGACATCATCAGAATGACCGACTGCGCATGACAGGCGGTCAATCATCTCGGCCGCCACCAAGAAGTGGGTCATATACTCGCGAGAGCTGGTGGTCCCCCTCGTCCCGGTTCATGACCTGCCTGTTGGTGCGGATGTGTACCGCCTCCTTAATCGTTCTCATCTTCCAATTGCTCTCTCTGTCTATCAAACACACACTGTCCCAGTCTATGTCATGATTATGTTGGTTGACATGATCCGTTATCGCACTCTTATTTATTTCAGTCAGAGATTCCTTCTTTGAAGATCTAGTGTATGCCTTCTTCCTGTTGGTATAAACATCTTTTTCTTGCTCTTTCACTCTCGTGTCCAACTTTCTACCCGTCTCTCCAATGTACACTGTATCACATGACCTACAAGGTATCCTGTACACTATTTTGCTCCTATCCAGTGGGTCTATATTATCCTTAGGGTGTACTAGAATGTTTCTAAGGGTCTGTAATGGCTTCACTGCTGTTGAAACCGAGTGTTTGTTAAAGATCCTAGACACACCTTCCGTGACACCCTTCACGTATGGAAGTATGACCTGTCCTCTGGATCTTTCACCTTCTTTCCTTTGGTTCTTCTCTCTCTTTCTTTCAAGCTTGGTGGAAAACTGTTTCCTCACTCTTCGGAAAGACCATTCTGGGTAGCCACACTGTTTCAAGGCCTCAACCACGTGCTGTTCCTCTTTCCTCCTATCTTCTTCCTCAGAGACAATGTCCACGCATCTGTCAAACAGGGTACGGATAACTCCGAGCTTGTGTTGTAATAAAATAAAGATAAAATTTTTAGATTTTTTACATATATTTAGTGATTATATTTTGGAATTTAGCATATTTATAAAGAACAAACTCAATATGATATGTTGTAGTGGGTGATGGGACGTAAAGTGCAAATACTGGTCAGTATGTGTTTTTTCCTGTACACTAATAACTTCACTGTCCTGTCTGGCTTACGCACTATGAGGGTGTCCAAAAAAGGAATCGTGCCATCACTTTCCTCCTCATGTGTGAACTTGATACTGCCTGTACCATCAACAGTGTTAAGATGGTCTGTGAGGTAACTTGTTTCACCCGACTTGATTTGCTCCAGAATGTCATCAACATGCCTCTTCCACAGTTTGGGCTTGCATGTTATCGGGGCTGTGGCTATGGCTTTGGTCTCTAACCATTCCATATAGAGGTTGGCCACTATGGGGGATACTGGACTTCCCATTGCTGTACCGAATTTCTGTTGGTAGATACTCCCTCTAAACTGAAAGTATGTGGTCGTGAGAATAAATTCACACAAGTCCATAATGTCACTAGGGTTGAGTAGTGTTCTCTTCTTCAAGGTCGTATCTTTGTTAAGTCGGTCTCTAATAATCTGAAGGGCTTTATTGATGGGAGTGTTGACCCACTTCTCGGCGGCGGCCGAGATGATTGACCGCCTGTCATGCGCAGTCGGTCATTCTGATGATGTCAGCAGAAGCTGATGAAACTGTTAATGATATTTTTGTAAGTTTTACGTGTTGTGAATAAAGAAATGACTGTATATAAACATTACCAAAATAATGAACACGTTCAAGGATATTTGATACATACTGTAATAAATATTTGTTCCATCCACTCAATATTTCATCTGACTATTACCTACACAGAGGTAAAAGAGAAATTGGAACAATTTCTCTGTAACTTTGAAAGTCTCTTTCACAGGACCATTTGTATACGCTTCCGGGTCAAAACAGACCCTTCTATGCCATTGAGACTATGAGACCCCAGCTATTTTCATAAAAAGATGAATGTGAATGAACAATGCCTTCAACTTATTTGATAATTAGCCACTATCATACAATTAAAATTCCAATAACTGAATAAGATATAGTTATCAATCATCCATGTACCTAAATTAAGCAATATTATGGCAAACACTATCTTCTTAACTAATAAAGGCCATTGCACTACTGGATGTGCACTGATGCATAACGGCAGTAGCACACAGCTTTAAGGTCCAGGGTTTCCCAGGCATTCCCAGGCTGGGTTAATTGACAGCTGTTGAAATTTCAGTATATTATTGACTAAAAGTACAATTTTCACAATAATGATACATGTGACAGATATTGTGATGTTACCATAATTAAAGGAACATATTAACCATTCCAATGATATATGATATGTTGCTCATGGAGTTTTGTGAACTTGTAGGAAAGTGTTTATTATTTGAAAATGCACACTATAACACTTCTTTTTCTTACATCACGGTCCAATAACTAGTGGTGATGACATGGGGAGCATCGGTTCTTGTCTAGTGCTTGTCAAGTTCTTATCTTGGCAATAGACAGATAATAACTCCTTCTACGGAAGTAAAATGCAACACTCCTAATAAGAGTCTAAACTGCTTACACCTGATAAGTGTTTAAACTCCTCAAACCAGACCATAAAAGTCTATAAACTTTCCAAAGACCAGAAAGTCTATAAACTCGAAGTTAACCTTCTTTAAAGAGACAGAAAACAATTTACAAAACTACAATAGTAGATATAAAATTTCAATTCTTAAAAGACTCTCACGTTAGCAATATGGCTAAACAGTATAATGACACGGTAAATAAATCGAGTCCTTTTTAATGATTTGAATGAGCAACCATAACTATTAAAATGAAATAAGAAATCATAAAATAATGAAATAAGAAATACGAACCTTTCTCAGCATAACAGTTTATAAAACTTGAGCTTACAAGTTTACTATTGATTTTTAGTTTCTGCACTGGTACCTTTAGTAAAGCTAAGGTACTGGGTTTTCGAACGTATGTGATGCATTGAGAGAAATTATTAAATGCACTAGTTTATGATAAAAGAGAGATAAAATTGATGCACTATTGTAGTTTTGAGAGCACTAGTTTATGAAAAGAATATTGTTGTAGTTAAGATGCACTGTAGAGAATAAGGATAGTTGAATTTATGAGATGGAGGAAGAATATGATTGATGCACTGAGAATTTATTAATGCACTAATTATTGATATAGAGAGATAAATTTGATGCACTATTGTGGTGATTAAATGCACTAGATAGAGATTTGGAGATAGAAACATATTTGATTATTGTACAGAATTGGGAAGCTCTGATTAAATGTAAAATTATTGAATAGCATAGATTTAAAGAGTTGTATTTGACTTTGGGTTTGTACCAGAGGAATTATTATTTTTGTGAGTCTAGAGACTCAAATCAGCAATCTTTAACCTAGAGGTGCATTCATTATTATTTGTGGTGCTTGCCCATCACAGAGACTAATTAAAATATTCGTCAAAACACTTGACGCATCATCAAGAAACGGTACAAACATGAAAATGTTTAGGCCAGGGTAACACACACTCTTACACAATCTTTACTTCACAAGAAGTATAAAACTCCAATAGAAAATCATTGATGAGTGGTGTACAAATCCACATGATGTAAGGAATGTAAGCAAAGTCATAGTGGTGAAACAAAAGAGACAGTTTAAAGGGACATGAATAGCAACCTCTGACAATTTTACTTAATAATTTTATTTTTCTATTTTCTTGACGTGTTGCACCTGATAACTTCCAATTTTACAATCATAAACACGCGTTTGATAGAAAATTATAAATAAATTAAAACAGAGAGAAAAACGAGTGGATTGACATTGGGAGGTTCCGTACTAATAACAGTTATTAAGGCTGGATGTTATGGAATTCCCTCTTTGTTTACAAAACATTGGGCTGTGGGTACATTTCAAGAAACCGAAATAGGGAACTGATTAATTATGAAGAAATGAAAAGCTGCATATAAATAAAAATGTATATATTCAAATGGCTCAGCAAGTACTATTTATGTGGCATAAAAAGTTTATATGACATGAAATTCACCTGTTCATGTCTCTTTAAAACTAGAATCAACAAATATAGATATCGAACGCCCGATGTCTGCTTGTACCGAACATCTCATGAACACTGACCACATCAAAAACAGCAGAATATCCTTTGCGGAGGGGCGATGGATACAGAATTCAAGTAATGCAAGCCCTTAAAATCCCTCAACAAGAACCAACCCTGAACCCAGGCAGAGTGAGAACGGTAGCGCATCTGTGCTCGCGCTTCTCCAGCATGATTTATTCCATACATTGTATATGTCAGTGTCTCAGAAGTGTAAAGGCTGGCTACATATATTTTTGAAACATTCAATGAGTGCATACTTTCACCATATGACATTTAAAATAGAAACTAAATGGATAAATTCAACAAAACAAATTAAATGAAGGGAATACTATTTCAGACTTCAATGAATGCGATGACCTGGCTGCCACTGGGTGTGATGTCGGCTGTGCCAACCTTCCCGGTTCTTACGTGTGCTCTTGTCCTCTTGGATATCAATGCGTCGGTAAGCGAATCTGACTGGAGTTTGACATGCAACGCAACAAATCTTAATAGACTCATATTATTCAGTATGGTTTTAGAGTTTGTGAAATTCTCCTCTCTCTCTCTCTGTTTCCAGATATAGATGAGTGTAAGGAGTACGCACCCTGTGATCAAGTCTGTCTGAACACGGACGGAAGTTACAGGTGCAAATGTTTGTCAGGCTTCGAGCTTAACCCGGATGGACACACGTGTGATGGTGAGTTGTCAGCCTTGCAGGCTCCTATTGTGAACATTGTTTCTCTAAGGCTTGCTATTCAGTGCAAACCCGACGGACAACTGCCCATCTTCTTCAGTATAAAAGGCAGTAGACTGACCTTGCGGCCTGACGTGCCCTACTCATAAAGATGTTAATGAGCGTTATCACAACTCGTAACTCCGATCGTGTATGTCTAGCTTTATTATTGAGACCACTAACTGGAAGACGTGCATCCACACTTATATCTCAATCTGCTACCGCACCGCTAATTAGACTCCTATCTAACATCCGTGGGTCAGTCTACGTATTGACCTCTTAATACCCATGTAACATGTTAAAGGTTAGAGTCTTACAATACCATATGACAGTGTTTGGCTGACAAGTCTTCTGGAATTTCTCTCAATGAATAGCCTTTAAGATTATGATGAAGTTCCTTTTAAGGCAATTTTGTTTTCATGCACAGATATTAATGAATGCCTCTATAACAATGGCAATTGTGACCACCTTTGTGACAATACACATGGAGATTACTATTGCTCGTGCAGACCTGGATATGAACTTAATGGAAATCTACAACCTGCGATGGTAAGTGATATTCAACATGGAATTAGAAATGCATTTATTTCGAAAGAATACAATGTAGTTAATTAAAAAATCATACAGATTAAATTAAGAGATTTTCCCATGTTTTTGTTTCGATTATACTGTGTGAAATAAGAAATGTGCTTTCAAAATTGCAAAGTGCAAGAATTATAACTTTCTAATATGTATATGTGAAATTAGTAGGATCTGTATTTTCGCAATTTGAATGCAAATGCAAATGATGCAAACTTAGAAACTAAATTCAACTTACATCTCGTATTTAGAACATTTCATGCCATCCATACTCGCATAGATGTTGACTGACATTGATAGTTTTCATAAGACATTATTCAGTTTAATTCTTTTATATTTATGTGATTATGCTTATAGCTTTAACTTTATGTTGATGGTTTTGACTTGAATTTGTATACAATTGGAGTGAATGTTTGTCTTAATTTCATCCACAGACATTGATGAGTGTGAGCATGAGAGTTATAACCTCTGTTCAGATAGGTGTATAAATACGGATGGAGGCTACTATTGCGCTTGTGGTTGGGGACTTGTTTTAGGGAGCGATGGGTATAACTGTTACGGTAAGTAAAATTACTGTTTATTAATGTCTCTTCTTTTTAATATTAGCCAGTGAAAGACATAAGACGATAATGTTTGATCAATATTCTCCAGCTCACAAGTCTACTAGAAACCATTACCAAGTTCATTTCATCAATAACTATAATTTTAAAACTGTTTTCATTTCATGCACAGACATTAACGAGTGCCTCGATGCCAACGGTGGCTGCGATCAGGGATGTAAAAACGAGTATGAATACTATTATTGCTACTGTAATTCTGGATATAAATTACAAGCGGATCTTCACAGTTGTATTGGTGAGTGAAGTAGTTGCTCTGGTTATCGAACGTGGCATGCGGCGGTTGTTGTCATTGATTGGCCAGTTGATTTACATGATTAATAGGTGAATTGAGATGGAAAACACACAACAATCCTCAAAATTTATAAATTGTCACTTTAGCAGCAGTGTTCTAATAAATTACAGAAATGTCAAAGGATTGGGTGGTGGTCCTGGTGGGTAAACTGCTGGCACAGCTTGAATGTTATCCCAAATAATTTGTATTATAATCGTCAGCTGCCAAGACTTTTTTTGCCATCTCATGTGTGCGAAGAGAACTAAATATGAGCTTGCAAAAAAGATGTGAGAGAGAAGTTTGAAAATACATTTTCACTGTAGGATTTGATAACGCTTTATATGGATTACAGTGATCAGACTACTGTGTTTGGTGTCGTATGCTTCTAGACAAACGGCTGGACTTATTCCATGTCCCAGCATTATGACTACAGTGCTGCCATAAATGGTATAGACTATGCAACTGCAACTATAAGACACTTCATGTTCATCTACCCGATTAATACCAAGAGCTATAGATGCTTCCACAAACACACACACACTTTATCATTTGAACTGGAGTTGATGAAGTCAATATTTACATAACTGTATTGTTATTGTATAGTTGTATTTATCCTACTCATTAATGTAAATGTGAATTTAGTAGGATCTGTATTTTCGCAATTTGAATGCAAATGTAAATGATGCAAAATTAGAAACTAAATTCAACTTACATCTCGTATTTAGAACATTTCATTTCATCCATACTCGCATAGATGTTGACTGACACCGATAGTTTTCATTAAAAAAAGACATTATTAAGTTTAATCCTTTTACATTTATGTGATTGTACTTATAGCTTTAACTTTATGTTGGTGGTTTTGACTTGAATTTGCACACAATTGGAGTGAATGTTTGTCTCACTTTCATGCACAGACATTGATGAGTGTTTGACTGGCGAAAACAACTGTGAACAAATCTGTCACAACTCACCGGGCTCATTCTCCTGTTCGTGCAATCCCGGCTATACACTTCTTCCGGGGACAGGCGTCTGCGAGGGTAAGTAAAATTATGTTCTCTCTCGTGATTGGTGGTTTATATTACTGCACAAACAAATAATGATTAAGGTAAAACCTTGGTCAAAGATCTTTTTAAAATATGCAAATGAGTTCACAATGAGATCTCAATGCTGACAGAACTGTGAGTTCATCCCAAACTTTTCTTTTTCCTTTTGTTCATTCCCATATTTTTTTCTCTTTCGCATATTGGTTGTGATAGATATGCGAGAATGAATAAGGACATTATAAATGTAAATGCTCAGCTGGATATATTCTTAGTCCAGATCTACACACTTGTGACGTTGAGCTAACTACTTGACCTGTATAGGAGTTTTCAGAATTATCAATTCCACAACCTACCAAAGATCACACCTGGTGAAGTATGTACAAGAACATACAACAGGTTGTTCAAGAATGCTCAATAGGGCTTATACCTTGTGTGAACATTCATACACACACAAACAAATTCAGTGCTTGTCTGGTGTTTACATATTAGCACTCCCTCGGCGACTTGTCTCTCAAGGTTTCTTCTTTATACGTCTGTAATATGTCCATTATGAATCTGATATTCTCTCTGGGGTGGAAGTATGTTAGGTGTTTCGCCAATGCATTGTGTTTGTGTACAGAGGGGTTGTTTATCGGTGCAATGTTTTTGCGTTGCTTCAGCTCAGCTGCTGAAGCAAGCATTGTGTTTCGTTCGTTTGTAACTAACTAACTATGTTTGTATGTATGTATATATGTCTCCGGACAAGCTAGCGGGCGTACCGATGAACCGATTTCTTTCAAACTTGATACAATTATGAGGTGTGAGGCGACACCAAAGTCATTCGATTTTGGGCAATCTGCCAATTAAACTATGCTTTCTAGAAGCCCATTCATGACATTCTTACTGATATTCAATGCAATTTGCCAGCAAGAAAAAAACAATATTCCAACTAAGCAGCAAATATTGATTATTGGGTTTGAAACTGATATTTATTATTATCTGTTATTCAAATAGTACTATGGTATGGCAGCACAAAATTAATATCTTTTCACTGGATGTATTGATTCCCATTCATTCTTCTCAAATTCATAAATTTCTTGATTGTAAAGTATACATCATTTTAGTACATATCTTAATTGCCCATGAGTCAACATCGTTCTAGCAACGCAGTGTTCTTTGAACACTTTTGATCTAGTTAATCTTTGCCGTTGCATGTGTAATAACAGCTCGGAGTGATTACGCAACATGCCTTCGTCACTTGCGTTTGAACAGGTAAATTCAAATGTATTTGATCGAAAACAACTAGAAGTATCTGTTCAAAGGGAAATAACCGTTAAACTGCTTCATGCACTGCATCAAAATTGGTTTATAAGAGATTGTACCAATAATATGCATTCATACAATGACTGAAGAACATATATTATACTAAACCTTAAACCCAATTTATAAAACCAAATATTTTGAGAATTCTTTAATCATTTTCTATTGAATAAAAACAGTGTATACACTTTGAAATAGTAAAGAAAGTCGACTTTATACTCCTTTTAGAACTTGCTACATTACTTACTCACCAGGTTCACACCCAATTGACTACGTTTCAAAGTGAAGTGCAATGGGGCATCAAAGCGATAACAAAGCTTGATTAATACACTGTTGAAAAGTTTGGGCGCAAGTAACTCTAATGTGTATTATAGATATGTTTGAGTCATTGCATTTCGACTCATGGACACACCTTCAGCAGAAATGAAAACAGACACATGGAATAAAGTACAATCTTATGTAAAAAGTAATCATTTCTTTGATAATCTGAATTGCGGGATTTACACTTATTTAAGCACTTGTTATCGCTGGAAATAATGCTTAATACTAGGTTTATAATATTTTGAAGATGTAAAAGCACCAGATCAAGATGACTGAAAACGGGATTCGTATACTATTAACATTTCAAGTATATAAATGACTCACGAAACATGGGAGTGAAAGGGAAAACTTGACGTGGAAATATCTAAAACATATGTTGTATTTCATGGGCAGATGATAATGAATGTGACGTCTCCAATGGTGGTTGTGAAATGATATGTGAAAATCATCCACCAGGCTCTTTCTCATGCTTCTGTAGTACCGGATACAAGCTTAATGGAGATGGATTAAGCTGTGACGGTAAGTAAAATCAACTGTGTGTGATGCGTTTGTTACTCAATTACATTATGCAAAAATATCTTTCATTGTTATTGAATTGTAAATGTACGTGCAACTATTGTCAATGACGAAATGTTGATAAGATAGGGCCAAGCTAGGCCACCATGCTGCTGTTTTCTGTTTATGTGTACACATTCATACTTAAAGTTGGTTCTTGCTTATATAATCATCTGATACTGATATCATGATTCCACAATTGTATCATGCATGCATCACCTGATAGTACAAAGTGATATGAATGAGGCGTGTGTCGTTTAGGACAAAGATGTCACCGCGTCATTGACCAAGCTAAACTGTCTAAACATGTGGAGTAAAATAGATAATTAAGTAATACATGTAGTATGAGTACCTCATTGCAGCTAATTCAAACACAATAATCAGCACTATCGTGAATCATATACATAGTATAATTGTGTTAATTTTCTTTCTTACATTTATGTCTCTGCTACTCTATCATCACCATGTAGAAACTAGTCCCAAATATGTATGATTCAAATATTATTACTTAGTAGATCTATACATCATATTCAACCATAAGTAGCTTTAGAGCTGAAATAAACCTTTATGAGTTTTGAATTATAAATATTTTTGCACTTGCTGATATAGATAAGATTCAAATTTTATTTTGTTATTCTGCTGCAAATTATAGATAGGACTGTTTAATATGTCGGTTTTCCATTTGGTTACGCCTTGTTTCATCTACAGATATTGATGAGTGTCAGACTTCCAATGGTTATTGTGACCACGTTTGTACCAATGAAGATGGATCTTATACCTGCAGCTGTGTAGGAAATTATATTCTAAATTCAGATGCACATACATGTGATGGTGAGTAAATAGTTGACATTTATCGTAGAATAACTACCATTATAAAAAGGTAATCTGAAATTATGATTTTTTACCAGCTGTATAAAAACTACTAGGTACAGTGTAAGAGTATATAATTTGATACTCTTGTAATAATGGGCCGGGTGTCATAGTAGACAACTAGCCATTTCGCTTGTAGGCCTACCACAACAGCTCAACAATGCATAAAAGATAAGATTCAAATTGAATATTGTTATTCTGCTGCAAATTATACATAAGACGAATTAAAATGTTGGTTTTACTTTTGGTTACACCTTGTTTTATCTACAGATATTAATGAGTGTGAGACAGCCAATGGTAATTGTAGCCAGGTTTGTGAGAATGTACCAGGGTCCTACTCGTGCAGTTGTAATGCAGGATATGCTCCAAATGCTGATGGATACAATTGTGATGGTGAGTGATTGAACGGAGTTCTCATGTGAAATTTGTATTCTATTCAAATTTAATTGACAGGATATATGACGATGTGTTATTTTGTCTTATTACAAACTAGATTGTGGTTTATTAAGTCTCATTCTTTTGCATGTAGACTACATGTATTATTGTGTGTTTTTCAAATGCAATAATTTCTCGATTGTTTAAATTTTATCCATAGATATTAATGAGTGTTGGACTTCCAATGGTGGTTGTGACCATAATTGTACCAATGAAATTGGATCTTACGAATGCAGCTGTCAACCGGGATTCATTCTTAATGGGGATGCACATAGCTGTGATGGTGAGAGAAATCAATTTTGATGAATTACACATACATTGTAAATGCACACCAGCATGGCAACCCAACAATACAATAAGCACGCACACAAACTCAAGCTATTGCATTGAATTCTAAATTCATACCTATTGGCTAATACATACATGCATATTCCTAACTGTGATTTTTATATGTCTGAATTTTGGAAAGCATATCCTATAGGATGATACCCCTCTAACACATAGGCAAATAAAATAAAACCAAGAAATCGTGTGTGCGATTGTGTGCGATCTCTCTCATACAATTGCCGTGAGCACACGAACCCCCAATTGAAATCCTGTAGTTTCCACAAGCCCTTTTGAAACTTCCATTCTCTCTGGCCGTTCAATACGCCAAGCAAGGTTTATTCTTGAGTGTTTTGTGACTGTCATAGTCACATTTTGTATTAGTGTTAGATTAAGCATGGCAACTATTTTTCAACTGATATATGTATACTTTTGGTGTTGTGTAGATGAGGATGAGTGTGCTCTGGATAACGGCGGGTGTGAGCAGGTGTGCGTCAACACCCCCGGCTCCTTCCACTGCGAATGCCAGCCTGGATATGAAAGTCAAAATGCAGATGGAACAAACTGTACTGGTAAAGTAGTTTTAATGATGCTTGGATCAGGGTAGAGCAACCAGCATAGTGATAGAGTAAAAGAACACTGATGACGGTCCTGATTCATTGACTTTTCTGATGCTCCTACAACGTTGTGATTAGAGATGTCAAGATACTTTGAAGATTCGAAGCTTCGGACCTTATAGTGACATAGGCAGATCCAGGGGGCGCAGGGGGCGCGCGCCACCCCCTTTTCCCACCAAAATACTTCATTTTCATGGGGTTTTTCATGAAATTCCGTGAGTGCCCCCCCACCTTTTCCAAAAACCTGGATCTGCCTATGAGCCATGCTTCGAATCATGAAACAGGATTTGAATACTTCGGTGTATACTTATACGACCTTATACCCATCAGTACTTGATATATCTAATGGCTACATACTTGTACCATATTGTAGCGGCGAAGAATTATGTAATTATTTGCCAGGCGGTTAGTACTATTATTCTCGGGCGGCATATATCAAAGAGCTGTCCGCTGGACATTCAAAGTGAGTACTTCAACTGGGGTCGGATCTAAACCCTTATGTTGGCAAGTTACAGAAGTGAAGGTGAATACGATTATCATCAGTTTGACTAGATCGTCTTTGTTTATACCAGTGTAACACTTTACTTAACTACGACCAATTCACACGAGGTAGTATTGGTTACTTCTTTGCGGCTTTTGATGAATGGCCAGGTGCTAGTAGTAATTACACGTATCGACATTATACTCATGGCGATCTAACCATTTTAGTATAATAGTTTTCAACGGGTATATAGGCTGTCTAAATTTCTAACGTAACTAGCACGTACATAGCACGACACATTTCATGATGTTGTCTTTCTTCTTACAATATCGCTTGTCCTAACTCGTGCCTTTCTATGCCAAAGTTTCGAGCCTCGGTTTTCAAAAACGGCCGAAGCTTCAAATATCAAAATTAGGGGAAATTGACATCTCTAGTTGTGATGTGTCTGTTCTAATGGGAAATGGTAATAGAGGTAGTTCCTGCATTTAATGTGAGTGACTACATGCATGCTGTTATTATAGATATTGATGAATGCGCGCTGGCCAATGGTGGTTGTCAGCAGATTTGTATCAATGTACCAGGAGCATATGGATGCGACTGTGAATTGGGATACATCATTATTTCGGATGGGCTCTCTTGTTTTGGTGAGTTAAAAAATGATTATCGGAATAGGAGAAGCGATACAAATTAAAATAATAGTGTATTATAAGTATACATGATTGCAATGTTCTGAACACGATGTATGAAAATTGAGAGTTCTATAGGAATGTCTGTACTATTGAAACAAAATGCACAGTATATTTACACGGGTTTGTGCTTTCTATTTTAAATGTTTATTACCTGATACTTTGCTGCTGTGTTTGCCAAGATATCGATGAGTGCATACGTGAAACGGATTACTGCGATCAAAGCTGCACTACCAATGAAGACACCGGGCTTTTCGACTGTGGCTGTTTCCCGGGATACGAGCTAAATGACGATGGCAAAAGCTGTAGGGGTGAGTATGTACAACTGGCATATAAGTCCTCTACAACCATTGGTAAGCATTCATGAAAAGCTCATCAAATTCATCTCGTTGTCTGTAGATATTGATGAATGTGCTAAACCGGAAGACAACGACTGCGCTCAAATCTGTGACAACACAGAGGGATCATTCGCCTGTTCGTGTGATAGCGGCTACAGACTGAATGCTGATGGGAAAACGTGTGATGGTGAGTACAATTGTGTTCTCTCTCATGATTGGTGGTTTATATTAATGCATAAGCCACAAGCTCAGTGGGTTTTTGGTTGTTACTGAGTTCCCGTCACTGGCTTAGGCTTAGGGTTAGGGTATAGCTACTCGGTGAAGAAGTGAACGAGGTAGGAAACAGACTGCCGGGGGCGGTGTCCGGCGTGCGGTGTCTCTTTCGACGAAAGCATAAATTATTTACTCCGTGGTGATAGTAAAACCATCAGGTGGTCATTGGGACATCCGCCAATGCATTACAGTTAGCGGCTGATCTCTTAAATGCTCTTTAACCATCATCGGCTGACCACTGGCCGCCGCCGACCGCAGGCTGCTGTATATCAGAAGTTAACCATCCAATGCCGCGCGGTTCATCGGTGAAACATAAGTTCCGGGTAGTTTGCGGTTGTTGCACGACAGTCCCGGCCGCCGATAGTCGGAGGCTGTACATGTGGCAAGGATGAGAATGAGGCAGTGACAGCCCCACGTAAAGTTTTAACCGGGTCCAAGTTGCACTGTTGCCACGACGACGATGCGCTCCAAGCCCCGGTGGCCAGTGATCACAGCAGCTCGGCCGGTACCCCGCAAAAATCCCAACTCTGGTGCATCGGAACCTCATCGTAGGCCAAGCTTTGTGACCTAAGCATTACTATGCAGACAAATAATAATGAATATAAGACCTTTGTTAAAGATCTTTTTAAAATAGACAATTTGAGTTTAATTGTTTGAAATGAGTTAACATTATTGGTGGAAGTGTGAGATCATCCCTAACTACCAGGCTGCGCACATATAAATTCCCTTTTGAGACACCTTCCATTTTAACA
This sequence comes from Streblospio benedicti, assembly GCA_019095985.1. NCBI lineage: Eukaryota > Metazoa > Annelida > Polychaeta > Spionida > Spionidae > Streblospio > Streblospio benedicti. The sequence continues at coordinate 43,160,363 of CM032665.1, forward strand.
ATTGTGTGTGGCAGATCTTACTTTGTTTTATAGCAGGACTCGTATTCCATTCTATGAACTTCTTTTGCATGGTTAGAACTTTTCACAATATCATCTTAGAGTATTTATCAACACACAGGGCATCAGCAGATGTTCTTTGATTTCACTTTAGCTAGTGCATTTTTATTTATTCTATGTGGCCAAATGGTGGGAAACTTCAATAGCTGTTAATTTTCTATACAGGCTAACTCTATAATAATCTTGTATGTTAACGTTTCTCTTACCCATATTGCACCACAGTATGCAGTTGACCAGAAGCAATGTGCTAATGCAGATGATTAAGAATTTGTGACAGGGTGGGGTAGGAGGATTTATCAAAATTGCTGTCAATAAATTAATAGTCAAACCTCTTTGAAAAAAAATTGTAAACTCTCAATTTCATGTGATAAAAAATTGATGACCGCCCCACCCCCACCCACCCGGATCCCCAACAGTTAACACATTCATTGTCAGTTAACTAAATCCTATTTGATGAATATCCATAATATAAAAAACAGTAACTTTTAGTACAGAATTTTAAAAAAAATAGGGGTAAATTTTATGTGAAAAAAATAGCGCCCCCCAAAAAAAAAAAAAAAAAAGTGTGTGAAAAATTGATACACCCCTCCAAACATTGTGACAAAAGTTCATGGCCCGTCCTAAAATCCTCCTACCCCACCCTGTCTTAAATACTGAATAGTCCCTAATGCAGATGATTAACAATACGTAGGACTGATGCTGTTCTCTAAGAAGATGAAGTTTCTTATGGCGGGTAGCCTTTGTCATCATATTTTCATTTGTTCTACACAGACTTTAATGAGTGCTACTTTGGCTGGGACAACTGTGCACAAAATTGTCACAATGACGTTGGCTCTTACCATTGCTCCTGCGATTTTGGATACTTTCTCGCCGATCCCGATCCATGGAATTGTTGGGGTAAGTACTGATGGCACAGCAAATATCCTAAGAATTGACCACTGTATTGGGTTATCTTACACATATCTTGCATGGTTTACTGTAAGCCAAATTGATATCAATGTAGAAAGTATACAACAAAATGCAACTTGAAAAGAAAGTATTGCATAGATGTATTGGATAAAGCATGAAGGGATCATAAATGCTGATCACACCTATATTGAAACACTTGTCATCACTATAAAAAGAGCTTTGCATATTTGAACTAAAGAAAGTAAAATTTAGATAGGAATGATGTACATTTTGTCACGATCCGCAAAATTGGAAATATCGAATGAGTGACATTATCTAAGAATATCTACACAGTGTTTAGCGATATTTATTCAAATATTACTTATATATGCCATACAATAATATTTATTATATATCAGGAATGTAAATCATAATATTAATTAATGTGTGAAATCTGCTGCCTATCTTTTTAATGCAGCATTTAAATAGTAAATAGTGGAATTCTGATATGTTAAGTTCTAGAGCGTGAGATAAAATATTAGACCCACAAAAAGTTGAATATCCAAAACTTGACCAAACCCCCCCCTCCCCCTAAGTGGAATGTGAGAAAATGTACATCATCCCTTAATCCATTGATGACCAGTCACTGTTATAATTCTGAGTGCAGTAAAACGTATTATTAACATTCTGCTGTTGTGTTGTTTACCCAGACGTCAATGAGTGTAACGATAACAACGGCGGCTGTGCACAGGAATGTACCAATACAGAAGGATCGTATTATTGCTCCTGTATTGACGGATATAATCTGAACGCGGATGAGCACGCCTGTGATGGTAAGA
>CM032665.1:43162246-43214555 GCA_019095985.1 Streblospio benedicti
GATTAACACTAAAAAGAGACTATATCGAATCAAATAGTCAATTATATGTCACATCTGGCGAACAGACACCTCCTAAAAGCCCTGTTTTAATCCGATGTCCTCGGAACTAGTGGAAGGATACAGCCAAAGTACCGCTCAAATTTCAGTATAAAAGGAAGAGAATCGAGCAGTCACCGGCAGTGCGGCGGGGCAGAGCAGCGCTGCGGGTGCAAGTCCGCGGCGGAGAAGAAGGAGGCCGGCCCAGAAGACAAGGAACAAGCCCAGAAGCAGGGGAAAGCTGAAGATAGAAGAGTAGCAGTCTCCAGCCAAGAAGAGGAGCCACAGAAAAGTGGAGCCCGGCTGCAGAAGAGGAAAAGTTCAAGTCCAGAAGAGTAGCAGTTTCCAGCCAAGAAGAGGAGCCACAAGAAAAGTGGAGCCCGGCTGCAGAAGAGGAGAAGTTCAAGTCCAGAAGAGTAGCAGTTTCCAGCCAAGAAGAGGAGCCACAGGAAAGTGGAGCCCGGCTGCAGAAAAAGAGAAGTTCAAGTCCAGAAAAGTAGCAGTTTCCAGCCAAGAAGAGGAGCCACAGGAAAGTGGAGCCCGGCTACAGAAGAGGACAAGTTCCAGGTGTGAGGAGCAGCTAGGACTGACGCAGAATCCCAGTTCTGAGGAGCAGCAAGAATTGGCGCAGGATCCCAATTCTTAGGAGCAGCTGGACCGAAGAAAGAAGCAAGAAGTCCTGCACAAGTGCCAGGTCTAAGTAAGACCCAACGACAAAGATTGATAGCAGTGTGAAGAGTCCTGCACAAGTGCCAGGTCTAAGTAAGACCCAACGACAAAGATTGCTAGCAGTGTGAAGATTAGAAGCAAGTTGGCATCCCCGCCAAAGCATCAGGTTGAGAGCCGAGGTGTTGTCCACGAGAAGTACTGCCACTGCGGGTGTAGACCTGAACGATCACTGCCAAAGACATTATTCTGTTTAAATATTACAAACAGGACTTTATATTGATTATATGATTTTGCTTGTATTAAGTGGGTTTGTGATTAATAAAATAAATATAAGCAGTTATTGATCTCTTTATTTACTTCCCTAGGTGCACACACATTAAATAAAAAGGGGATTTCGCCACATAGGGTTTTTAGAACAAAATGGTTTTTTTCAACAAATCGTGTTACCATAAATGTGTATTTATATAGTTTATCACATAAATGGACTCTTCACAGCGCCGCACTGGCTCCACTCTACAGTCGTCTGCAATGAAAATGACTCGGCGGTTAATCACTCTATTTACAACTAAAGCGCATGCGCGGTGGCCATGATGCAGTCACCATGGTAACGAGCACCTTGCACGACTCTGTAGCAGACAACAACAGAAAACACGCGCCCCAAACGAGATGTGGCTTCTTCTGGCTGGAACAGGTGGTGGTCGTGTTTTTACGCTACGTCAAGAGCCTTGTGTTAGAGCGTCACGGAATACGTTTTATTAGAAATGACAGTCCAGATAGAAGCATAGAAATGGGAGAATAATTTTGAGCTGTCATGGCTTTGGATATTAGAAGGTGTTTTATGCTTGGATGCAGGATATTTTTTCACCGTAACAATGATTTTCTACGCGCCAATGAGGGAGAACTGTGGCTCTCTGGTCACCGAACATGGATTAATGCTGAATTTTGCTCAGAGCTAACTTTGTGTTCGTATTAATCAAGTCAACTCACGCAGACTAATACTGCTATATGTGGTGGTAAAAGTACATGGGTGGTAGCAGTTAGCAAGTGAAAACGTATACATCTCTTTGGGCTCATCAAGTGCTCAACATGTTCAAAATATTCAAGAGCATTCGCAGAAAGAAAAACAATTTCATTATCTTGCGAACAATTCTCAAGGAGATATTCCGACTGTAATAAGAAAAAACAACACAATATGAGGATATTTTCATCGTCAGCAGGAGTAGCTGTAGCAGTAGACTGATGAACTAACAAATGCGGATATTGCCTGAGTAAGGTGCAGCCAGGTAGGTAGCTATTATCACAGGAGCCTGCATATGAGCAGGCCGCAATGGGGTCACGTCAGGACAGTCCTACCTTCAATGTTGTTTGTATAAATCGCTGAGTACTTGGATTGCATGCCAATGTAACATTTCAATCAGAGCATTTCACTTTTGATGCGTGCTGTGTGTGGTTTGTATGGTCACGCCAGTATATAAGTTGCATTGAGTCGATAGCACACGATGCATTTATATCATGAGGGATGGCCTGGAGGTATTTAATAGTGTGCAATATTTTATAGGCTTGCAATCCTGTTCGATCATTTCTGTTTTAATGGCATATGTTTTTGATGGGATGATTGCCATCACATCCACAGCAGTTGATACCACTGAGCTACATCAACCGACTCTGAGCATCTCTGTGATAGATGCATTTTTACATCAAGCAAAATGGTTGTGTAGCTGTAAAAATGCTGTGAAGAGCATTCGCGGGTCACGCACGCAATACTGCCACACACCAATGCCTGGCAGACCCCTGTGTGAGTGTGTGTGTGTGTGTGTTTGTGTGTGTGTAGAGAGTGTGTGTGCGTGTGTGTGTGTGTGAGTGTGTGTGTGTGTGTGTGTGTGTGTGTGTGTGTGTGTGTGTGTGTGTGTGTGTGTGTGTGTGTGTGTGTGTGTGTGTGAGTGTGTGTGTGTGTGTGTGTGTGTGTGTGTGTGTGTGTGTGTGTGTGTGTGTGTGTGTGTGTGTGTGTGTGTGTGTGTGTGTGTGTGTGTGTGTGTGTGTGTGTGTGTGTGTGTGTGTGTGTGTGTGTGTGTGGGTGTGTGTGTGTGTGTTTTTTTTGTTTTAGAAAAAGTTGATATGTTCTTATTGGCTGATCTCGGGGTGGGGGGGTCTCCGAGGGGTTGTTGGAGACGCAATTTGATATGTTCTCAAAGGGGCGGGGGCGGGGGGGGGAGGGGTCAGCACGTTTGGCAGTAAGTGTGTGTATATCTCACACCGTTGTGCCTGGTGTATCCGGGGTACCAAGAACAGGTGGAGTCATCTGAGTCTCTAGAAGAAATAAGTAGACCTGCTCATGCGACTACCATATAATATTGATTGTCATGAATTGACATTTTAAATATATAATGATTTTCATATTGATGTACAGCCCATTATAGACACACGCACTGCCCTGTCGCATGACCTTGAACTCCCATCTGCTGCTACATGCACATTCACTTGTAATACAGTAGAACCTCTCTGAGGGCCTGGCCACAAGTGGTCTCAATAGAGGTGGTAATTGAGAACTATCCACCTTTTGCCATTGGTCATCATAATATTCAGTGCGGGATTGTTGTAAAAATGATATTTTATTGCGGAATACATATTTTGAGTGCACTGGTAGGCTTGTTTCATTCATATAGCATCGATCCAATGTGATGTATAGCAGAAATCTACAACATTGCACTCTGACATCAATATTAATTCTAAAGTGGCTTTACAAATCGTTGCATTCCCACCTTATTGCCGGGAACGGGAATATCTACCCAAAATATTCTTACATTTAAGTACACCCCCCCCCCCGCGCCGCCCACCTCTAAACGGTTCTGGGCAACAAATGAGTATACAGGATCTTAACACAGCCTAGCGCGCCACCAACGGCACTTAATGATACTAGTGTACTGCGTGTATGTCATAGCGAAATAGGCCTTTCAACCAACGTGTTATTTTGATATACCAAACGACATATACACTGAGTGCATTTCACCAAATCCTGGATCTGCGTTCATGCGTACCTGCCTGTGGAGACTTGTTCCTGAGATGTAAATAAATGTGATTGTGGTTGTTTATAGTCCTGATCCCAGTCTGGCTCTCATGACTTTACAATTTACACCAGGTCATTGGCACACTTATCGGTCAGCATTTGATCAGGTCTCGCATACTTGCATCGGCAGCACATTCAGCGCACAATGCTCATCACCTACACAAAGACTCACTCACTCTTTCAACCCAATGACCTGTACCTATTTATCGTGTAGGTACCACGGAGCAGTGTGCAACCTCCTAGACGTAGGTTTGCTCAACACATACCACCAGACCCGACCGACCGGGAATCGAACCCACGACATTCTGGTCACGAATCCAACTCCATAAATCTGTTCCTTATTAATATTCGGCCACGGAAGCACCGCATGGCTGACACGGTGGCCTCTGCCGTACACTAGTGACCGTAAATAGCACTGTGGGGTAATCTTTGTGCTATCATTGCTGGCCTGAAGCATGTGTAAAGGAGCCGGCGCCGATGGATACTGGTTCTTCCATGTACGATGAAAATACTCGATTCTGATTGGCTGAGCTCGCGCTTGCTCACTCAGTGAGATATTGTCTGATTCTTACCGGATTTACACATGTATAGTAACCTTTTCGTATTGTGTATTTATTATTAGAGCGGGGGTGTGGGGTGTGTGAAGGGGGGGGTATAAGGTGTCAAAAAGTCCCACTTGATTTCCTTTTGCATTTCCCCAGATCCCACAGATTTTAAGGCCTTTCCTCACATCCCACTTCCTTAAAATACCCACATCCCTCTTTTTTCAACAGTTTCCCGCGTATTTGGGCCTGTTATCCCAGATCCCACATCCTTATAAACCCACCCCATTATCGTAGCGTCAGTAGCGAGCTAGCAGATAGAAAAAGCACAGAGCCACTAGCTCTTCTAGTAAAATGAGACATGGTGTCCAGCTATGTTAATCTAGTGTTAGTGACGTGCTTGCTGAATACATAGCTGAGAACGGGGTTTAGACATAAATATAAAAAAAAAACGCATATACATGCAAATAGAGGCTGTAATTGGCAATGTGACATTGTGCTTTCCTACTTTACGTAGATGATACACTTATGCCCGCTAGGTCTTGTCCTAGTAAATCAGACTCTTCGCCAGACAAAGACAATCTAGTGCGATATCATCCTCAACTCCTTGGTGAGCATTCGGTGCGTACCGTAGCACGTATGTCCTTATCACTCACATTAGCGTCCACTCGCCTGACCTGTACCTAATCAACATGTAGGCACCAACGAACAGCATGCATCCAGTTAGAGGTGAGTTTGCTCAACACCCGCCACTAGAACCGAACACGACCTCCACTTTTCCACACCAAGTAGAGTTTCCCTGACCACTAATTACTATTACTACCGGTGTATGGTGGGCATTGCTTCTTCTCCTGGTGCTATTGCATAACACCTGCCAGGAAGTATCCGGAGTCTGGCTGTTGGAGGATATGTGCATTAGGACGTGTCATAGTGTCCTAATAAATCAGCAGAACTACGGAGTCATTATGCTCTTCTTTTTATTACAATATTCATCATTATAATGAGTATACAAGGATACGATGGATATACATGTATGCATAAATGTACCCAATTAAATTAAGGAATCTGGTACAATAGTTACCCCACATGGAATGAATAGACCAAAGTTTTACTATATTTGGAACGTAGTCACCTGTGGTTCCTTAAGTAGATTGTGTTGTAATTAATATTTACCCAGAGTTACAGGTGAGGTTCGTGCATATTGCACTTGACTATATAGGATGGATAACACTTCAGCTACTGGCATGACATGAGCAAAGATTAGAGATCAGCAGAACCTTCCAATAAGACCATCTCTGTCAATAAAAGAGGCCACCTGTATAATGAAACCATGAGATCCTGTCCTAAGCCTTACAAAGAGACAATCACTGGCAGATCCAGGTTTCTGCTTTCAAAAGGGGGCACACTTAGTGGATGTGAAGTTTTTTCTTTGTAGATCTACTCGTGACCGATTGCAGACCTGCTGAAAAATATGAAAATGAATCATTTTGGTGGGACGAAAAGGTGGACCTTGCATCTGTCTATGACCCGCACACTTCTTTGTCGATACCATTGTAGTCAGCTCCATAGGTGGTCTCAATAGAGAGTTGTCCTGTCGACCATGGGATCTCTGACCAGCGAGCTGCTTCTATAGGAGCCAACTTAGGCCGCCTTAGCGAAAGAGCGCCCTACCTGGATGGCCTCACGGGACAGGGTAATTACATGCACAGACGTGGATTACAATGCTTAATGAGGTTCTGGAGAACTCAATACGGCGGCCTCTCGAGATCTGGATATTAGATTCTTCATTTGAGAGAGGACAGTGTCGGCTTTTCTCCATGCTCGTCTGTTTGGAGCTTTTGCATTGTTCAATTGAGATGTTATTGAAAGTAGCGCTGGTAACATACGGAGTGTAATAGGAAAGATGAAGATCGACAATGGCTTTCAAGTTGTTTAATCAAGTGTCAAATGAGCTGCACAATTCGTCTTGTTTTGTCCAGAAAACAGAGTCTTAATAATGATGATGATGATGAATAGGCTAACGTAGCTGTAGCAAAGTACACCCCGATATGTAGTTTGCAGCAAGAAAGTGAAATCACAAAGTCCACCTATTTTGAATGCTGTTCTTTCCAGATGATTTTGGATTTTTTCAATAAAACATAGTTTTTTTTCTAATTTCTCCTTCATGTGGTTGCTTCACAGTTAACTCCTGCGTGCCACGTCAATACAGTAGAACCTCTCTATTCAGACCATCCGATGGGATTTCTCAGTAGCAGTCTCAATAGAGTGGTCCTGTTATGAATGTTCTTTGCTCATAGTCTCTTGAAAGCTTGGGACACAACTTAACTGGTCTTATCATGGAAGTCCATTTTCCATTGGGATGACGATAATTGGGGATTCTGCTGTACTAAACACATGCAATTAACAGGTCAGGAAGGAAATATGGTCACGTAAAGTGGACGTGATGTGTCCTGTGTACAGAGGTCATCTTGAGGAATTAATGACGCGGGCTTTGACGAGGGGGTCATATAGCAAACATGTGATTGGTGATTTGCCCTAAATCTAGAGCGTGAATCGTGAATTGCCTGTATTTACGTGCGTGAAATGTGATGCAACCTATTCAATTACATTTTTTGTGATTGGTGAAAGACAATGAAATGTACTGGTGACTGGTGATTTAGGAAAAAATGTTGGTGAATTGATTTTCAACAATAGGCTATATACCCCCTCTTTGACATGCACGTACAGACATGGACAAAATATTTGGTAAAGGCAAACGATATTGTGGGCAGCAGGGAAAAAAAGCCAAAAATATGGGGAAAAGGCCAGAACGAGGATGTGGAATTTCAAAGATGTGGGCGGAAGGAGGCGTATGGGATGTCAAGGAAGTGGGACATGGACAAAAAAAAAGTACAATGAAAAATAGGGATGATTTTTTTTCCCCCCATATAACCACAACGACCCACAAGAAATCAAAGAACTTTATCTCTGACGTGCAATTACTTATTCTTAACTTGCTGAACACTACATACACGCACATAGTATTCTCAGCCCCTGCAACAGACCTACATGGTTACCTCAACAAACGAAATCTGCAGCTCTTGTAAAGTAAAACAATTTCCAACAGTCACATAACTAGCAATATAAAGTGAATCTAAATTATGCCCTGCAACCTCTCTGCCTTTCTCCGTCTGAAGTTTTGCCTCTAAAACCCTGGCCCGTCGGCAGCATCAAAGTGTGTACAGGGAGGTGATGAATAACCAACCTTGGGCCATGTCATTAGCAAACATACGCTGTAATTGAACATGTAGATGGCTCTCTGTTTTTCTGCTCTCTGAGTCAATCTGTTTAAGCAAGGTGAATCTTGTGCGGACCAAAGTAATCTTCTTAGAAGTTCACTATGTGTGATGGATGTAAGTGCTTTTTAATGGTATGATTGCAATTTAGGGGTTATAGTCCTAGTCCCTTTGTTTTTGTGTTGTTGTAAGAAAATAGTTTGCTATCTACAGTGCAACATCTTTTATGATCGGACTTTGGGAAGGTGGATGGAAATTCGGAAAATCAATATGTAAGGATGAAGGAGGGGGCGGGGGAGGGCGAATTTAAGAAACCATAACTGTGGGGGACCACGAGTATGGACGATGATAGAAGATATTCACACAGGCGATAATAGAAGGTATTCACACAATACATTTTAGAACAATTGAACCATCAATTTGAATTTGAGATGGTTTTTGCTTTCGTTTCTTAAATACCTCCTGAGGTGGCTTTTGGAGGGAAAAAATCCATGAATTTTGTTTGAAATTGCATATTAGTCACCAACATTCAAATCGTCTGTGTGTTCTACACATACTATGCATTAAATCAAAACCACAGCTTGATCACGCCCTACAAAGCAAGGGTCACATCACCTGGTCCTGTCAACCCGGATGGAAATAGCAGAGTTGCTCCAACATCATAGTGCACTTTGATCCCATATTGATATATGACACAGGACACTGGGGTGCAGACACCATGTGCGCAAATGAACTACCTTGTGTGTCCTTTGCAATCAGCACAGAAAACTTGAGACATAACAGTTGCTCTCTCTAAATAGAAAACAAAACTACTTCTTTCAATCGACACTCTAACCTTTTTCAGGCCAACAGACAATCTAAAGTCAGGCAGTTTTCATATAACGGGTGGGGGTGGGGAGTACATCTAGATGTGGGGGAAACCCTGGAAAAAGAAAAAAAGAAAGAATGATGTGTATAAATAGATCAAAAAGAAGAATGTGGGAAACAATGTCGGAATTAAGGCCAAACCATAAAGAGATAGGAATTTCTTAGCCACGCATAAGCCCCCCCCCCAACAAATAAACAAATAAGGTGTTGGCGACGTAAGGCGACATAAACACACTCAAAATACGGCAAGGTTTTGTATAGTATCTTTATTTATTTACATTTCTGGCGACGTGAAATAGGGTGACATAAGGCAATAACCAGTAGATGTCTTGAGGAAGAAGGTGAATCTATAGTGACAAAAATAAAGATCTAATTAAATACTAAATATTTCCCTAACATTCAAATACTATTATTGAATCAACTAAAAATATCTAATCATGAACCATTATTACATTTCCTTAATCATATAAAAATCTTACACAAACTAAATACATGTAATATATACTCACAAGTATATGGGATATCTCCACAAAACCTTAACCTGCCATTTCTAATATGTGATGATGTTGCAAAAAAATCAAAGTTCAAAATACTAATACACGCACTCATGCACATACTATATACATGCACCACCAAGTCTGATTCAATAATTTGTAATCTCAATATTATGTACAGTGAAACCCTTCAAACTGGCATTAACATAACAGTTTATGAGCTCCTGACTTTATCATGAGACATTTGCCTGGGTCACCCTGACGATATTAAATGAGCAGCCTCCTTGTGAGTGACCTCAAAACACATTCCTCGGTCTTCATGAAGCCGCACACTTTGACTCGGGCATCAGGAATTTGGGTTATTGGCAATCAGACTCAGGAGGCTGTTCTTTATTCAAAGCGGGTATGCTTCATTCCCAATCCCATTATCAAGTGGAGTATACATCTTACCGTATATTAACTCATTGAATACTTCACAGCCCAAACAACACGTGCTGCTAAACAACATCGCAAATGCATACAATATGTATCTGTAAGGCCGAAACCCTTCATATTATGTCTTGTTCATGTGCAGATAATTAAAGGAAAAAGAAATATTAAGAGTAATCTTTATAATGAATTTACGCATGTGATAAATGAATATGCAAGATGAACATAAAGTATACAAACTATTGGTATGAGGAAACACACACAAGTTGTCGAGATACACCTCTATATAGTTATAGACTCTGCAAGCCAACGGTGGCTGTGTCCATTAATATCTCCAGTTTATTATGCACTTGTACAACCTGACACTATGACTCTCGCCCTTCAAAGCTCCCTTTACAGCAGGCATGGACCTAATCTCATTGGTGTACGAGCCATGTCCAGGCATTTGCCGCCTCTTTTGATGTGGACATGAACTCTCCATTGTCATAGGCATTCCTCATGAGGTGCCCAAAACACACAGTCATAATGCACACAAAACACACAGTCATAACTCAGAGAACAATGGCTTTGTACAACGTGTTTCTAAGGTTTCCTTTGACAGTGGCCGTGATTTCATTTGATGTATTCAATGCCGTGTTTTCTGCAGTCGTTTGGCAATTACAATGCATGTGTTGGCGCACACTCTAATACATTGTTTAAGGTAAATAAGGCGAGTAGGATACTGTGGTGCCCGACGTTGGTTAGGATAGGAAAATAAATGGCATGTCCTGTGTCTAGGGGGATGCGCCCCCTTTCCCCACCAAAATACTTCATTTTCGTAGAGGGTTTGGCATGTCCGCCATGGACCGCGCATACAAAACTTAAGAAATCCCTTGAGTGCGCCCCCACCCCCCTTCCATAAACCTGGATCTGCTATTGGTGTCCATATGTAAGACCCGAAAAGGGTCATGAGTTACTTTTCAATATGATATGCCAATAGACAAAAGAACAATTTGCCGGTATCTGTGCCTTAGTAAAAGTGGCTGAAAAAAAGGGCACATACACTGTTCGTTTTGAGGTAGCTATGGCGGGTTGAGAGAGATGTTTTCCATGCTATAGTGATTTATAAATCACTTGAGCTTTACAACATGAGGGACAATCTTAACAGGGTCAATGTATCACATGCCAGGCGGATATGGACAGTTACACAGATTATGAGCATATCTTGCATAGATATATGTCAATCGTACATTATAAAGCGTTATTGCAAATATGTTGGTTTGGGGCTTATGGTATGTATGTGTCTCTATCAAATATATACACATAATTATTTTACCATCAGTTCCAAACCGACATATTTGCATAAATGCAATAAACATGTATGATTCACAATTTTAGTGGACTTTAGTTCAAAAATTTAATTAAGTTTAGAAATATGGAAGATAATATAAAATGTCAACATATTCTCCAGCAAAATGTCAAGTGTAATGAAATTGCACCCACACAAGAAGAGGATTTAATTTGCACGCTGCCATTTTAATAGAAAAGTCCATTTTGTTGCACAGTTCAAATAATTAGACGCATGTCTGATGAAAAGTGAGCTTGCAGTAATTTCGTGGGAGGTTGTATAATATTGTGAAGGAGATTTAGCTGGCGATGACAGGTCGTGCAGAATTAAAGATTAAAACTCATACAATGTTAGAAACAGCAGTGCTGCACACCCACTCGGAAGTTGTGGGGGTTTATTGATAGATGGAATTGAGGCCAGAAGGTTATGGGTGCGAGTAGCAGTCGAGTCCGTCGGTGGTAGTTGAGCAAACTAATCCCTAACTTGTTGGACACTGCTTTGTGATATCTATACGATAAATAGGTACAGGTCAGGCAAGTGGACGCTAATGTGATCGCCGGGGTTGCTTGCTACCTTTTATAATGGCCCATGGGGATATAGGAAAGTCAGTGGTGGTAGGGAGGTGTGTAAAAAAACTTAAATTTTATTTTATTCTTTTTAAATCTTTTTTGGGTGGGAAAGGGCCCCTTGAAAATATGCTGTGCATTTACACCGGGGCAACACTTAAAATTGCTAGTATGTTTTATAGTAGAAGGAGGTGGTGGGTGGGGGTGGGGATGGGACGGGGGGGGGGAGACCTTTGCAAACAAATTTAAGCGGGGGCCTGAAAATCATACCATAACGGTTTTTTCGTGTTACATACGCCGTTTGACTCATAATAAATAATGTGTTCCTATGTGTATTGACCAGACCTGTTGACCATACAGAACGTAAACGAGGCTTGACATGCCCGTGTTTCCGATTCGGGTGGACCACCTTGCAGCAACATGTTCCTTCTCCAACAGAACAGATCGAACTGAAACTAGCCTAAAGTACGCGATGAAATGCGTCAGATCCGTGTAGTAAGTGAGTAATTATACCGGTTGCCAGGCAACGGCCAATCGCCACAAAACACGCCAACTTTAATGCCGCTAATTTCACAGCACTTGCGTTTTGTGGCTGACACCCAACCGTCTTGATTGCAGCAAATGGTGCTAATTCATCAGATGCATTTACACTTTGTTATATAAAATGTGTGTGGGTTACCAAAAGGTGACCATGACAATGACGTCATTAATAACAGGTAACCAGCCTTTTGAGTCTTCAACTATAATGAAATCAATGCTATATTGTGATCGATAGACAGATAGAGTGAAAAAAAAACATTTTATTACATAAAGCGTGCAAAGATGTCTCACGACCGATTTTTATTCCATAGAGCTTTAGTGCAATGACAATAGAATAAACATATACATGTGAGCATGGTCATGTGACTTCTACATTTCTCATTTTACCTTTGAGGGTTTACTGGCATATGGCATGTGGACATGCGCACAAGGTGACATTTGAAAGAAACTATAACCATAGCCACATGTATACAGCTGAACTTCTATTTCACTGCTTTATAACAAGTCTAAACTGGATAACCCTGTATGAAATTCAAAATGTAAATGTACTTATTCAAGGTGTTATTCACCACTCTGTGGGAATAGCCGACTCCAACTGGGAATCAAACACAGGACCTATTATATACCATGTATGTTGATTCTGCAAACTAGTACTTTGCTATTGCAATAGAAAGTGATCACTTCCACAAAACATCACATTCCTGGGATATCATTGCCCAATAACTTGCATGACTCAGGTAATATTGTTTCCTTTGTAGTTTGATGACGTCATCAGCTATGTCGGCCAGCCAATAACTTTAACCATGAAAAGGGCTGTATTGCGCAGGTAAGTATCTAATGGAACAGTTACGCAATAGGAACCAGTAAAAACCTGCACGACATGACAGTGTAGGTTCATTAGACATCAATGTTAGTTTTGTCCTTTGTTTTCTTCGATGCTGATAGGAGATGGTAAAAGGGTTCTGAAAAATTAGTGTGACATTTTTTCGGGACTAGTCGAAAGCCCCACGATCCAATATGGCATTCAAAGATTTTTTAAAATTAGTATTTGTGATAAAATTACAAATTAAGTGTTTAGATGAAGGTTTTTCAACCATACCAAACAATCATTTGTACTACTTTCCAGGCATACTTTAAACGGATACACATTTCTGGGGTATGCATATGCATTGCTAAAAACCTTCAGACTTTTTTCATTATTTGTACATATTTTTCTACTGCTTAAACATCCAAAAGCTAAAAAGTACATAAACATATTAATTTTAATTTTAATTTCGAAGCAATAGCTTCCTGATCACAAAATTCTAATAATGATTCCATATACTGCATACCTAATTAACAGAACATCAATTCAGACATTTTAGTTTCAGAATTTAAAGCATACAACAAAATGATTTTTACAAAAAACAAGATATGATTAATTGCTATGAGGAGGGTGGGGTCGGAGACGTGATTCTAAGTGCATGAGTCACAGCCATTAGGAGTGGGTGGGGAGCTCAACTCAAACAGTGGAACAGAGTCTTTGGTGAGATGATAAAGGGCAAATGGGGGGTGTTGGGGGGCGGGCAGAGCTCTCCATAAGCCACAAAACACATATAGTTAGAGGCTACTCATTAACCAAAGGAAATAAAACTCATTTTGATGCTCAACACCCACCCGCGTGGCATACCTGTACCTTTGAAGCCTTTTTTTGGTGAGTGAGCGCGGGGGTGGGAGGGGGCCGGGGGGGGGGGGCTTCATACACCTGCGACCACGTCACTCCGCAGCCGCCGCTTTCTGCAGACCGGTGGAGATTAGGATTGTGAGTTGAGCAGACGAGAGAGTGGACAATGAGCAGCTCATTATTGAGGCTGAGAACACGGCGTGAGGCGGACGGAGTAAGTGGGCAGCGCATGACAATTACAGTCAGCGTAATTGGGATATAATCACATTGGAATTTCAATGTGCATGTGACTGGTTTTGGAGGGTTAGAGGGAGAGAGAGGTGATTTCACAAGCATTGGAGAATATTTACATCATTTACAGAAATTCAATGTAATTACAGTGGAATTCATGCATTTAGAGTGTTAGTATAGAGTGGACCGGATTAATAGTGGTATGGTATTTTTGTTTTATTTCAATGTAATTCTAGGTGGAGAAGAGTTCTGCTGAGTATTTCCTTCTCACTTTTCAGAATCCTATCTGCAATAACATCATTAGGGGCTGTGCAATTGTGTGTGTGTGCTGACTTCGTGGAAGTATTGTCAATGGATTTCTTGATAAAGCACCTGCTGTTCATCCTTATATATAATGCAGACTTATACGCAGATACGTGTATACTGAACTGAATTTAGTTTTGACATTAGAAGAATCTTTCTTTAGGTCCTCTGCGCTTGCTTTTAAGTGCTAGGCGCCACAATAATATGGGTTTGGGATTCGAGTCCGGGAAGAGATTATGGGATAAAGCCCAGATACTTGGAGACAGAATCCTTTGATGTCAATATTTCAGGCATAACATTTAATTAACAAGCTTTTGAAAATAAGATTGTGTAACAGCGAATACAGTATTTGAAAGATGCCCGTAGACTGACGATGTACATTGTAAACAATAACATGCAATCGTTGACATGATACAGCTTTCTAGTGATTAAGTACTACAATGTACTGTAATATGAATACAGCGAATGTGTAATGTGCAATTAATGTGTATTCTATTACCTGGTCCAGTCGCTAACAGGGTTCTGTGTAACAGTAACAGCAGAACCTCCGTTTCAGACCACCTCTATATAAAAGAAACCACTTTATTTCACGGCCTCAACTCTCTGTAAGTAGACCACAACATAACTTCCATAAACAGACCACCTGTCTATTGAGACGGGTTGATGCTATACTCTCGGTGGTCTTATTGAAGAGGTTTCACTGAGACATGTCTAACTATGTGTGATCGCTTGATTTATAGTGTCATTGATTCACATCATGTATCTATGCTCACATTATCAATACAGCAATTTTTACATTTGCCAATGTGAACGTTTTGCTCAATGTCCATGCGGAAACTTAATGGGAAACCTGCGTATGTTTATAAATGTGGTCTGTTTAGAGAGGTGGTCTCAGTGATTGGTCTCTTTAAAAAGCGTAAATTCGTAAGTGCGTTGCATGTGGTAGGGGAAACTGATGCGTTCCATCATGAATAACACGAGAATCTAAAGGCTGCCATAATGACAATTCTATGTTTGAAACTGCCCTTTCAGTACTGACCCTTTGCACATCACACAAACAGTTAACACACAAAATAAAAACAAAAACACGTCTGCTATTCAATATGGTGTCGCTTTTCACACGTTCTCCTGCTGTAATGGGAAGCTGATGTGATAATTTGTAACACTAATGTGACAATCAGCAGGATAGGGTCACGTCATGGCACTGCCCAAATTACTGTAGTGCAGGGCTATGCTAGCTCTAGTCCAGTCTAACCTTTACTTTATAGATAGTAATAACATGAAATACATTTGTGAAAATAAAGATTATATTAACTGGAACTGACTAGGCTTACGTAGTTTTTTTTGTCCATAGCAGATGTTTTATCCCACGGATGACACACAGAGTGAGGTGATCACATAAAATATAATGTGAGCACTTAAATTGAATGCCAATAACACTTGTTATATTACAGACATAGCGAGTAACATACATGTAGACTTGATCACAGCCATTGAAAAGAAAACTTGCTATTATTCATTACTATTTACAATATGAGTAAAAAGAATATAAAAGGTACAGACAAATGTCATTTTACATGTATGGATGTGGCCCATAAGGCTTGTATGAATCTAGTTCACACCATCAGAACAACAAAGTTCAGGTTGACCACGTTGGACCATCTATTAGGTGCGGGAGTCTGCGGCTCGTTCGAGGCAATACAGTATAACCGAGTTATCTCGATCCTGCTTATCTAGAATATTTTCTTCTTACACCGTGGCTATTTTCTTATAATTTGTTTTACACTCCCAATGGTGTAGTTGGATTGTAATTTTCTGGTCTTCCTCTTATTTCAGACTGGCAACTATACTCCAATGGGGACCATTGCTAGTGACCAGAGCTAGTGACCAAAACTCGAGACCAGATCTACGAGCTAGTGGCCGGACTGACCAGCACTAGTGACCTACAAGCAATAGTCAAAGAAGTGCCCATTTGTTTCATAAATGGAGCAATTACTGTCATACATTGAGGAATGCAAAACGTCACACGTTTAACTATCCATTGCATGCTATAGTGATGGGGGAATCAGGCAACATAAGGCTATCAGTGTTCAAATATTGACCACAATGAGCAGAGGTGGTGGCCAAGGTATAAATCCATCTGACCAATAAGGATTGTGTCAATAGCATATAAGATGCAGACTAAGAGGTGTTTCATATGTTTCTGTGACATGCCTTGCTACACAGCCGTTTGGATTTCTGACTTAACAGTTCACCAGGCGGATATTTACTAGACACCACAAATTGATTCTGAGAGTGAAATTTTAGTTTGTGTATACATTAACACCAGCATAATCTATATGCACTATTATAAGAGATACATATTCTACAAAAGACGTGCAAATTTAGATTGCATCACCCTGTAACCTTAATCTAATGACCACTACAGCTGCGGTCACTATATTCATAGGGTTATGGTCAAATTGGCCGCAAACTTCACTCTGTGCTGGGCGGATACATTCAGGATACACTGACTGATTTCAACAACAAAGAAACGTTACCCACACCTGTGCCTAGCTGACTGACCACCGACCGAGTGGTCAGCACAACCCGAGTGACCAATGCTGGACAAGTGGAGTGACCCGCGCCTCTTCGTGGACAACCCCATGTGCTCCACCGGGGACAACATGCTGTCCGACTGGATCATCTGCCTCGACAAAAATGATCATGACATTTAGTTGCACGTACCCATAAAGCGAGGGGCACATTCCACCTTGAGTGCGGATTGGGGTCTGCGGCGTCTACGGCGTTTTCCTCATGTAGTGACATATGCACAGTTGTGGGCACGTCCACGCGGGCTCCGTGCGTTAGGAGGGCGTCGGGACAGGGAGTGGTTTTTATTGAGGTGGTCGTGCATCAACTTGCATAGAACATGTGTTGTACTCGTGTACAGCTTACGATCTACGCACCGTGTGATTACAAAAGTACGGGATCTGCACGTTCATGGTGCAGGCAAACGGTCCCCCGGACTGTGTCTGTGCCGACAACGTGAGGGTAAATCCTCCGTGTTTAACATTGACCATGACGTAGGGTGGTCGTAGAAAAAAATTTGGCAAACTTCTTCTGCGGCCACCGTACGGGCTTAAAAATGCAGCGTTTGTCGCACTGTACACTCACGGATCTTTACGATTTTTTTTTGTGTACATCGTAGATTGGCTGTAGACCCACCTTGCGGCGTAATGTGCCCTAGGCAATCAGCGGGGTAAAGCCGTCGGGGTAATTCCGGGATTTATACACTCATTGAAGAGTTTTAGGTGTGTTCAATATGTGCAATTTAATGATACACAACTATTACTGTCACATACCAATTAAATGAAGAATTCTAATTGCAGAAATTTCAATATTCAACAGAAAATATTTGATTCGATAGATCAGGCTTTCATCTTGTTGGGGTAGCTCTCGAGGTAACCTTCAACGGCTTTATCCCAATGATAAATACAGTGGGATCGTTCACAAATGAAATCATTGCATTTTCCGGCATTTCTAGCCGCCCCCACCCCCCCCCCCTGTCATCATGGGTCATTAGACGTTGCCCGACAGCGACCCCACACTATGACGTGTCATTTTTACTTACTCGTAATCTCCCCCCACCCCACACACACACACACATTCTAAAAAATGACTAACTTTACTACTACCCATAAAAAGCAACAAACAACATACATCATCTGGTACATTGCTATTCCAACCCCCTCCACCCTAACCCGCCCCCCCCAAGAAATATAAAAACATAAAGAAGAAAAAGAGAAGAAAAAGAAATATTCACAACATATCGATATTTTGTATTTAATACAATCCCATTGCACTTTTTAACATCTGCATCCCACTCCCACCCCCAGAGACGCTAGGTTCGTTATATACGTTATTTAGTGTTGAATATACTGCTGCACAATATGATCAAGCCATATGATCAAACCATATACAAGCGGTAATAAACATCTTTTTATTTCATTAATGCTTAAAATCTTTTTGCATTGTTTTGATGATGTATATTGTTAATGAACAAGAAGCGTTGCTGTAATCATCATGGTGTTGTCTCGCACATATGGGTTTGGACTTGATAATTCTTCTTTTTGTCATTATAGGATACCCGACTCCTTTATCCTCTGATGATAATTCTTCATACTCATTGTCATCAATATTTACATACTTCTTTCTATCATGGTCATAAAATTGTATGCTGTAATCGACAATATACCGCCACCGATTTTTTTTGTATCACAAACTGTAACAACGAACCACACTGTTCTCTGATGAGTGGGCAAATTCAATTCCTCAATATCATATTCAAATTCTGCCTTTAGCTTCCACGGAGCACCTTTCACATACCAGTACTGACTATATAAAGGAGAATCTGTTTTGCGTTTTAAAAATTCTTTGACATCATTCAGAATCAAATACATTTTCACATTGTTTTCAGACACATTTCCCAAATCAGACATCATAATGCACTCATCGGTGTTCGTTTCCACTTCCTTTGTAGATACAGCTCTTGTTTGATCTTGAGAATCTTCTTTATCATTGGGACTATCAAGTATAACGATAGGTTTCCCGAAATCAATATCAGTTGCAATGTTTTCTAGTTCAGAGTCAGACAGCAAAGAATGGTTTTCCTTACAGTCCAAAGACATCTTGTCCAGCTTGGAACTTATGCTTTCTAACAATGAATGACCATCTTTATTCAAATAATGCTTCTCGCTGTGAATTTCTTTAAAATCCTTTTCAATTGCTTTCTGTTGGTGATCAAATACTGCACTATATTCATTGATATTTTTTACAAATGCACTATGTTTACTCTCTATTTCTTCTTCACATTTTTCTCCCACTGTTGTTGTAAATGTTCCGTAATTTCTTTGAATTTCTCTTTTGCCTTTACATTAAGCTCTCTTTTTTGCTTGGTCACGGCAAAAAGCGAGTTTCTATCACAAGTGTTGTGCTCTTTAACAAGTGCATTCGAATACTCTAGATGTCTCTGCAATCTTTGCGTCAAATTTCTTTGCAGCATCTTCAATCTCTTCAAGGTCATGTCCATGGTGGGTTTTTACTAACGATAGACATTTTTCCACATAAGGGCACAACACATTCAGTGCAGAACAAAAAAACAGTCTGCATTCCCGTGACTCGAGCACTTTAAATTCATTTTCTTTGAAGCTTCATTCTCCTTTATTGTCATTTGAACCCTATCACCTTCATCTATGCCAGCTATGGCAGGGATAAGGTCGATCATAGCCAAAAGACCTGTGTTGTTGGGCAAGGAACTGACACCACCCGCTGGAACAATGAACTTTCCCTGGCACACCGGGCAGAGGTGGTTCTCTGCTAGGTTCTTCTTCACGTAACTAGTGAGGCACAATTGGCACATGGTGTGTAAGCAGGGTAGACCTGTAAAGAAAAAACGGATTCAGAATCACGTGTGAAGGAAGGCGTATCTTGACTTCTTATTCAGGGGTAATCGATTAAGAGGGTTAAGTGGTGCTTAAGGTCGGTATCGGTTGAAAATCTCTTTACTAAACCACGTGGATCCACTACTGATAAGTCATCTTTTAAAAAAAATCATTAACAATCCATTTTCAACCAAAGTAATTTTAAAGGCGTTTTTCTTCCTGGTATTGCTGCGCCATATGCATTTACAAAAACCTTCCGTATTGCTAAACAACTCAGTGATAAAGACAGTCGGCTTATATCTTCCACGTACCTTTAGGCACCCGTTCCACATAATCAAATATCTCCAAGCAGAGCGGGCAGGTGAGATTGTCCTTCATGCGCCTTACAGAATCTGCAGTCAGGGTCACGCCACCAGTAGCCATTTTAAATAAGTTGTAACACTGTTGATTAAATACTGGAACTTATTATAGTTTGCCTTTTTATTTACAACCTTACACTGCAGAAAGACTTTGATCCTGATCCGGATCCTGTGTGTGTCGTGCCCAATTGATAATAGATTGGCAGTACTTGTTTATCATCATAACAGGGGGCATGCTTGGCCCATCTATAACCTATAATTCTGCATATTTTTTTTTATTCAATATGGAGGAGCTCTGTTAGATAATCATATTATTAACACAACACAAAATCAACCTACCGGTAGTAAAAAGAATGTGGCAAAAGTGAGGATTTAGCGAATTTGATATTTTCATAAGAGTTAGACATGAAGGGTTAAGAAGATCATAATATCATCGTCCGATTCTAAAGCAGTTGCTTTGTCGAAATGTTATCATCACCGGAGAGACCTTCATGACATTTTCATCTGGTTTAAATATCACAGGACTCCCAATTTGACAAAGGTAGACAGCCGTTGTGCTTAAATGACGATTTGATGCCATTTGCAAATAGCAGACGACCTAAAAAGTTAAAGTATCCTCTGGGAATGCCTCAGTGCGTGTAACATCCCTCCTTGCATGAAATATTCACGCGGATGTGGCTTTAATGGACTGTGTTTTGATGTTTGTCGTCTCTTTACTCGGGTTAGTGCGGCACTGATAGACATAACCGTAAACACAGAGCGCTGTGCTGCAATGTCCAGCAGTGGGCGGGTTTATAGGGAAGTGGGTGGTGGGGAAAAGGCCAAAAGAGAGGGGTATGGAGTGCCGAGGACGTCGGATGTGGGGAAAAACATAGAGATGTAGTACCCCGTATACCCATCAACATTATAATAGTACCTTGTCATGAAGAACACCTCATGGTTTGACAGAATTAAATAAATATGTCTGGCTGTGCTGTATTATATGTATTTATATCAGCATTGCAGTATTGTCACTGACTGTGCATGGAATGTATATTGCATGTGCATGTATTGAAATGGCAAGTGCTGAGCTACATATATTCGGTATTTGAGATATATGTTTTCATTGGAACAAAGATTTCAAAGGGAACTGAACATAATTAAGAATGTTATGCCATTAAAACCATTAAATGATAATTTTGTCTAAAACTAAGAGTACATACAAAATTCATATAACAGGCATCATAAGCCTTCAATAAGACTACTTCATTTGTTTGTATATATGAAGGTTCTAAATTGAAAGCAAAAACACTCAAGAAAACAAATAAGCTGATGTCCTTGTTGTCATGTTGCATGTCATCAGCATATCATATAACCAACACAATAAAACACTGTCATTGACTAAGACATCGCCGGCGCAACATTCGTCCTTGTGTTCTGATTACAAGCACTTTACAAGGCAAAGTGCCTTCTGTACTCTGGTCGCCTCCATCTAGAGACCAGTCCACAAGTGGTCTTAACAGAGAGGTCCTACTCCCTACGAGTATTAATCGCGTTTTAGACAGAGGGGTGTTTCACTGCTAGAGCAGTTCACTGTGGGCGCGAACAGTGCTGACTTAATCTACCATGGTATTACATGCTTTACACGGAGACACATAGACACATTAGTTTGCTATTCCTCGTACAGTTTTCATGGCAGCGAGTTGTTAAATACCACGTGGTTTGGTGCTGATTATGAGCACTAAAGCCAAATTAATCTCCGGCTATTCATTGTTAATGTGCACCTTGACTCATCACGGATCCCCACCTTTCTTTTGAGACCTTTTGATGGAAGGCCCAAAAGGGAATTGATAGTAATATTCGCATCAGTAAATTTCCATTGCCACCTCCAATTTTACATTAACATGGTGGCATATTTAAACGATGAGTTTTATTCTTTGTCAACATATGCACTTGGTTAGGAGAATAGACTGGAATCTCCGATCTCACCCCCTAACTAGACCACCTGACCACAGTTTCTCGCCACCCCGTGCCTATGTACATAGACCGTTGAAACCCTTTATAAGTAGACCACCTCTCTATTAAGACCACCTCAGGCTAGGGGTGGTCTTCGTGGGGAGGTTCTTCTGTATGCCAGGAAGCTACAAGCGTAGCTATAGAAACATTACCTTGTAAAGTCACTGTCACATAGAAAAAACAGATGAAACACGTATGTAGGACGTACAAATATTTTGATACGCGGGGCTCCGTGAAAAAAAATGACAAAAATCTTAAGCAGATTTAACACGTATGATACACGGACAATACACTTACAAAACACAGATGATACACGGATTATCCACGTACACTCACGCAAACATGATATTTTGGTTGCAAGGTACTGAAAAATCCCAGCTCAGATGAACACGGGATAAATAGCGTATTGCGCGGATGTTTTAAGGACAATGCACGTTTGTATCACGGCAATGTCACGTACATTCCTCGTACGATATGAAAATCTATCCGCGCAAATACTTTTGAACATTCCAAAATGATTAGCGCGGACATCACGACCCGTAAAATCTCTTCACGTACTTCGCCGTACAAAAACGGACGAGGCACTGATGATCGGCGTATCTCCACGGATGAACCACGTACGACAAAAATCTATCCGTGGTACATACGTGTTTCATCCGTTTTTTTCTATGTGACAGTGACTATAAGTATAGTAATTGTTCAACGACAATGCTCATACAGTTGATGCCTTACGTCATTGACTCAATGTGATTGTTTTGGTTTTATTCTACGTGCATGATACATGCAAAATGACAGGAATATCAGCATGTTTGTATTGTTGCATGTTTCGTTCCAGTCTGAACACCATCAGAGAGCAATTATGCAAATATAGCGAGAAACATGGCAATAGAAGTCATTGACATTTATACTGAGTAGCGTGCTCATCTGAATGCTCATAATTGTACAGAATGCAGCACATTAGCTATTAAGAAATCATTAAGTTAAGAACCAAAATTCGATGAATGCTGACTTGTAATTTGGCACCACCTTAAACCTGTTCACATAAGACATGTGTCATTGAAAGAGAGGTTGTGTTCACTTTATACATGAACCGAAGGGAAAACGGCAAACTGGGAAGAGTGAAAAATGCGCTCATAATACACACCTCCTAGGCACGAAGCTTGAAAAGAACCACTCATACGTGCAATTGGGGCTAGCTATGGGGTTTCTCTGAAATATCAACCTTAAACCATATAGATTTTATTACAATGTACAAAGGACATGTTCTTTTATTGAGACCCCATCTTATGCCTCCCACACAAGTGGCTTACATTAAATCCCGTGAAAAAACGGCGTCGACACTGTTGACTACAGGCTGTTTCAAATGTATTCTATTGACATATTACGTATTGTATATGCGCATGATGATACAAATATTGAGACATTCTATAGAATCTACGGAAAAACACGAGGCCCATAGGATGTCTGCTTGACAGGCTTGAATACAGGTGATCTTAAGAGATGGTGAATATAGGGATAAAATACAGAGTTTCGCAAATGCAGAACTGGCATCGTGAAAAACGGCGTTATTACAGAGTTGGTCGCTGTCAAAAAGTGACCTTCATATGAGGTTCTACTGTAACAGCTCGGCGGACTGTTGCTAAGACACGCGCCCACCTACAGAAATATCAGGTTAAAACTTCTCAAGTTGATCTCAGAAATAGAATCTCTACTTCTAACATGTGACATCCGACTGCATCAGTGCTGATTCGAGCTCTTGCTGTTTCTTAACGTTTTGCCTCATTACTTGGGAAATAAAGTACAATGTATATGATTTAAAGGGATTGCTTTTTATCTATGCTAAAGAAAACGGTGATTCCAATGTCTTTCTGGGTTATGCGCTAGTGCATCCATGTTGGGTATTGTAAATATTGTAAGCAACACAATAGCGCCATGTTGGCAGCATTCTGAGAGGGTGTTTTTTTTATAACAGCTACAACTGTATACTATTTGTCATTGTTATATACTGAGCAGACCTTTGCCAGCAGACAAATTGCTACACGGAGTAAATATCTGGTGTTGATATTACAATAATAGTAGTATGGTTACTCATATGTATTATTTTGGTCCACAAAATTTGTGTACATGCCGTCAGATGTATATCTAGATGTACATCTACATGTACATGTGTATCCTCTCAAATTTGCTTATTTCACATACCAATCTTGATTTGCTTTTCCACAAAAAGTATGACAACATGGTGATATTATGTATGATTGCCTTCTCCATAAACACTATCAAGTTAGCATTGTTAAGCCGCTTGCCTTTGATGATAGACAGCTCCTTGTTTATTGCCTGATTATTGCAGGACAATAGGCTTATGTCACCTCCCTGTAGAAGGATTGCCTCACTACGGTCATTTTGAAATCATCGCAATATATAACTGACACACGTGTATCAGATCACACAAATGGCTGCAATTTATGGCAAATATAAAATATAAATATTTGCAACTGATGTTTTAATACAATAGAATCCTTGTCAGAATCAGAAATTATCTTATCACAAAATATCATACGAGTATTTATCAATTTTATTATACATGTATCTGGTCAAATTATATGTAAAATAGATAAAAGCCTTTCTTGTGTTGTCACATTTCTCTCTCCAATGCATAAACAGGCACTCTGTGCTTGTCATGTGGTGTGACCCTCTCTGTCACCTCTACATGATAGGAATGAGGAAGCATTGAACCACCACTTGAAAGTGACGTGACATAATACAAAGTGTATGAGGAAGCCTTAGTTATAACATATGACAGGTTTATGTGTGCATGTAACTCCTGTCAATATAACAATGATAGATTGAAAATAGCCTCCAAATAAGATCAACTTTCAAAAGAGACAACCTTTACAATAAACCACTTCTTGCGATCCCATGCCTTCACCATGAGAGTAACATAAACATTCATTACGAGATCACCTCTGTAATAGGACTTCATGAGGCTATCCCCAGGGTAGTCCTAGTAGAGTGGTACTACTGTATGGTTTACATGAAATGAAGCTGACCTAATAAAAGGCTATATCTTGGACGGACGTAGCCAACTGTGATTAGTTCATCACTAGTTGATCTACGTTGATTGTGATAGAGTCTGCATTCTGTGTTTTACCAAAGCAGACACGTGTGTAGAACAGCTTAATTACATGGGCAGTTGTTGATGGTTGTGCACCATGAAGTTCTCTGTAGCAATGTTAACACTAGTGGTGGTGTCCTGCGTTGCTAGCCACCACGGGGATATTGACCACTTGGATACATGCACAACCAATGGAGCATCAGCGGAGTGCAAAACCGGTACTGGTGACCACGGATACAAAGAACCAGGAGCTGTGATGTTGGATACAGAAGACGCGATAGAAAGTGAAGACATTGATTCAAATGTGAACGATCATCTGGAGGCAATCGACACAAATGGTGACCATCAATATGATGATGGCAATAGCGATGACATTGACCACGCAAGTTTTGATGAAGTTGTGTCTGTTGGAGAAGATTTTGATACGGTAGGTCCAACACGAACATCATCGTCCAAAAATCATCATGATGATGACAGTGATGAACCTAGAGGGAGTGTGGAGGAAAACACATTAGGCGACGAAGAGTCGAGTGACAAAGACACAGGTATGGATGAAAATCTAGAGCCGACAGAGCTGATTGAAGATGATGACGATGAAGAACCTGAAGACGCCAGTGACATTTCAGCTGAGGATAACAATGGCGACAATGGCTTAATGAGTGACAGTGGGGAAAACAACCCTAACCCTGACGCAACAGAAGACCTTGTTGCTGTAGAGGGCGGCGCTGCCACCATAGAAGACCCCGCTGATGCGGAGGGAAGCAGCAGCGACGTGCTGGCGGCTGTGGTCAAAATGCTCATGGACGATGTGCTCAACTCACTGAGGAAGATGAGTGCGGTGGTCGATGAGCAGTGGGCGTACGTCAAGGCGCTCAAGCAGCCAGCATCGGGGGTGAGCAGCGGACAACAGCCACAGCCCCAATGTGACGACCTCAAACAGCAGCTCCAAAAGCTCAAAGAGCAGCAGGAGCGCATGACAGACGACATCCGCGACATCAGCACCGAGAGCCGCAGCAACACGCACAGCAGCAGAGAGATCCTCAACCTTGTCAAACAGATCCAATCCTCCCAACAGCAGCAGCAGCACCAGCAGGCCCCCGCCCCCGCCGCCCCCGCCGCTGACCTCTCGGGCGTGGAGAGCAAGCTCACGGAGATCGGCAACATCACGCTCAAGTCGCTGGCGGGGATCGTGGAGAGCCACACCATGGTGGAGACGGTCACTGACGACGTGAGCGCCGTGGCCAGCCAGCAGCAGGCGCTCCAGGACCGGCTCAAACGCCTTGAGGACGCCCTGGCACCTGCTGGTGGCGACGAGAAAGCATCAGGCGGTGGCGGCCTCGCAGCCGAGGTGGCCGCGGTGAAGAAGGGCGTGGAAGAGGCTCTCGGAAAAGGTGGGGGGTCTCCAGGAGCAGCAGGATTTGCACAGTTCGGCCGTGCTGGGGACAAGGTTCAACACGCCGCTCACTTTCTTGAGGCTCTACAGCAAGGCGCCGCTGTACGTCCAGACGGGGTCCTTCTCGCGGAAAGCCACACGCTCCAGCGCAGACGATTGTCTCTCCTATTGTGTGCCCGTCGATCCGAAAGGCTACGCTTCCATTACTTACTACGCCGCGACGAAGACGTGCTATTGCCGCAACCACGCGCAGTCGCACGGATCGCTCCAAGCGAGTACCGCCGCCGACGTCTGGAAGTTCCACCGCGAGGTGCGCGCCTGCGAGGTCTACATGAAGAGCGGTACTCGCCTCTGTGCCGCGTCCACTCACTATCTGACACTGTCCAAGTTCTGCAAGTACCAGGTGACGTCGCTCAACCTCCTGGTGGGGAACGGCCGCAGCGTCGTCGCCGACTCCGTCGCTTCGTCGGTTGGCGCATGCGCGGACAAGTGCGGAAATGAGGTGGATTGTTCTGGATTTTACGTCACCAAAACTGGAGCAGCGTACGGCTGTCACAGGATGTACTATGCCCAGTAGTAGAAGAAACTCATGCTTTTGTGTTGATATTAAATGAACCCATGTTTTTAAATACCATACCTAATTATTAGATAAATATAATTTTTAAACTTAGGCCTACAGTGTTTTTGGACATCTTTGTTGTTCTGTTTTCGGAGATTTCTGTCATCAGGTGGCTTCACAAAACTACATGTATAAAGTACTAAAATACATTTTCTTAGTTACATAGTCTTTTGGTTTTCCTTGTACCGGGGGTTGTACTTTTTATAGTTTTGATGAAAGGTAGATTTAGAATTTATAACTTATCAATCGTTGTAAGTTCATGAGACTCATTTTCAAACTCACAGCAGAAATGAAATACATTCAATTGAAACCTACCGGTCATTTAAGCTTACACGATTTTAAGTTCTTACTAACTAGTATTTAATAATACACAGATTTTCAGACGCACTGAAGATTCGACAGAAATGTCTCAAATGGTAATGTTTATTAGATTCTAAATTCTAAATCTCATAAATATAGCAATACGTACACAGAAACGACTCTATAACGAGAACTAATGGTCTGAGTTCAAAAACATTTTAATGGCGAACTCAAAACGCAGATACATTTTACATGTTTATGTATACACTATCACTCATGTCAACCTTGTGAAACTTGATTTGCATAATAAAATGAGCAGTACAGTAGTGCTGTAAATTACAGTGTACATGTTTGCTCATAGCCATAGTCTCTGTTGATATGTGCACAACTATGAATATGGAATTTGACCTTTTTGTTTATTATTGTTTTCGTGTGTTTTGTCATCTCCATTTGACTAGTTAGTAAAAAGTAAGATTAGTTAAATCTAGCTGAGCATTCTAGTGAAAGTGAAAATACATGCTGTAATAAATAGCATTTTATATCATATGAGAAACCAGCTGCTCTATAGTTGGCCCATTTTCACATTTTCCATTGTTACCCAAGTGTGTCTAGGCTACACGCGCGCACGCACCACGCACACGCACTTACCAGCAGAAATAGTACGTCACATTCCACACAGCTGTACATACGCCAATAATGTGCCGACAGTACCTCTCTACTAAAATAGCAAAATGGTTGGTAAAGTGTTCTCAATGAGAAGGTGGTTTCCTTGTGGTGGTCCTCATGGAGTAGATTTAAACCCAGAGAAACGCTCCTCTTATAGAGGTGGTCTTAATGGCTGGAGTCTACTGTATTGCGTGCAATGGGCCAGATTTGTTACTAACCAAGCAACAGCTGAATGCGACATGCTAATGCGCCGCTGCAAAAATTACTTTCTACTTAAGCGACACACTGCATAGAAAAAAACACCTCTCCATTAAGACCACTTGTGTGCAGTCGTTTTGGGTTTTTTATTAGAAAGGTTGTCCTGTCCTGACCCACAAATCGCCGCGTGCGCCACCACGTGACTGTCCTGATGTAATAGGTGTAACTAGAGACGCCTAGCGGCGAGCGCCGGAACTACTCCCATTACCGCCAGTGCCATTTTGTTATTTACAGTATAATCTCTTTGTTATAATTTACATTTACAGTATAACCTGTTTGTTCAGACCACGTCTCTGCTAAGGCCACATCTCCCTCTATTAAGACCATCTCTGAATTAAGATCACATATCTCAGTATCTCTATGCTCAAACCATTTAAGGTGGTCATCAAACCTTCATGAATAGACCACCTCTGTTTTAAGACGACCTTAAGCCACCCCTATGGTTCTTCGTTTCAATGCATGAGCGCTTGTTTTGGGCCACACTAGAATGAATGAAGCTAAGCCAGTCTGTCGTTCAAGTGAGGGTTGGGGGTTTGGACAATTTTACGACATGCAAATTAGTACGGTGAATGTTACCAGCAACGAGTCCCTATCTGTTCAGCTTTCTGTTTCATAGATCCCACCCGTCTATCACTATGGCAACAATCACAGAAAGCCTTCACATATGAATTAATGAAGCTCCTACACACACTAACGTCCAAACGACAACTCCTATACAACGAACATTACAGTAACAAATGTACACACGTAGAATTAAAATCTACTTTTGAAAATAAGAAGAGCGCCGGCTAAAATCCAGACCACACTTTACCTATAATTCCCACCGTAGACCGAGGCTTGTGCACGTAGAGGCATCAAAAACCCATAATTTCCTCCAATTTAGTGAAAAATGCGGCACGTGAAAGGTGTCGCCGCCTTGTCAACTTCGCTGATCAGACGACACTTTGATGGGCTGAAATTGGACGCGATGCAGTTTTTTCTCTTACTTTCTGTTAACCTGGTAAAAGGTCGGCGTTTGTACTGTTGAATGCCAGTTACAGGTCTTGTTCACTGGGAGGTGTGAGTGAGTGAGTGAGTGAGTGAGTGAGTGAGTGAGTGAGTGAGTGAGTGAGTGAGTGGGTGAGTGAGTGAGTGAGTGTGTGTGTGTGTGTGTGTGAGTGAGTGTGTGTGTGTGTGTGTGTGTGTTTGTGTGTGTGTGTGCGTGTGTGTGTGTGTGTGTGTGTGTGTGTGTGTGTGTGTGTGTGTGTGTGTGTGTGTGTGTGTGTGTGTGTGTGTGTGTGTGTGTGTATGCAGTGTACGTGGTGTGAGTGTGTGTGTGTGTGAGAGTGAGTGAGTAAAAATAAAGTATAAGGTCTCCCTAATATATATCAATCAAAATATAAACTGCAAACTATACAAAGTTAGAGAGTCGAACCAAATACATTGTATGCAGATATACAGTGCAACCTTAGCTTAAGATCACCTCTCAATTATGACCGCCTCTATAATCAAATCATTGGCCATGGGTCCAAGCCCTCGCAAAGCGACCAAAATGAGTCTCTTTAAAGAAGACCACCTCTCTAATGAGGCCACTGGTTGCCAGCCACTGGATGGTCTTGATAGGGAGGTTTTACTGTAATTGCAATGGAAATAATTCATTCCCGCGCATGCGCGTCTTGTACCACGTGGGTTTCTAACATTTCCTTCCGCCTCCTTACCGACTCACTATGGCGACAAACACAGGAAGTCCTGACATATGCATTAGTGCAACTCCTACACACACATATAACTCATTTTTAAGAGTTAGATTTCAAACAGGATTCCTTATCAATAACAGGTGACGAAACTCAACGCAATAACTGTATGCAAAGGCAGTTATGTCATGTATTTATGGAGGCTGTCGTGATATAAATCACAGCATAAGCATGATGATATATGTTTATATGCTACTCTTATATCAGTAAACCTTGAACGTTTTAACTGTTACAAAATCTGAACACGTGTATTTTTGACTGAGCATTATCTTAAAATGATTACCATTCAGTTACGTAAACTGAAAAATGAACACAAGATATATACGCTGCATACAAAAAAGTACATTGCCACATACTTAAGCTACAGGTTGGCTAAATAGATATTTCACTTGCATGTCATTGATAAATTAGTTCAGAATTGGCTGGCATATTGTATGTCAACTTTGTCAAACAGGTACAAAGTCAAAGTCTTCATGCTGTATCATAAAAGAAAATCTTTAAAAGCATACTCGGCAGGTAACATTTGGAGCAATCAAAGATAAAATTTCAGGAATTCATTTACCATTGCTAAAATACTGTAAGACAAATTTTGATGTTCATATGGTGTCTCTTTATGTTGCCCTCTTGCATAAATGACATGCGACAAATATGGTATACACAAACTATAAGAAGCTTCAACTTGCCAATTAGTACACTCCACACATGAGCAAACAATCTGCTACCAAGTGCTTCAATATATTGCACGTAAACACGCCACTGTGAAATCATGTTGTATTACATAAGGTCTGGTTGATCCACACTGATGACTGCCCTATCGGTTACAGGAGATATTAGCTTGCCATGGAGGGAGGCAGATATAGTATATGGGGTCTAACGTATGCATGACTATATACTAGCTTGAGGCTAGTTGAGTGCCTAAACGCATAGTTTACATATGTTTTGTTTGTGTAGAGGTTGTTTGGACCAGTGCACTGGGGTTGCAGGTGTTTTTAGTGAGTTTACAACCAGTAACCAAGTGTGTACACTGGTAGATCCATGTTTTCAGAAGGGGGGTTAAAGGAAGATTTCATGGGCTGTTCCATGCACGATTGATAGCGGTCCCTCAAAATCATTCATTTCATGGGTTTTAAGACTAGTGTGGCGTGCGCACCCCACCCACCCCGCATCTGCATATTTTCCAAACGTACATTATAACCTTACCCAGCACCAAACCTTATGGTAAGTTATACAGACGAAAGTGAAACTCTACACTTGAATACATTACATATAGACGGTTCACACATGACCCCACTATTGATGCCGACTGAAAAAACATGGCGGATGCCGTATGAAACGCCTGTTTGTAAGTTGATCCGGCAGTTTAGTTTAGTCTATAATAAATGATAAAAACTCTATATATTAACACCTATTATGGGTGTTCATACGCTTTATTTCTTTGGACACTTTACTTGAAAACCATTAAAACTTTCACCCAACGCTCTTTGCTTCATCAGGATGTGATGTCATCATATCTCCTGTATGGTATTTCAGCTGATGTTTCCTCCTCTTGGGTTTCAGCAAATATCTGTAGCTGTGAGAGAAAGGTCAATTGGTTTTCAAAAGCGTTATTCTGAAAAATAAAGTGTTAAACTTGTTCATTATTTCATCCAAATTGGATTTATGAATCTCATAATGAGGAACCTGGATGTCCGCTGGATCCTCCTATACACTATTATTTTTTATCATATAATTCTGGGAATTATTTAGACAAACAAACCAAATCACGTGACTTTTCACGTGTTTTACAGTGCATTCTGGGAATTTTTTTAGACAAACATTGATAGAGACTAAATCCTTTCCTCGCCTACTCCATCACAGGGTCTGGTTGATCGAGACTAATCACCCAGTGGCTGACTATGGTACTGCGATCAAATCTAGCCACCTGCTGCACGCACCTGCTCCTTCACCACGTGACAGCCTAATCCCCTTCCCCTGTTCTTCCCGCTTAATTGGCAGCTGCGAGGAGCGGGTGATTCCTGTTAACCCTCGCAACACCACAAAACGTGAGTGCATGGACGCATTATAGTTGTCAGGAATTCCCCTGTTCTACCTATTTTGCTGGGGCTCATTCTTCAATTAGAGTCAAGTTATGTATGTCCCTCGTCTCATTGACTCATTTTGAGCATTTTGCTCACACTGCTTACTCATTTATTCATCTTGATACCAATACCCTAAAGAAATAAGAGCCCCGCAACTTAAACCAACTACAGGCTCTTCTTTTTAAACAATCATACTGTTACAGTAACCATAGTTACCCCCCCCCCACCACCACCACCTCACTACTGCTCTTGGTATCACAGCTACGATTACATGTCTGTTATGAAACTAGATCTACCCATTTTTGCTGCTATTGTATAACAAACCTTTCAGTACACATACAGATTTATTAGGAAAATATGTATCAAGTAACTGGTTACCATGGTTACATATGTGTTTGTGCCAAAAGATTCGCCGGAAACTCTTCATTTATAGGTCAGAAAAAATGGCCGCCCTAAAACTCCATCCATTGTCTGTGACGGGCTCTTTGACGCGCCATCCATCTTAAAATTTTCCAAGAAAAAGTTGTGCTTGTTCTAAGAGCTTAAGTGACATGTTCTGATGGATTGAAGTCCTTTTTATATGTCTAATGTGATATGTATCTATGAATTGCTCCTATTGGCTGATAGGGTGGATTGTGCTATTGTTCTTCACGTAGAATATCAAAGGACTCACTTTATTGCTAAAACCTTGCCTTTTAACCCTTGCCATCTCCGAAATTAAGTCAAAATATGCATTAGGTCAATGGATGATATTGATAGGTCGAAAGTCTCTCTCCAGACTAGCGAGAGCTTTGCTCTGATTGGCTAGTTGCCTTGGTTACACTTTGGAAGAACATAGAGGGCCCTTTGCCATGGCCTGATATAAAATTCATCTTCTATGGAGCATTTGTTTTATAACATATTGACAGAACACAGAAACAAGTCAACAAGGATATGCGTGTATATGTAAATTGTACTTTATTATGGGTAGAGTTTACGTGATGAGTGAGAAGCCATATAAGCATGCACATATTTCATCTGCATGTGATATTACGGATGTAGTTCGTGTATCCTGACAGGTAGGTTTCACTTTGCAGATGCATGGTAATGTAACTAGTAAATGTACATGTGAATATATGCTTATTTACAGACAGAATTAACTGTGGTGAGATCTTGCGACTTTACATTCACACAAGGTCATTGGCAGCGTTGTCCCTACCAAATACGCATACAGTGTCAACCCCAGATGGTGTGCTTACAGTATATGCTTTTGCTCGCCCTGATCTGTACCATTTTGAACATGTCGGTATCACAGAGCAGTGTGTAGTCTGCAAATGATGATAAGTTTAATTCCTCCTGCATAAATGGCAGTCAAAGTTAAAAACAATAACAGTGAATTGCGACTATACGGATAAGCACAGTTTACGTTTACATTTTACTGCAAGACATGCAAAGTAAAGGGCAGTCAGTATATTGTCGTCAGCTAATGTAAGAGTACAATACACCTCCCCATTCATACCTCCTCTCCATAGGCCTCAGTATCGTGAGGGGGTGCATATACTATCCAAACACTATTCTAATTGATGTAGACATAGAATAAGATATCTAACTTAATATACACAATGAATGGGGGCCAGGACACCCGTTTTAGCCTAAGTTTATGCTCTATTCCTCAACTTTTGTCTTTGCATTATTGAAATAGTTCCACAAAATATCATCATACTCATTCAAATGATGTCTCTCTACAACAAAAAAGTTGTTTTTCATCTGCTAGATTTAGTTTAGTTTGCATTATTAATAGACTGCCATGTGTTGAGATTATGTTGACGGAGGGCTGTGTCTCAGGTTATTTCATCATGTTTAGTGGTGAGGGATGTAGCATAAGTCCAGGCGGAGAAGAATGCCCTTCCATCCAATGTGTTTCTGTAATTAGATGCCCTATTCTATTTGTAGATTTGTATATTACAAATACTAGCATGTATAGTAAATGTAGTATATACATCCCCTTCCCTCCAGAAGGTAGGGCTCATGCACCTCTCTATTGAGACCACCTCTATAAAACACCCAATTTCACCATCCCAAACCGTTTAAAAGATATGACAATAAACATCCACAAAGAGACCACCTCTCTTTTGCGATCACCTGAGTTTTGTAGCCCTGGTGGTCTCAATAGAGAGGTTCTACTGTACCCCACAAAACCCCATTTGAGGAGATTAAGTCTGAGGCACAAAGAGGCCGCAAAAGACAGAGACGCGGACATCTTTGAAGTTGTAGATCAAATTTGCTGAAATGATAGAAGCTTATGAGGCTTAATATGGGACATAAAGGGATGAAAGCGTGAGTGGCTGTGTGGGTATTGTGTGAGGCACTGTGGGGACCTAATTGGAATTAATGTGTACAAAGCTGTCTTTTGGGGGAGTTACTCCTTAGGATGATGCATCTGCAGCTGGATTAAACAGCCGCTACAAGGTGGGCGAAGTAAAGATGGCAAGGACTTTTGTTTGTTTGTTTGTGTTTATATCTTTTGTTCGTCTGTTTGGTTTGTTTGTTTGTTTGTATGTTGGTTGGTTAGTCGATTGAGTGTTTGTTGGTTTGGCTTTTGGCTTTTTTAAAATGTGTATGTTTGATTGTTTGTCTGATTGTTTGTTCCTTGATTGTTTCTGTGTTTTTTGTTCTTTTTGTAAACCATAGTCAAGGCGTTTCAAATGGTTCTTGGATAACGCAGGCCTTCATTAACTGTAGACCTAGATAGTTTTATTGCCGGGGAAAAGAATACCAAAGATACCATTCATGATAGTACATGACGATTGCAGGCATTCTGTCTGTCACATTGTACAACCCATTGTTTTATACCTCACGGTTCTACAGTAGAACTTCTCTATTAAGACCACCTCTGGGACTAGCTTCAAATGGTATCAACACAGAGGTGGTCTCTATATGGATGTCACGCATGCAATCTTTTTCCGCAGGTTTGAAGCCGAATCAAAAGATTTTATGAACGAGAGATGTGGCCTATTTATAGGATGAATTGTTTTCCTGCACGTTGCATATGTAATATCCTGTCACAGCACTGCCCCTACCCACGACTACTGCTATACTGAGAACACCTGCCTCATAAAATATTTTCTCACAGCCCCAAACGTCCAAAAACAGATCACACCTCCATAAAGAGACCACCTCTCTACTGAGACCATTCTACACCTGTCAACAGACTATCATGCAGATTATTCGCAAACAAACAAAACAAAAGAACAGACCCACGAAAATGCAATCAATCAATTATCCATTTGTACAATCGATCAATCAATCAAAGAAATAAACAATCAATCAAATAATCAACCAATCTAACAATCAGGAAATGAACCTAGCAACAAACCAACTAACGAATCAACCAGCCAGTCAGCCAGCCAACCAATCAAACAACCAAACATCCAATCAAACAGACCACGTCTGCCCGCTGCCTGCCTGTGAGGTGTGAGGTGCTGTGTTTTCTCCCATTAGAAGTGGCAGGCGGATAATGGCCTGGTAATGACACACGCCTCGAGAGAGACTCTGCCTACTGGTGAAGCAGGTGGTTGCCACCTTTGAAAATGCCTTTCTACCAGCAACATTCCATACTGATTGTGCCGTGTGTACGTTTACCCACTGTGTGTGAGTGTTGACAGGGTGTGGAGTCTGACTTTCAGCCAGTTGTGGATCTTGGAGAAGTTGTGGGCCTAAGTGGAAAGGCAGTAGCATTTGCTCATCCCGAATCGCAGAGCCGAACACTCAGTATTGTCTTACACAGAATATATTAGCCGAGTAAGTTGTTAGAGTTGACGCATTGGACAGTATGTAGTCGGCAATTGTAAATATACTTTTTATTTCACAACTTACACATTGTGTAAATTTGGCTTCTCCCAAGAGTGTCCGTATGCCATGACGATGCTTATGGTTTTGTGAGCTGAACTAGAGTAGCCAGTCTGGGCGGGTGAATTGTAGCATTCACCCCAATAACTAGTCAGTCACTTAAAGTCACTAATTGACCCAGCAATAATCATAACGTAATTACCAATAAATTGAGATCAGTTGAGTGTCCAGGAGGTCCTAATAGGGAGGTTCTACTGTACTTTTAATAAAATGGCAATCGTATAACGATAAGTACCTCACGTGTATGGTATGTGGTTATTTGAGACAACGCGCACATTTGCAGGTAAATGTCAAGGTAGCAGCAGCAAGGTCACACAATGCCCTTGGAGAATCTCGCCAAACGAGATTTGTGTGATGGAATTTTAACAAATGATGTTACCGTGATGGGCAAACGACATAATATGTCCGTAACCGGATTGCTCATCTTTCAATTGGCCTGTCCACCTAAATACATATGGCTCTTTCAACAAATACATTTAATGACCTAAACGATGATTGGCTAAATGATTTTCTATCTTGTTTAATGTGGATGCCAATAATATAAGCAAATACTAATTAATGTGTGTGCTGCAACTTAGAATTTCCGGTTCCATTGTGTTCTATTCATTCTATTAGGACATTAGTGGACATTGTAGAGCAAAACGATTTTTAATCAATGCACTTAACAACTTTTTACCAGGCTATATTTCTACTAGTAAATCTCTATACATTTACACGGTCTGTTGTTATGTGTTTATTAACAGCAATACCTCCATACGAAAAGGGAAATGATCTTATTATTTGGTCCAATGTGATGCAACATATGCTAATCTAACTCTACCTTGTTTTTCACATTTTTAACCAGAAATTAACTTTCACACTTAAATCCCCTGACGACCCTTAACAGAAATGCTTTGACATGGAAGAATCATCTTATTTTTTGCCCTAAATGTACGTGATGTAAGTTATTTAAGTCTTACTCTATGAATGCTTCCATATTTTTGACCAGAAATTAACTTTCACACTTAAATCCCCTGACGACCCTTATTTTGACATCGATGAATCATCTTTTTATTTGTCCTACATGTACGTGATGTAAGTTATGTTAGTCTTACTCCATGAATGCTTCCATATTTTTGACCAGAAATTAACTTTCACACCCGATTCCCCTGACGGTCCATAACGTCCTCAGGTGCAGACCAGGTGAACCGAATTAACTCACTTTACGTGACATCTCACACGAAAACGTGTCCTTCTGGGACCTTTAATGACCTTGCATCGCTTCTCATAAATGTCATGCCCAAATTGGATAATACCCCTGGATGGTTATTACTCTAGCTAGATTAGGCCGGCGTGAGTAGCAGACGCTTTTAAAATGTTAGCTGGGAAACTGAAACCGTTAACGCATGTTTGTATGGTAGAATGAGATTGAACTCCTTATTTAGATTGCCAGGAATGGAACTTATCAGCTAAAATACGACATTAAATTAATCTACCAGTGCTTACCCACATTTCATTCTAGTCTTAAATATCTTCTAGGCAAAGAGGGTCCAGTTCCAAATCATTCCATACACCTATCGGACCTTATGTGGACTGTACATTTCCTTCGTAGAGTCTACATGTGTCACGAAGTCAAGTGCTTCTATGAATCGTTAACAAGCCATTACACAAGTCTGTATGTCCGACAGTAATTGCTTTGCATTCTAAGAACTGCACTTCAAGACAGTCAGATAATTGATTGCGCCAAAGACGCCACAACTAGGAATTAATCTACTGCCTCAGAAACACCCTGGAGAAGTGGAACCAATTAGCATAAAGTACGTTAGCAACCTATC
Organism: Streblospio benedicti; assembly: GCA_019095985.1. Taxonomy (NCBI): domain Eukaryota; kingdom Metazoa; phylum Annelida; class Polychaeta; order Spionida; family Spionidae; genus Streblospio; species Streblospio benedicti. The sequence goes on from CM032665.1 coordinate 43,199,891, forward strand.
AGCATATTAAGTGTATATGTCTCCTTATGCAGGGGTTACAGTGGAACGTTTCCATGTGGATACCTCCCATCAAATGACACCTGCCTTCTGCTGATTCCCTCATTTCTTCTATATATCATATATAAAGTGAACCTCCCTTGCAATGACATATGTTCACATAAAACACATCTCACTCATCAGTATACAATAGACACACGTTTAATGTTAGCATTTACTCATGATGTCCAACCGTAATGTATAAGAACCATTAGGACCAATATTATACAATGATTACACAATTTTTCTTGGACTCAAAACTGTAAATACAGTTTTCTCTCTGAATCTCTCTGAATATCAAATGTGCAGTGTAAACTAGTCATAAATAGAAAACCTTTGCTTCTCATCGCTGCACAAAAAAAATCCCACTGTAAAGTCTGGAAGGTATGACAAGGTGCTATAAACCGATTGAGCAAAAGCGTTTTATGAATTCATAATCCATAGCTCGTCCTGACAGAGGGGATTACGATACTCAGACAGGAAGAAGAGAGGCCAATCCAAACATACACTGTCAACATTGCACAATCAACAGCATATCAAGTGTCCCTCTGGTGGGAGTGAGACCCTCTCTACACTGCATGCTTAATGGCGGACATACCTGAGCAACTTGCTGGCTGGGAGGTGCTTAGACATGTATGGTGTTTGATGATTACAGGAGAACCCCTCTATTTAGAACAAAAGGACGCTCGATTCAGAACACTATAGTAAGACCATTTCCAGTCCCAACACTCATGAATAACTATATATATGTTTTTCCCAAGTTTGTTGTGAATTCAATTCCATTCTCACTTGCTTGGCAGAACAGTGAGAGCAGAATTAACCTCCTCATGAATGTATCAAAATTAACACCCATAAAGACAAATTGAGACCCATTGTGTCTAGCCCATTTGGGTGCTCCTACTAGAGATGTTTACTGTACTATAGACGGGACTGTACACTTCAATAACCTGCTTTATCCACATAAGGAGCCAGCAATCATGTAAAGTGGAGTAGCATTAACCCATCTTAAACATGCTAAATGCGCCTATTGTGATCTCCCCAGGCCCACTAAGCACCATTAATCTGTCTAGCCGTGACTGTAGATACAATATCAAGACTCGTTTCCTGTGTCTAACCCTACTCTAACCAATGCCACCATGTCATTGACTCTTATATAACTAGCTACAACGGGTACTTGATGTGAACGAAAGCGAGGTCGGTTATCGCGTCCTTTCTTGTAATCTCGTAATGCAACCGAAAGCGAGGTCGGTTATCGCGTCCTTCTTTGTAACTTCGTATTGTGACAAAGAATGGAGGTTGGCACATTGGCACTGAAACACACCTAGAGGTTATCTCACTCATGCTCAAGGAGAAAGGCCTCCGCATCTATTTCAAGCTTATTTTTCATATCACAAGTTATACACCCCAGTTCTGTGGCAATTGTACGTACAAATGTTAATAACCAAGTGATTATACCCCTGGTTTTACTGGGTGAAGTTATTGACGATAACCAATCACACCAAGGGCCCACTTTCATGGAAAACTCTTCACGGCCTCAGCCAATGAAAACTTAAACACAATTTAAGCTTCAGCCGAGTCAAACGTGCAATGTTACGATGGTCATAAAAAAAGAAAAAACGGAGTACGTTATGTGTTTATATTAGCAACGTAAGTCTACCCGGCCATATCGTAACACTTGATTATATACAGTATTGAATAGATTCCCGTAGGCCGACGATGATGTAACCGCTGTAATGCTGCAAGCACTCGCGAGGTCGTGACGCGGAGGTCGCTTCAACAGAACCTCGAGGTTGTCTCAGTCTTACTGACGTCCAATGAGAAATGCTGTCGCTGTAATTACAATATGAACAACTGTATTTATATATTTCACCCGAGTTTGCTTGTGAATTCAATTCTACTGTCATTGTTATGGCAAGCAAGCTCCTACCACTGTATTGACATGGCTGAAAACACACCTTCAATTTGACTATATCAAGTGGCCCTGACGGGACTCGAACTCACAACCCCAAGGTTGTGAGACCAGAATGAGAACCATCATTATAATATAATTGTACTCTACAGACTCATGAAATTATAGACCGGGTCACGTAGCTTGCAAGCTACCCCAGCAAAGTTGGAGATGTAATCTCGATTCATGTTGTTGTTGATAATTCAGATAATTCAAAATGCATTGTTTAATAGGTATGTGTCAACACAAGGCATTTAATTAGAGTGCACTCATTTAACGAACGGCAAGAGTTCACGAACTGGACTCGAACAGTCAATAATATTCCCCATATCTTTCATTGTAGTTACTGGCAGCATTTTAATGAAGTTGAGTAGACAGGATCCACCTCATGGAATTGTCTGTGCACGTTGGTTACAGCTTTGCGGTCATTGGACTGATAATGTGGGGTGTAGATGATTTTATGTTTATTTCATTTTCATTGGGTTTTTGGCATCTCCGTGAGCCTTCGTACATATAAAACCCATGAATTCCTGTGGGTTCACAACCCCTTTCCGAAAAAAACTAATCTGCTAGTGTCTCCCATGCCCCTGTTTTGCTCACTCATGCCCCTCTTTCTGCTTACTACTTTGATTTACAAACACTATATTAATGCATTCACATTACTCCTATTATAAAGAGTAGTTAATAATACTGTTATGTGCATAGTATAGTGTCTGTAAACCATAGTCGTAACCATACCACACATCCCTCCCATGTCCCAAGCCACATTGCATACACCAAACAGAACCTCCATAAAGAGACCATCTCCTAATTGAAACCCCCTGTGCCTAATCCTCCTCGTGCCCCTGTTTCCACTCACCATGCGCCTGTTTCAACTCACCGTGCTCTCCTCCAGGCCCGCTGAGCGGACGGGCGAGGACCTGGACATCATCTTCTCGCGCCTCCGCCAGCTCAAGGCCTTCGAGAAGTTCCACCCGCTGCTGCTGCAGCAGGTCTGCTACTACAGCTACTACGAGGAGCTCGAGAAGGGAGTGATATGTGAGTTCTCACGCACACACACATGAACGCACATCCACGCACACACACGCACATATGTGCACAAACAGTAGGTCTGCTACTACAGCTACTACGAGGAGCTCGAGAAGGGAGTGATATGTGAGTTCTCACGCACACACGCACGTATGCACGCACATCCACGCACGCACCGTACGCACAGACGTACGCACATAAACACCAGGTCTGCGTTTTAGCTACTTACGGGAGCTCGAGAAGGGAGTCATCCGTGAGTCCTCACGCGCAAACACCGGCATGCACGCACATCCACGTACACACACGTACGCACAGACGTACGCATATAAGTGCAAAAACAGCAGGTCTGCTATTTTAGCTACTTACAGGAGCTCGACACAGGGAGTGATATGTTAGTTTTCACGCGCACACACACACATGCACGCATACACACACACGCACATATGTGCACAAACAGCAGGTCTGCTTTTTAGCTACTTACAGGAGCTCGAGACAGGGAGTGATATGTTAGTTTTCACACACAGACACACACACACACACACACACACACACACACACACACACGCGCGCATGCACAGATACGCACGCATAAAATGGTATTGTAGCTACTAATAAACGTATGTTGTCGATGGGCCAAATTTACGCGTATTTATGCCAATATAAACCAAACTTACATAATATTTATGACACTATAAACCAAACTTACATGCATTTATGATACGATAAACCAAATTTACATGTATTTATGATATGATAAACCAAACTTTCTTGCAAACCAGTGGTTATTATCTGTGTAGAAGGCACTTAATTCAGCTGGCAAATAGATGACCTAGTGGCCCACTGGCAGATCCAGGACACAGGGTCACAAACTGCCCCACCCCCCACCCCACCCACACACCCTCTTTTCCCACTGCAGCAATTTCATTTTCATAGGTAATTGCATCTTGGCACAACTTCACACGCCCCCAAAGAACTAAGAAATGATCTGTATGCGCCTAGGTCTGTCTTTTCTAAAAACCTGGATCTGCCAGTGTGCTTGGAGATTGCTGATAAGCCATAATCCTATTGTGTGTGCTCTGTGCTGCAGTGTTCCGTCAGGGCGACATCGGCACCAACTGGTACACCGTGCTGTCCGGCGCCCTCGACGTCAACATCACCGAGACCGGCGACATGCGGGTATGCACGCACGCACACACACACACACACGTGCACATACACACGTGCAAACTCACATGCACGCACACACATACGCACGCATACATGCATGCACACACCCACGCACACGCACATAGACACACATAGACACACTCATGCACACAGTCACACATGCAAACTCTCATGCACATGCACTCACACGCGTGAACCCCTCACGTGCTGTCCAGCTCGCTGGAAGTCAACATCTGCTACGCGACGGGGGACATGAACAGAGATCCCCACCACGCCAGCAATAACACCTAAAACAAGGCCATGTACAGTGAGTGTATAATGGCATTAAAATAATGCAAAGAAAAATGAGCACATAACTACAAGACCTGCCAATCTCATTTCAAACCACACTTTCTACTCAAATTAACGTGGACAATTGGAGGCCCACTTTATATGGAGTGCAGCTTCATAATAGTGTGGTGTTTAGTTTAGCAAACTTGTGCTCTTCAAGCATGAATACATGAAGGCGGCTTGAGATCAAATCTCAAATCCCTTTTCAATTCCTAAGTAATTTTTTGCCAAACGCTAGGCCCCACCATCATGGGATGGGGGGAGGGGGAGGGGGTACACATGGTCTAAAACTCTGCTTTACCAACACTATACCCTACAGATTACGCTAGTATATGACGAATTCATATACTAAAGTAATGTGTATACTGTGTGCAATGCATAGTAGTAGACGATTACATACTTCCTCCCCCTCCCATGATGCCGGGGATCATAGTTCAGCACACGTTGTGCAATCACCACATCACATTCCCTCTCTGCGCGTGTCATCACAGGACTGCGTGACGCTGTGCACGCTGGGGTCGGGCACGGCGTTCGGCGAGTCCATCCTCAACGACACGCCGCGCCACGCCACCGTGGTGACCACGCGGCCGTGCGAGCTGCTCAGGGTCGAGCAGAAGGACTTCAAGATCCTGTGGGAGGTGAGCCGCGGGGGGGGGGGGGGGGGAGGGCGGGGGGGGAGATGGAGGTCATTATCCTGGGGAATGCGAGATCAAGGCCATAGGAAGCGGGTCTAAGGCCATGAGACCACGCCCTTATCAGTAATTATATAACATAGAACTACATTTGTTCAATTTTCGTTATCCTTTTACTGCTGATGTACACACGATATGACCTCTCGCAGCTTCCAGGAGATATTTCTTGTGATGCTTACAGCTGCCCCCACGTTCACAGCTCATTCGGGGACTTATTCTGACCCATTTTGTGTTAGCCTAAGATTTCCAAATGACCTTTTTTTAGATCCTGTGCTCAAACTCCTGTGAGAAGTGAGATTGAGGCAAAATCCCGGGGGTTTGGGGGTGGGGGTGGAGTTCAATGAACGGTGACAAGTCTGTGTGACAGTATATGTTAATCTCAGATATAGACTGACTTTACATTCTACAAGACTCCATTATCAGACTCATTTAAGTAGTAATAAACTGATACAGTCGATATATATATATATATGAAGTATATTTGATTTCAGTGACAACCAACTTGTATTTTCTGCTACAGTGTGCGTGTTGGTTTAAACATATTTTATTTCAAAAATGAAAAAGGATTCGGCATGGCAAAATGCGACTTGAGCCGTCTCCACAGCGCGTGTTTGCATCAGTAGTGACCTCGCTTGTTTGTCTGTTGCAGCGCAACAAGCAGCTGATGGAGGGGCTGGTGTCGCCGTACGGCGGACTGCCGGGGCTCGGTGAGTCAGACACGGATTATAGAGTTGTGAGAGCAGTGACAATGTTGTGTAGTAGAAATAGCTCACACCCGCTAAATAACGATAAACTAATCATCCGTATTCTAATTTCACCAAAATCAAATAGTCATAGATACTTGACTCTTAATTATGTTTTAACAGTCATTAATCTTAATTTAGGATTACCTATGTCTACGTTTTAACAGGCATGAATGTCGTTAATTTAGTCACAACGTATGTGATAAACAGGACAGTCAAACCTGAGTGTCCCGTTGCTATGTTTGCATTATGGCTTTTTAGTTTTCAGTACTATACTAACGTTTGAACATATTGCACTGATCATATAACTAATAGAAACACCTTCCCTCCCCTGTCAGACGCGAGCAAGCAGTACGTGGACGACTCGGTGGCGCTGCTGACGAGCTCCAAGGCGCCGGGGAGCCGCGGCAAGCTGGAGGCGGAGGCCCTGCTGATCCCCAACCCCGCCGCCCCCATCACCCCGGTAATGTGCAGTATCTATGGTACAGTGGAAGCTGTCTTCTCTGACCTCCATTTTGGAAGAAGTGAAGAGTGTCCACACAGGGCGGTGACCTTACAGGAGATATAGAAGTTAAAACTGAATAGGGAGTTCAGAGTATATTCCTACGCTGTACATGTGTGTACATAATTATTGTTTCCAAGTGTAACAGTGTAGTCCTAAAGGAGTTTGCAGCTCGTATTTTGGAGCTATCCACATTTGACGTTCACGTGCAGCTTGGCATAGCCATTTGTAGAACATTCAGTCATCTTTTCATACACATCTTTCGTACATATCAGTAATCATCAATAGTTTGATGTTTGCTCTATTTGCAGGCACCATCAGAACGACTGGCCCGAGCGGGGACTGTCCTCAGGACAGTGCTGCTGTCGCGAGCCCCGCACATGATCCGCGACAGGTGAGTCCAATCAGTGCCATGGATGCCCAACAGTGAAAGTGGGTCATTTTCAGCATGCAAAATAATTTACATACTTTGATAGAAAATGTAAAAACTTAAAATCTTGAATTTAGGACAGCCTAATTATTTGATTAAATTGCCGCACACTTCCAAGTGAAATATAATGTGCGTCCGAAGCTTATTTACCTATACATCTTATTCAATGCTTTAAACCTATGCAAAGAGTATTTCAGTTCATATTATGTTTGCAATTTGTTCGATTAACCTCTTTGCAGGCAAAGAGACCCTCAAATATATCAATCAATACATTCCACTCATGTTTTGGATTTTAGTGGCTGTTCTAAAATACCTGTAATATTTATAAATTGTATGCGCTAAAATTATCTACTTTTTAATCTATAAATTTAAATGATTTTATTCATAATTATCAAGTCAACAAATGTATAGAACTAATATTTACAAGTCAATTAAAATTTAAAATTAAAATGGTCTTATAAAGTAGTTTTAAAGAATAACATTCATTACAAATATATTTAGAATATTAATCATAACGGACTCCAAACTCCCAAAATCAGTAGCACGTAATGTTCACATCGGCCTAATGATGTCTATAAAACTGAATGTTAATGTAAACGTGCTGGTTTATAGTCGTGATCCAAGTCTTGCTCTCACGACTGTACATTTCACACCAGGTCATTGGTATAGTTACTGATCAGATGATCATTTATCACACACTTGCACCAGCAGCACATTCAACACACAATGGTGCGATACACCCGCATAGTCACGCACTCTTCACAATGATCTGTACCTAAAAAAAAACGTTTAGGGCCCCTGAATCTCTGTGAAAAGATTGGTGACCCCCTCAATTTCATGTGATAAAAATTGATGACCCCCCCTCAACAGTTAGCACAACCATTGTCAGTTAAATCAAATTCTATTTGATCAATATCAACATATAAAAATAAGTAAATTTTAGTCCAAAATCTCTCAAAAATTGATGTACTCCAAAAAGTGTGTGAAAAAATTGATAACCCCCCTCCAAACATTGTGACAAAAGTTCATGACCCACAATGTCCTAAAATCCTCCTACCCCACCCTGTCATAAATACTGAATGATCCCTTTAGGTCCCACGGAGCTGTGTGCAACTATTGAGGTATACTTCGATATAAAGGATGTAGTTGTTGCCAGATCACCACACGAGCACGATTCTTACAACAATTCTAGATCTTTGTTTTTTTAAGTACATGTACAACTGAGTAATTTTCTTCCAAGTGCAAGTGCATGTACCGTTTTTTCAGGTAGTACCACCTGCACGCATGCATTTTCGTGAAGAAGAACCACAGATGCAAATACCTGTTACAGGAGGTACCACCTGGCCATATTCCTTTTTCAGGGGTACCACCTACGCACTTATCAGTGTCTTCAGGAAGTATTTCGTCCATTTGTTTTTCCCCCCAGGAAGTACCACCTGTAGAATCATGACCTGTTTTTTTCAGGAAGTACCACCTGCGCACGTACCGGCGCTGCATGGTGGGCACTGAGATGGTGGACTGGCTGATGGCGGCGAGCAGCTACAAGTCGCGGCACCAGACGGTGGCCATGTGGCAGGCACTGCTTGAGGAGGGCGTCATCGTGCACGGTGCGTGCGTGGGAGGGTGTTCGCGTGTGTGTGTGGGTGGGTGCGTGGGTGTGGGTGTGTGAGAGTGTGTGTGTGGGTGCATATCATCGTGCACGGTGCGTGCGTGTGCGTGCGGTGCGTGTGGGTGCGTATCATCATGCACAATGCGCACTCGCGCACGCGCGCGCGTGTGTGTGCGTGCATGTGTGTGTCATTGTGCACTGTGCATCCCTTGACAGTCCAGTAGAATCTCCCAACTAGGAACACTTCTATAACGCGGCCATGTTTCGCGGTCAGACAGTCTTCACTATGACACCTCCGCAAGGAGACCGCCTCTCTCTCAAGACCACTTGACATTAGTCTTTTTGCGGTCTCAATAGGGATGGTCTATTGTAAATGTTAAAGAGTCCATCAAAATCGTACCACAAGCTCTTTCATTAGAACCTGTCATTTTTGCAGCTTCATGATGTGGTAAAAGTCTAGCATTCATTTTAAATGGTGCACACTGAAGGGATCTCATGGGCTTTTCATGTCCGATGCATCTGATCTGCTGGCGCCACGTGCACCTTATTACTCGACATATTCTATTCACTATTGTAAACATAAGGGACGGTGCAATATTTATCAGGACCGGTGCATTTGGTAGGGGGACAGGTACTTTTTTCAAGGTGCAAAGTAGGGGACCGGATGATTTTTCATTCTCGTTGGGCATGGGACATGTACTTTTTTCAGCTGCTGAAATCCCACCTCGACGTGAGCGAATCGGTACAAATTAATCACGGGAATATTCATGGGAGGGGACGCGGACTTTTTTTTATGAATAGAGGTCATGGGACATCAGTTTTTTTTCATCACATCAGCAGGGGACAAGACCTTTTTTCAGACTAGTTTTTTCGATATGCACCGGTCCCCCCGCCTGTTAAATATTGCACCGTCCCTAAAATGTCTCGTTCATGAAGGCAGCTCTTCCATTTGCAGTGTGCCACGAGCACCAGTTCAAGGACAAATACCTGTTCTACCGGTTCCGTGAGGACGAGGAGGGCGTGGGTTCGGCGGCGGCGGGGGCGGGAGAGCGGCGCGGCGCCGAGGACGAGCTGGGAGACGTGCTGGCAGCGCTCGCCGCCGCCGGGCCAGACGCCATGATGCGGATGATACTCAGGAAACCGTGAGTGGCAGGGCGGGGGTACTGGCGTGTTTGTATTGTGTTTTATGTAAGCTTGCACAATGAGGTGATGCGCTTGATAATCAGGAAACCGTGAGTTACGCACATGTTTGTTTGTCACAGTGCTGTGTGTGTTATGTAAACATGCGTAATGAGGTTATGGGATAATAATTCTTCAGGAAACTGTGAGCGACAGGGCGGGGTTACTTACGTGTTTGTTTATCATGGTATTGTGTGTGTTATATGATGTGACAATGATACTGAGGAAGCTGTGAGTGGGAGGTTATTTACGTGTTTGTTGATCATGGTATTGTGTGTATTTTGTAAACGTGCACAATGATGTGATGGGAGAATGATACTGAAGACACTGTGATTACGTGTTTGTTTATCATGGTATATGCATGCAGAATGATGTAATACTGATACTGAGGAAACTGTGCGTGGGACGGCGGGGCTACGCACGTGTTTGTTAATGATGGTGTTGTGTGTATTATGTAGACATGCACAATGAGGTGATGAGGATGATATTCAGGAAACTGTGAATGAGAGGGGTGGGTTACTTACGTGTTGGTTTATCATGGTGTTGTGTGTATTATGTAGACATGCACAATGAGGTGATGAGGATGATATTCAGGAAACTGAGTTTACTTGATGAAAACAGATGGATTCTGCAAACAGTAAAATTGATCACGACAATGAGGTGATGGTGATACTGAGGAAACTGTGAGTTGGCGGGGATACGCACGTGTTTGTATATCATGGTATTGTGTGTGTTGTGTAGACATATGCACAATGAGGTGATATGATAATGATACTCAGTAAATTACAATTACTCAGTAATGTAAAGATATTGCTCAGCCAAAATCATATTTGTTTAGTAAAATTCAGTATCAATAGACATGCCTTATCCATTGCAAGTGTGATGAAAATAATATTCATATTCTCCGCGTTTAATACTATTTTTACCTTTAAAAATACCATGCCGTCTCGTCAAATAAAACACAAAGTCACGTGATGTTGCATAATCGAATGATTTTCGCCAGACGTGCCGTGCATTTCTAACGAAAGACGTCTCATTTAACATGGGAGAGATAGGCAGCTTCTTACGTGCACCGTGCGCGTTACGTTTGACGAAAATCATTCGGTTGATATTTCTCGCGTTCACGTGTTTTGTTGAGTATATACCGGCCTCTTATTGCGTGGTATTTAAATTGTTTTATATGCTTTGATATAATGTTTAAATGAAAGACACTTTCAGAATGCACAGAACACATCATAATGCTTCTTTACAAGCATACTTGTTTGATCACTGAGCATAACCTTTAACTTTACGAATAAAGATGTAGGTGGATTGCGCATACAGTAAGATTGATCACTAAAAGAGACGATGCTGTGATGAGGATGATACTCAGGAAACTGAGTGTACATGATGACGAAAATGAAGGTGGATTCTACATAGGGTAAAACATCGTCATATAGATGCTGCTTATATCGAATGTCCTGTTATTCGACGTTACATATACATGTGATATGAGATGTTGGGAAATGATCCCAAAAGAGGTGTAAATAGACTGAAGAACGTGGTTCCCTCCCCACATAGCTGTTGTGTATCGGACTCATTTGCAGTGACGTATCACACGAACCTTTAGGCAGATGTACCCAATACACAACAGCTATATGGGGAGAGAACCACGTTCCCTCTATCAAAAATGACCATGTCCGTCTCTCCCGCTGCCTCCTTCAGCCCGAGAGAGCGGTCAGTGGCATGGGCAAGAATGTGATCCCCGGCTGATATGGCTACAAGATAGTGGGATGCGGGGGGAAAGGCTGACAAAAGCAAAATGACAGAATAATGTTTGTTTTTATTCCTCTGAGGCTGGCCATTGTGCTAAACTAAGGCTAGAATTGTGAGATGCAAGAAAAAGGTCCCAAAAGAGGTGTAAGTGAATGACCATGTGCGTCTCTCCTCAGCCCGAGCGAGCGCTCTGTGGAGGACCTGGAGACCATCTACGAGGAGCTGCTGCACATCAAGGCACTGTCGCACCTGTCCACCATGGTGAAGCGCGAGCTCACCAGCGTCCTTGTGTTCGAGTCCCACGCCAAGGCCGGCACCGTGCGTAAGTACTCGCTAATTGTGTAGTGACCACATCTGTATGAGACCATATCTATAGTAAGACCAACTCTATAGTAAGATTCTATCTCAGCGTGAAAAGCATGCAACCACAGATCTTTTCATACAAAGATCACCTCTCCATTGAGACCACTTGAGGGCATTTCACGGATGGTTTTCTCAGAGATTCTATTTCAAACTTTACCACAAGAAAGACCAATACGGCGTATGCTGCTTGATTTCTAGTATCCATCATATCGTGCTATTGAATACACTTTTCATATTTGTTATTGATGAGATATGCTTGTGAGAAAAAAGTGTTACGTGCACTTTTAATATGTTAGATCTGATTGGATTTTCTTTGTTAGAACTTTCCACTTATCGATCAATAGACTGTAAAAATAAACTTTCAACTGCACATAATATGCTTGTATTTCAAGATTGTCTGCTGTCGGCATGTAATAATGAGTCTCAGACTTCACGGATAAATCATCTATGATGTTTTACATGTATGATTGCCACTTTATTTCCAGTGTTTAACCAGGGGGACGAGGGTCGCTCCTGGTACATCATCCTCAAGGGCTCCGTCAACGTGGTCATATACGGCAAGGTAAAGCAACATCAGGACAGTCAACTAATGTCTCAGGACAGTCGCCAACATCTGGACAGTCAGTATGCGCCAAGGCTGTCTGGTTGGAGACGGTTTTAGTACAATTATTCTTCCCTTGATCATGAGTCAGAAATACATGAAGCATTATCAGACAGAATGATAAATGTCTGCTGTGGCATGGTTGTTGTGATTATTCAAGGCAAAAAATTTAATAACCTAATAACCAATAATATAATAAAGTCTGCGCCTGCATGTTATAAATAACTGAATATGTATTGTGTACTTTAGTACCATTGTCTGTTTCCAGGGCGTGGTGTGCACCCTCCATGAAGGGGACGACTTTGGGAAGCTGGCGCTCGTCAACGACGCTCCCAGGTGATGGTAGTTGATAACTATTTTGTGTTTTTAGAAAGTTGATTTCTATCTCTCAGAACTGAATTACAGCACAAGTCTAACATTCAATTGATAAGCTCTTACTGGAATGCGATGCTATTGTGCAACGGGATCTCTTACTACTAGGGTAATTATGGTGACAACTCACAATACTGGATTGACAATATAGGATCCATAGGCAGATCCAGGTGGGGGTGGGGGGGCTTTCCCCATCGAAATACTTCATGTTCGTAGGGTTTTAGCATGGCCACCATCGATCGCAGGTACGAAACCCAAGAAATCCCGTGAGTGTGCCCGCCCCCTTTCCAAAAACTAGGATATGTCATTGGGATCCCAGTAACTCACCTACAAATATTCAGGAAATAATCTCTACTTTTAAATTTACCCTGACTCATAAATATACATTCTTTGATATTCCACATTTTAATGATTTACTGAGACACCACATTACAGATTTTATAGAGAGACTTGAAGCGTCGGGAATAGTATTATACAAAATGTTGTTAAGTCCCAATTTTACTTTGTTTGCCTATTAGAGAAATGTGATATTTTAATGTTACTTGGTTTCTGACTCACCCTGGCCGTCCTGCTCCCCTCTCCAGGGCGGCCACGATCGTGCTGCGCGAGGACAACTGCCACTTCCTGCGCGTGGACAAGGAGGACTTCAACCGCATCCTGCGGGACGTGGAGGCCAACACGGTGCGGCTCAAGGAGCACGGGCAGGACGTGCTGGTCCTGGAGAAGATCCCCACCAAGACGGCGGCCACCGACGGCACCGTCCACTCGCACTACAAGTGAGGGCAGGGGGGGTTAATTGGTTTGTGTGTGTTTGGGGTGGATGTTACTTGGGAGTGGGTGGGGTGTGTGTGCTCCGCCAAGAGGGTAACCACCGGACTGCACTGTATGTGTGTTGTGGGGGGTGGGGGGGTGATGTCCTCTGTGTGTGGACAAAGGGGGTGAGAAGATTGCCACCAAGACGGCCGTCCACTCACACTACAAGTGAAGCGGTGTGGGTGCTAGTGTGTGAGTGCGTGTGGGTGTGTGCGTGTGGGTGCGGGGGGGGTGGGGGGTGGGGTGGGGGGGGGGGGTGAGGTGTGTGTGCTGGAGAAGATCCCCACCAAGACGCCTGCAATGAATCGTCCACTCGCACTATAAGTGAGGGCAGGCGGTGTGCGTGTCACTGTGCGTGTGTGTGTGGGGGGGGGGTGAGGTATGTGATGTGCTATTACTAGAGAAGATCCCCACCAAGGCGGTGTTGTCGTCCACTCACATCGCACGTGAGGCTGGCCGGGCGTAGATCTCCCACTGATCACTACGCGTTCCGTGAGACTTTGGTCGTTCGATGATTTGAAGGATCTCTCCCAATGCGAAGGTATATGTACAGGACTACACTGTAAAAAAAAAACTATGTAATCAAGCACTCGATAACCATATGAAAAGTAACGATGGGGTGGAATTTTGAAGCTACGAGCCTTCATTCCAGAGGCGGGTGGTTGTGGCTTGATTGATCGCATTTAGCTACAAGCGACATGCTATGTTTGACATGTCGTAATAGCTTATAGGGACATGTATCACTATGGTACTGTTCATTCACGCAAAGGCGACAAGCGATGCATTCATTACATGCTATGAGTGAGTGTTAAAAGCTGTGAATTTTCTCTTCTTCCAGATACAGTGTGATGGCTGGCACGCCAGAAAAGATGCTGGAACATCTACTGAAACGCATAGGCAAAACGGAAGACACATCAGGTAGTACAAGTACGAATTTCTGCTACAGTGCGTTTAAATCATCTGCTGCTTTCTTTTGACTACACCAATTCACCCTTGAGGTCGCCACGACCTTTTGATGCAGTCTAATTCAAGCTTAGGGTTGTAAAACCTGTCTTCAACTATGTCTATATTGGTAGAAAAGTATGCCAGCTAGAGA
>CM032665.1:43214655-43264452 GCA_019095985.1 Streblospio benedicti
CTTGTCTCTCCTCAGCCCAGGCAGGCATCTCTGTGGAGGACCTGGGGCCATCTACGAAGGCTGCTGCACATCAAGGCACTGTCGCACCACAATCCACCATGGTCAGCGCCTGGCTCACCAAGCGTCCTGTTCGAGTCCCACGCGCCAAGGCCGGCACCGTGCGTGGTGACCTCTAATTGTGTGACCACATCTGTGAGACCATATCTGTATGAGACCAACTCTATTATAAGATTGTGTCTCACTGTTACAAGCATAAGTGGGACCACGTATGTATGCTTCGTGGGTTTCACGGCTTTCTCATCCATATACAGCCTTCAAAGTCCCATGGCCATGGTATAATAAGTCATAAGCCCGAAACGATAAGGATGCTCTATATGGAGACCACTTCTATAGTTAGACCACCTGTATAGTATGATTGTGTCTCACGTCAAGAGAGCTTTTCATACAAAGATCACCTCTCCATTGAGACCACTTAAGGGCATTTTGCAGGTGGTTTTCGCAGACAGATTTTATTCCAAACTTTACCACAAGAAAGACCAATACGTTTTATGCTGCTTGATTTTGAAGGCTTTAAATATTCTACATATATTGGTTTATGTATAATATAGACCTACGTATCAGGCTTTCAGAAAATCAAAATTCTTGTATCCATCGAAACGTGCTATTGAATACACTTTTTCATATTTGTTATTGATGAGATATGCTTGTGAGAAAAAGTGTTACGTGCACTTTTAATATGTTAGATCTGATTGGATTTTCTTTGTTAGAACTTTCCACTTATCGATGAATAGACTGTAAACTAACCTTTCAACTATACATAATGTGCTTGTATTTCATGCTTGTCTGCTGTCGGCTTGTGATAATGAGACTCAGACTTCACGGAAAAATCATCTATGATGTTTTATATGAACGGTTAACACTTTATTTTCAGTGTTTAACCAGGGAGACGAGGGTCGCTCTTGGTACATCATCCTCAAGGGCTCAGTCAACGTGGTCATATACGGCAAGGTAAAGCAACATCAGGACAGTCAACTAATGTCTCAGGACAGTCGCCAACATCTGGACAGTCAGTATGCGCCAAGGCTGTCTGGTTGGAGACGGTTTTAGTACAATTATTCTTCCCTTGATCAGGAATTAGATATACATGAAGCATTATCAGACAGAATGATAAATGTCTGCTGTAGCATGGTTGTTGTGATTATTTAAGGCAAAAAATTTAATAACCTAATAACCAATAATATAATAAAGTCTGCGCCTGCATGTTATAAATAACTGAATATGTAATACTCAGTACTTACCCAGTACCATTGTCTGTTTCCAGGGCGTGGTGTGCACGCTCCATGAAGGGGACGACTTTGGGAAGCTGGCGCTTGTCAACGACGCGCCCAGGTGATGGTAGTTGATAACTATTTTGTGTTTTTAGAAAGTTGATTTCTATAAGAACTGAATCACAGCACAAGTCTAACATTCAATTCATAATCTTCCACTGGAATGCGATGCTATTGTGTAACTGCATCTCTTACTACTAGGGGCGGGGACACAATAATTATGCTGACAACTCACACTACTGGTTTGACAATATAGGATCTATAGGCAGATCCAGGGGGGGGGGGACTTTCTCATCAAAATACTTCATTTTCGTAGGGTTTTTGGCATGTCCGCCATCGATTGCAGGTACGAAACCCATGAAATCCCTTAAGTGCTAACCCCCACCCCCCTCCAAAAACTAGGATCTGTCATTGGGATCACAGTAACTCACCTACAAATATCCATGAAATCTCTACTTTAAGTGACCCTGACTCATAAATATACATTCTTTGATATTCCACATTTTAATGATTTACTGAGGCACCACATTACAGATTTTATAGAAACTTGAAGCGTCGGAGAACAGTATTATACAAATTGTTGTTAAGTCCCAATTTTACTATGTTTACTTTGTTGGTTATTTATACTACTTATTCTGTGTGTTTGGAGACAATAACATTTTGGTTAATTTAGTTTATTCCGACGTTTCGACACGTAAGTGTCCTCTTCAAGGAATATTTTAACAATTTATAAAAATGTAAAGATCACGAAATAGCCTAAAACGGTTTCAGGCTATTTCGTGATCTAAAACAGTTTTAGGCTATTTCTTGATCTTTACATTTTATAAATTGTTAAAATATTTCCCTAAGATGACATTTACGTGTCGAAACGCCGAATAAACTAAATTAACCAAAATGTTATTGTCTCCAAATACACAAAATAAGTAGTATAAACACCAACAATGAGACCATCTGTGTCGTCTAAAATTAAACAAATTGCAAATACTTTGTTTACCTATTAGAGAAATGTGATATTTGAATGTTACTTGGTTCTCTTTCTGACCGTCCTGCTCCCTCTCCAGGGGCGGCCACGATCGTGCTGCGCGAGGACAACTGCCACTTCCTGCGCGTAGACAAGGAGGACTTCAACCGATCCTGCGGGACGTGGGTGGGGTGCAGCTCAAGGAGCACAGGCAGGACGTGCTGGTGCTCTCCCCACCAAGACGGCGGCCACCGACGGCACCGTCCACTCCCACTACAAGTGAGGGCAGGGGGGGGGCTAGTGGTGTGAAAGTTTTGGGGGGGGATGTGTGGGGAGTGGGTGGGGTGTGCTCTTAATAGAAGATCCCCACCAAGACGGCAACCACCGACGGCACTGTCCACTCACACATGTGTGGGGGGGGGGGTGGGTGTGTGTGCATGGTACATGTGTGTGTGGGGAGGGGGGTGGGGTGTGAGAAGATCCCCACCAAGACGGCCGTCCACTCACACTAAAGTGAAGCGGTGTACGTGCTAGTGTGTGTGAGTGCGTGTGGGTGTGCGTGTGGGTGTGTGAAAGGGGTGGGGGTGGATGTGCGTGTGGGTGCGTGTGTGGGGTGGGGGTGGGGTGGTGGTGGGTGTGTGATGGAGAAGATCCCCACCAAGACGTGCCTGCAATGGCATCGTCCACTCGCACTACAAGTTGTGGGCAGGCGGTGTGCGTGTCACTGTGCGTGTGTGTGTGTGTGCGTTGGTGGGTGCGTGTGTGTGGGGTGGGGGGGTGTGGTGTGTGATGTGCCATTACATGTGGGAAGATCCCACCAAGGCGGTGTTGTTGTCGTCTACTCACATCGCCACGTGTTCCGTGAGACTTTTGGTCGTTCGATGATTTGAAGGATCTCTCCCAATGCGAAGGTATATGTACAGGACTACACTGTAAAAACAAATATGTAATCAAGCACTCGATAACCATATGAAAAGTAACGATGGGGTGGAATTTTGAAGCTACGAGCCTTCATTCCAGAGGCGGGTGGTTGTGGCTTGATTGATCGCATTTAGCTACAAGCGACATGCTATGTTTGACATGTCGTAATAGTTTGTAGGGACATGTATCACTATGGTACTGTTCATTCACGCAAAGGCGACAAGCGATGCATATCATTACATGCTATGAGTGAGTGTTAAAAGCTGTGAATGTTTCTCTTCTTTCAGATACAGTGTGATGGCTGGCACGCCAGAAAAGATGCTGGAACATCTACTGGAAACGTGCATAGGCAAATCGGAAGACACATCAGGTAGTACAAGTACGAATTTCTGCTACAGTGCGTTTAAATCATCTGCTGCTTTCTTTTGACTACACCAATTCACCTTTGAGGTCGCCACGACCTTTTGATGCAGTCTAATTCAAGCCTATGGTTGTAAAACCTGTCTTCAAGTATGTCTATATTGGTAGAAAAGTATGCCAGCTAGAGAATATAAGAGAGAATGTTGAAATCAAATCGCGCACACTGGCAGATCCATGCTTCAGGAAAAGTAGTGGGGCGCACTTATAGGATTCCATGGGTATCAAAAACACATGAAAATGAACATTTTTGGTAAAAAAAAGTGCCACCTCCTTTTGCCTACCCTGGATCTGCCTGTTGCAAGCATTTGAAACCACACCTATATTTAGTTCCTCCGTTCCAGACACGTTCCTGGAGGACTTCCTGCTCACCCACGTGATCTTCATGCCCAGCAACCACCTGTGCCCCACGCTCATGGCGCAGTATCCTTGACAACCACGTGGCTTTGTTTATTGATTGGTGCCTTCTACAAAGATAAATCGCCATTAACAAATTTTTTCCAAACACTTCCTTCAGCAAAAGTAGTTCCAAATACAATACAAATTACATTGTTATGTGCAGAATTAAGCCTGGGTAGCTGTAAACATAGCATAATAGTCAAACATCGGTTAACTGAGACATTAAGTGTTTGTATAGAAGACGAAAAATCAGTGAATACAATGTAGGCCTAACGACTGTAATATGACCACTCCGAATTCTTCACGTCATCTCAATGGAGAGGTGCTCTCTTCATGGAGTTCCATCTTTACAAAATCTCACAATGTAATATGCATGCATTATAGGGATCTTTATGATTGTAGGTTTTAGTGTATAGTAGAACTTCTCTATTAGGACAATCTTTGGGGCCAGTGTCAGTTGGTCTCGATAGAGAGGTGCTCTCTATACAGAGGCTCATTTTGGTAGCTTTATGAACATTTGAGACGGTGAAAAGTGGTCTTCTTATAAGGATAAGGATAAGGATAAGGATAATTTTATTTCGGATGTTAAATCCATATTAACAAGGAAACATTATATACATATATACATTTCATACAAAATTATACCAAATTATATTAAAAAATATCAAAATGTATTATATAATTGTCTCTTCCAATGTAAAAACAACGGAGATTGGAAGTAAAAATAGAAAGAGTTTAAAACACAACTGACTAGAACATTATCACATTCCTTCAATCTCATATACAGGCTAAAAATGGATTTTCTCAACAAGACATAAAAAGAGTTAACATTATTATTTAAAAACAACTGCGAAATACTACATCTCTCTCGTATGCCCAATAAATATCTAAAAAACATTATTAAAAAGCTACCTTGGCATTATGAATAGTACTCTTTGTTAAAAGAAGACCACAGAGAACTACAATAGAAGTTAGTACAAAAATTGAAATAAAAAGACATTTGATGTCATTGGTACATCCTTATAGCCCAATAGCCATTTGGAGGAGGTTTTAGCGCGCTGGGGGGTGTCTGCGGGCGAGGCGGGGACGGCGGGGGCGGCGGCGGCGGCGACTACGCGCTGACCAACAAGCGGCGCGTGGTGGTGTTCGTCAGTCAGTGGGCCGACACCGTGGGCGAGGCGTTCTGGGAGGACACCACCATCAGGGGCTTCATCGAGGTGCGCCGGCGAGGGGTTATGTGGTCTGTTGCATAAAGATCACAGGAAAACGATTATATTTCTATGATCAGTGTGGACAATATGATATACGATTGAATGATCTTTCTATCATGTTTAATAAACCTGTGGGCCTACCCATCTTCTCGGCTGTTTGAGCTGAATTATAGAATTTCATTGTAGAATTGAATACATAACCAGATGCGTAGACCTCTAGGATGTTTATGTAAAAAAGTTGGGAATGATGTGTGGAGTTGTACTGCAACTAGACGACTGGCACTTGGTCATGGGAGGGCACTTTGCGCACCGGTAGTAATGTCTTCCCCAGAGAGTTCACAACGATGATACAATCTAACAATGATGTAAATGACATGGTGTTGGCTGTTCATCTATAACGTACATGCAGATTTATGTATACATATGATGACCTTGTCAGTCAATGCAAATATGATCATATGACATTATGTGCTGTAGGTATAAATCAGTACTTAGGCTCTCAGTTGCATACAGCATCATCATAGCGTGCTTACCTCCCAAAGCGTACAATACCATATTTGAGAATGTGTACACCTCTCAAAATGCATAGTCCGCCTTCTAAGAACTGTACAACATGTGAGCTGTGACCTCTAGCAATGGTAGACCCCCCCCCCCATGTTTTCTAGGAGCTGTGTCCTTTCACATTGTATAATCTCCATGTTTTCTAGGAGCTGCACACCTCTTGCATTGTCCGCCCGCTGTTTTCTAGGAGCTGTAACCTCTCACATTGTTGCAGGAGCTGTCGCACGCGGTGCGGGAGGAGTGCTCGGCGCTGCCGTCCCTCACACACGAGCGTGCCGTGCTCGACAAGATCCGAGCAGACAAGGCCAGGCAGTGAGTAAACCACGGCAGGGGAGCGAGCACGCCACAACAGTGGGGCTCATGTCATACAAGTGAACCTCGCATCTTGTGGCATACTGTAATAACCACGAAGACGTCCAGGGCCTCTAGTTTTTTTTAAACCAAAAAGTAGCCCACATCAGGGGAAGCGAGTACGCCTTAACGTAAGGAAGTGGGCCTCATGTCATGCAAGTGAACCTCGTATATTGTGACCTATTGTAATAACCATCCATGCGTTCTGGGCCTCTAGTTTCAAGATTTCCTTCAATATGGGATTGGTAGATGATGAATGCTCACAACACAACAATGCATAAACTGGGGCATGATACAATTCAATACAGCTTTTTACATGTGCATGTCTTGCAATGTATTGCCACAACCTATCAGTAGAAAATCTAAACTGTAGAGCGAACAAAAAAAGATTTGAAAAGTCCATAGATTTGAGATAACCCCCTAAAACCACCTAAAAATATTTGTAATGCAATTGGAGACATGAATAAGACGGAAATTTCAAGATATATGTTAATGACAAACCGAAATAGGTGGGAAACACTGCTTATTCCTTAGGGAACATCAAGTACAACATCTTACAATATAAAAGTAATCATTATAGTCGGGAAGAAAATATAACAATATGCAATACCCAAAATACCAAGTTTCTACTCCTGCTGCTGCAGGTGTGAGAACGGCGTGCGGTCCGGCGTGCAGGCGGCCGTGCTGCCCCGGCCTCGGCGCGCCTCCCGCGGGGACCTGGAGGCGGACACCCCCGCCGCCGCCAGCGCGCCACCACGCACGCCCATCAAACCCAGCGACCAGAGTGAGTGGCGCACGCACACCGAGCACTATACACTACAAGCCACGCGCTGCCTGCTACAAGTGATGCGCTACCAGCTACAATTGACATGCTACCCACTACAATTTTGTCATGTTAGGGTTGGGGTTGGCTCACAAGTAGGCTACAAGCGACATGCTACTCACTATAAGTGATACGCTACTCTCTGCTAGCAACACTCAACCCCTGGTACCAATAAATACCAATCAATGTGATCAAATACACAAGTCTCTTCTCCTGATCAACACGTCAAGTTCCTATAGATGTCTATAGCTAAACGAATACTTTTGATCATGAATAATGGAACCCAGGATGAACCAATATACATTCTTTGATGTTCATCATTTTGATGATTTACTAAGAAATAGCTTTACATATTTTATAGAGAGACTGGAAGCATCAGAGAACAGTATTATACAAGAAATTGTTAAATCCTAATTTTACTTTGTTTACACATTACAGAAAAGTGTTATTTTGATTTTACTTTCATGTAATTTGCGATTTTCTTGATAATATAAAGTGATATTCATAATTTGATTTATTCATACATGGTGCTATTCATGTCTGTTGTCAATTGTATTTATCTACAGTCCAACACACTCCAAAACCCGCTTTACACTATAGCGAATTCCACCTACGTAGCTCTACCTGCACTGGCAAACTGGCAAATTCGTCAGGAAATTTTGAACATGTTCAAAAATTTTTTAACGAACATTCAGTTTGGTCAAAGTTTGCTTCAAATAGTTATGCTGCGTCTACGGATCGCAGAACATTCGCACATGTAAGTAACGCTTCGTTTGCCTCAGCAACTTGTCGTACCATGCATTTTTACAACGTTCAATGCCGCCACAATACGCCCAAGTTGACGACGTGACACAATACGTGCAGATGCGTTGCACTGGTTCGCTCATGATCGCTCAAGTGTAAAGCGGGTTTTAAGCTATTATAAGGACTTCAAACGTATGATGACAATGAAGAAAATTATGATTATAGATTTTCGCAAACGTGTAAATGTAAATGTATACTATCAAATTCAATTATAATCTCAGTTCTTTCCATTGCACCTCACTCTGACCACTGCCCCTGTGTTGCTCCTGCTGTTGCAGCGATCGTGAAGATCTACTGCGCGGACCACACGTACACGACGCTCAAGCTGGCGATGGACGCGTCGGTGGAGGACGTGATCCGCGCCTCGGCAGCCAAGCTCGGCCTCGGCCAGGACCTCGTCGTCTGCGAGGTGAAGAGCACCGGAGGTACGCAACGGCAACGTCCAGTCAAATAAGCGTTTACATACATGTATTATAGGGGAGGGGGTTGTTATAAGGGATTAAGGAATCCCACATCCTTAATTTTTGGGGCCTTATTTCCCACGTCTCTATTTTTTTGCCCTTTTTTCCATATACCACATTTTTTTGGCATTTTCCCCACATCCCACTTCCATGAAATCCCATATCCCTCTTTCCTTGACATTTTGCCCATATCCTTCTATTTTTCAGCCTTGTTTCCTTCATCCCACTTCCTTATAACACCCCCACCCCCATTATACTGACATGTGCTATACATACTTTGTGAATAGATAAGTGAAATCCCCCGGCTGATGATCTCTGTATTCCGGTTCATGTTAATTGGTCCCTCTATGGAGCTTTGGGACCGTGAGAAATAGTCTAATTAAAGAGGTGGTCTCAAATTTCTAACAAAGATTTAATTTTTCTCAAATTTTAAGTCTTTTTGCTTCTTGGAAGCGGACATTCTTATGAATACAATTCTGCAAACTAATCAAACTCTTATATTTGTCATGTTTTTTTAATCGGCTTTTCCCACCTTTGATGATTTTATCAGTGGCCGATACCTGCTGTGTGCTACTTTCAGAGCGCAACATTTTCAAGGACGGCGACCTGGGCATCACCACGGGGCTCAGCGTCAACGGCTGCCTCTTCGTCACCCCCAGGGAACACCTCGATGCCTTGGTACGTGGAAACAAAGGAACACCAACTCCATTATCATGTCACGACTGTCAACAAACATAGACGCTTATCATTCGTGATTGATACTACTATTCACCAATACGCAAGATTACGAGCGTGGAGGGAGACATTATAGAGACGCTTCATTATTAGGGGTAGTGTATGTGTATGTCAATATAGGGTCTGTGCGCAGTATGATATCACAACGTATAAAGTGGTGTAAGGAAGAAAATGTGATGTGGGAATAAAGGCTATAGGCCGTGGGATTTTAAGACATGGCAAACAACTGAAACGAAGTAAGAGATGTGAGTAAAGGGAACAAAACGGGATGTGATAAGCAAGACAGATAAATGTAGGATGTGGGATTTCTTGAACACTTAACAACCCCACGCAACTACCGCCACTTACCCTGTTGATCCAAGATTTCATAAGGGGGGGCACACTTCAAGGATTTCATGAGTTTTGTACGCAGGATCTATGACGAACATACCAAGTCCCCAGTTGACGCGAAGTATTCTGGTGGGGAAAGGATGGTGCCTGCACTCTGCTCCCCATGCTCTGCCTATGACCTCTAATCCTCCCTAATCCCTCCCTCCTCTGCCCCCAGACGCCGCTGCCGGAGCAGGAGGGGCCGAGCGCGGCGGGCGGCAGCACGTTCAGCACGTTTGAGCTGCTCAGCTCGCGGGAGGTCGCCTACCAGCTCACACTGTACGACTGGGAGCTCTTCAACTGTCTCCACGAGGTACGGTAACAACCTCCAGCTAACACCTACACCTGTACCAAGACCTTTTCCCGGTAACAATTGTCTCCACGAGGTGAGGGAGGGTAACATTCAACTGTCTCCACGAGGTACTGTAACACAGAATGCAGGTTACCACGAGGATTCAACTGCAAATAACAACAATCAACCTCAAAGACCATCCCAAATAACAAAACTCTGACCTTCTTTTTCGCACCAAAATGATTCCCCAGGTGGTTAAGAATATCCCATTAATTTCTGGGTACAAATCGCCTGATATTCCTTAATTCCCCTACTCATCTCCACGAAAGCCTCAATCTGCTAGACTAAGATCACTTTTTGCACATGGGTAATGTTTTATTTATTTATTTATTTATTTATTGAGCTCAAAAAATAAAATGGATACATACATACATTACATACAATACATTCAGACACATATAACTTCATATCATTCTAGTTTAGTTACTTGTTGTTTTCTGCTTTTACATGCACTATAATATTTTTTTACACTTTCCACATATAGTGTTCGAATAACAGGACGAATGGGTTGCGTACATTCACCCCCTGTGTGTCCCGTATGTTGCAGTACGAGCTGATCTACCTGGTTTTCGGCAGACACAACTTCAACAAGATCACGTGCAACCTGGACGTCTTCCTGCGGCGCTTCAACGAGGTGAGCAGCGCGTTGTGTGAGGAGAGTGCGTTATGGTCAAAGTGGCGAGTGCGTTATGACAGTGTTGGTGATGGTTTAAATAATATATATAAGGGAGTGGGGGAAAGGTTGGAAGACGGTGCATGCGAAAGTAAGGACGAAATCAGGAATGTGAAGCTTCAAGAAAATGGGAAATTTCATGGCATGTGCGGAAAAGAGCTCAAATTTATGGGATTTAGGTTTTAAAATGATGTTGGATTTTTTTATCCCATATAAGCCACCAACCCATGGCAATTTTCAAATGGCAGTTTCATTATCTTGCTGGCACTTTTTGTATGATCTCATTTAAGCACATCCAGTGCAGGGGCCACTCTCTATTTATCACCAAAAGTTATTGGTTTTTGGCATTATCATAGTGCCTTTGAGTGTACTGAACCCATGAAATCCTGTGGTTATGCTTCCCCACATCTTTTAAAAATCTGGATATGCCGTTTCAGGTCCAGTACTGGGTGGTGACGGAGATGTGCCTCACGTCGCCGGTCAGCAAGCGAGTCCAGCTGCTCAGGAAACTCATCAAGATCGCCGCATAGTGAGTAACTCAACCGGGATACTTATTTCAATACTCATGGTCTACAATATAACTTGTTTACCTTGAGCTCTGATAACTCGACTTTATGGATAACCCAAGTAAATAGCCCATGCACTTTATAATACCATTATACACAAATCTGATATTTCAAATGTTCTGATAATTTGAATCTTGTGTTTGTTCCCCTCAAGTTAGACTTAAAGTGATCCATCTTTATTTAGTCAGTGCATTAGGATTGTTATCATATATTTCAGGATTTAAATATGAGCTAATTAATTCGTGATATATGTGAAATTACATACTTAAAAACTAGTCCCTTTATAACTTCCATGTCCTAAAACACACCTTACATGTTCTTGCATCATGAATAGATATTTCTACATGTGTTTACCGTGTAACTTAATAGCTGCAAGTATCAAGTACGTGTATAGATGTTTTTAAGTGTGTTTGCCATGTTATTTTGCAGCTGCAAGGAGTACCAGAACTTCAACTCGTTTTTCGCCATCAGCATGGGTCTGAGTAACATCGCCGTGTCGCGCCTCTCGCAAACCTGGGAGGTGAACTACAGTGATCCTTTGTTTATCTTAGTTTCATCCATGTCAAATATGAAATATACTTAAAATGAAAAATGTACATAAAAGGTGACACCGATTATCAAGGATGACATAGATGTCACCTTTTAAAACAAGCGCAACACTGGTAATAAAAGATAAAGATAAAGATTATATGAGACAATAAGATAGACTATGAGTTGCGCACATAAAATATAACTTTGGTTAACAGTTTGGAAAGATTATGGCTTTGGTTGGAAAAAATACATTCTTGTTATTTAAAATGAATATAAATAACAAGGCTACACACAAAATTACATGTGAATGTGTGTTTACTACATGTGTACCAAACAGCATCCATAAATGACTTAATTCCATCCAAAATAAAATGTATTAATGTAGATAACAATGTCATATAGACGTCTCTTAGACGGGCATGATGATTAATTAGAATATTCAATCAATCATTTTCAAACCAATAGGCAATATATCACAACATAAATAGATATATTTAGTCTAATCCAACCTACATTTTCACTATCGTCGGTTGTCACCACTTGATCATTCACACTGCCTTTACAAGTCCTTGTGCGTACATAGCTGTGAGATATGACGATGCATGTTCACCTGCCCGTCCAGAAGTTGCCGAGCAAGTTCAAGAACCTGTACGCGGACTTCGAGCAGGCGATGGACCCGTCCCGCAACCACCGTGCCTACCGCCTCGCCGTGTCCAAGATGGAGCCGCCCGTCCTGCCCTTCATGCCCCTGCTCATGAAAGGTGAGGGCAACATGATCACGTGGTGTGTGATTTGATCCAAATTCTGGTTGTGGAATAGGATTGTGAACTGCCTGTATATACTGTAAGACTAGAATATTACGTGGCTATTAAATTTTGCGATTTTCATCCATAAAATATTTTGTGACTGTTTAATTTTGCGATTTTGGTCCATCCTGAACCTACTTTACATAGGCTACTAATGTTTGCTGACTATTTAAGTTTGTGTTTTTTTTGCACCTACCCACGAAATTCGCAAATTAAATTGTGTGCAAACATTTCTAGTTTTACAGTAAGTGTGTGGAATTTGATTAACCCATTTTAATTACAAGTCCTGTTGATTGGTGAAACACACTAAAAATTGTGTGATTGGATTTTCCTCACGGTTTCACCCCACCCCCACCCCCTCAGGGGAGGTAGCACTAAATACATTGTGGAGAGAGGCTCCACTTCTTCAGACCTATTAATGAGTCATACTATGATTTATGTAATTTATTCAAGGTGGCGTATAAGCCCTAGAAGGGCTTGGTATAATTTGTATTTAAAATATTCCTCTGTAAATGTAATGTATTCACAATGTCACTATAATAAATAAAAATCAATCACTCAATATAGAACATTTTTGTACTAGGAGAATTTAATTGGCAATCTTGAAAATGATAGTATTAGACCTTTGCATGCATTATTTCAGTTCTTGATTTTCAATATTTTCTGGCTGGGATTGCCTGTAACCTCCTTAGTACAGACCCGATTGATAGATGTTAATGTAAATGTAACTGTGGTGGCTTATAGTCCTGATCCCAGTGTGGCTCTCGTGACTTTACAATTTAGAGATGCGTGGAGAGCTGGTGTGAGACACAGCCGCCTGCTACCCCAGAAACTGGACAACCTTCGGATGTAGTAGACTGATTGGTGTATTTTAGCTCTATTGTACAGTACCCATAGGGTATTTTCAACAGCAGTTATTACACCCATCCACGTGGTTTCAGATATGACCTTCACCCACGAGGGCAACAAGACCCAGTTTGACGGACTCGTCAACTTTGAGAAAATGGTAGGTACAGAACGGGCTTTATAATGAGTACAGCAAATTTAGTATGATATGTACGTATTTCATTTGGTGTTTTGATATACAAGAAACAGGCATTGTGGGCGTGAAATCTTTTAATAGAGTCTAAATCAGTTATCTAGATTTCATAAAAGCTTTAAAAATATTACAACCATGAGTAAAACTAGAAGACGATGAACCATATAAGAGATACAATAGGCAACGCATTATAAGGTGGAAGGAGATTCACTCATCAATTTTAAGCTTTCCCCATGACACCTGTCTAAGTGGACAATATTAACATCTCTCAAAGTTGCCCACATGTGAGAGGTTTCATTGTATCATTATAACAAGGTGCATATTTAGTGCCATTTTAATATGATGCAAAAATGTGATACTGTAAATATGTGCTTGTATCATTTTAGATATTCTATTACCAAAAAATATTGCATTGTGATCAATGTATTTTCATTCAGAAATAAAATGAACTTATCTTATATTTGCTTGCAGCATATGATCGCTCAGACCCTCAGGACAGTCCGGTTTTGTCGCAGCAAAGTTCTCGGTAAGATTGTGGGTGAGAAATTACATGTTTGCGTTGTGACTGAAAACTTAAATTTTGTAAATGTGGCTTATTAGTTTTGTTTTTGCATAAACAATGATAAACTAAAATATTTAATTGTATAAATTAAATGGTAAACTAAATTTCATAAAATTTAAATTATTAGTGATGCTGTACAATAGACAAAATAACAAAATAAGAACAGATATTTGAATAATTGAAATTATAAATCGCTTTTGAAAAGCATGTCGTATTGTTCTCATTTAGCAAGTAAAATTTACATCAAATCAAGGATACTGGAACATTGTTGGATTATAAGAAGGGACAGGAATAAATGAACAATCAATATAGAAACAATGTGTGTGATCTTATCTACTGATATTATTGAATTAAGCGTTTCTGTTCTGTGTCATGTGGATTGATTGTCAATGCCAAGGAGTACATTTGGAATAAATATTGATTATTGTTAATAATGCTTGAAGTTGAAGCTCAGACTTGAACATTTCCAATCTAATGAATCTAGTTGAATGACAATTGGATTATGAAAGTGTAATACAAGGATTAGAACGATTACACAGCCAACCAACTTGGACTAAACCAGCAAAAATGGCGTCCATATCGAACGACAAAATGAAGGAAATCGAAGCGGAGATGAGCCGCTTCGAAGAAGAAATCTCCTCCGAGGGTTTGACCCCTGCTGCCGCCGCAGCCGCCGCCTCGGCCCGAAATATCATCGGTTCGGGCACGTTCAGTCAAGTGCAACAGCAATTACAACATAATAACGGTCCTCGGATCCCATTCTCAGGGGCCCTCCACCACCACCACCTCCCCCAGGGGTCAGCAGGGCCCCGGGGGACAGATGCCTCCCTAACTCTGGCATGCGCCCGCCTCCCCCACCCCCGGGCCAGCCCCCACCACGACCCCCACCAGGCTTCATGCCGCCACAGCTGCGAAATCGCGGACCCCCACCACCCAGGGGCCCTCCACCGCCTCCTTATGGGATGCACCCCAGGGGCGGAGGTCCACCCCAAGGGTATGGGGGACCACCGCAAGGCTACAACGGACCACCGATGGGAGGAGGTCCTCCGATGGGACCACGGGGGACCACCGAGGCCGTATCAAGGAGGCCCGCCTTCGAATTATGGGCCAGGAAGCGGCCCGGGCCCGATGCCACCACAAATGCAGCGTCCGGGTCCCCCAGGGGGGGTTCCAGTCCCCGAGACCCCCACCACCTGCCAGACAGGAGTCACCCGTGATCGAGAGGCCCAAGGTCGTGTATTCTGCTCCTCCGGTGAAACGCCTCAAGGTGGAAGAGAAGAAGGAGGAAGTGCCGGAGGTGGTGAAAGAAGAGGTCAAGGTGAAAGAAGACAAACCCGTGGCCCCGGGGATCGAGGTTAATGTCCCAGTGCAAGAAATCGTTGCGGAAGTTACGCAGAAAAAGCCTCCGTTTGTCGAGATGCCTCACGGAAGTCATGGAATGGAAGGAGAATATATGGAAGCGACGAAACCGAAAAAGGAAAAGAAGAAGAAGTTTATTCGAACGGCGGCTGGGGAAATGTGGGAAGATCCGACGCTGCAGGAATGGGATCCGGATGATTTCCGGATCTTCTGTGGCGATCTCGGTAATGAAGTGACGGATGAGACGTTAGCTCGCGCTTTTAGCAGATACCCGACGTTCTTAAAAGCTAAAGTTGTGAGAGACAAAAAGAGCAATAAGACGAGAGGATACGGATTCGTCAGCTTCAAAGACCCCAATGATTTTGTGAAGGCCATGAGAGAAATGAATGGAAAATACGTGGGAAACCGTCCAATAAAACTGAGGAAGAGCAGCTGGCAGGACCGACAAGCAGACAAAGTGAAAAAGAAGGAAAAGGAAAAGAAACGCTTGGGTTTTAAGTGATGAGGCGATGTGTTCCAAGAACTTTCGTGACATTCATTTAATTGCGTTCCACTTGTACATGTTATCATTAGGTATCGTCATGGACTAACTTTTTGTGTGAAAGTCATAGATGTTGAGTTTGTGAAACGCGACCTAGTTTGGTCGTTTCTTTCTGATGTAGACTTTTGGAAAACTTTCAAAGCATCAAAATGTTATCTGGTACACAAGATTGTGTGTAAATTTTATTGAATTGGTTGTTAAAAGCTACAAAATGTTTTTGTCAAGTTATAATTTGTGTAAATAGTTAAGTGCATCATTTTATGTTGAATAGCACTTCACATGTAACATTAAAATGTGCTTTTTAGTGCTGAAAAATCAATGTTGAGTAAATATTCCATAATTCTGTCTTGTGACATTAAAAATCAAAATCAAATCAAATCAGTTTATTCAATCAAAAATCCACATTGGACAATTGAAAAAATAACATAAAGCATTAACATTGATACATATTAACACAAATATGTTTAAACATAAAAGAAACATTCAATTAGTAAAAATAAAAATATATTTACATTATTCATCAACAGTTCTCCTATCTTTTACCAAAACACCTAAAAATTTATACACCTAGTGCCTTTAATACAGTTAAACTTGGTGCACTTTAAACTTAATCAGTACATTAGGAGTCAGTTCGGACCCCAGGGGTATATGTTTTGTGATATATTTTTATTTGCTTGGTATTTTTTTTTTTCCTTTTAAGTAGTTGTCACTCTATATCTTGGCTTTATCAAGACTGACATTTTTTTGATTTGGTTAAATATTAGGACGTATATAAAAAATATTTGCTTGGGGTCCGTATGGACCCCACACCCGTTAAGAACAGAAAATGCAGAGTGCACTGAAAATATATTTCATTGAAATCCTTTTATGAAGTTGTCAGTTCATATCTTGCCATTAGCAAGTGTGAAATTTATTTTATTTGGTGAAACAAAAGGACCAATAGGAAAGCAATCTTATTGTGTTCTGCATGGACCCCAGACAAGATGAGCACAGAAAACACAGAGTTGTTCGGTAATTTGACCTATTAAAATATTTATGTAATGATAACATAACGTTTCATTTGTTATTATTACATGTGTCTAACACAGTGATAATTATCATATGAATGTATATGTAACACAGAAAGGTCATAAATTAAAAAGAAAATTGCATGAAAAAATTGGGGTCCACATGGACCCCTATTGTACTGATTAAGGTGTTTTGGTTAATGTACTGATGAGGGTTAATATTTAAACTTAGGGAATAGGGGCAAACTTCATCAACTATTTTCATTATTTTTTTTTCATTCTTTTGTATACTTAGTACAATTCATTACAAAATGGATTTCGTCTTCACATTCATCTAAATCATGCATTTTACAAATTATTTTACAAGGCTCCACATAGTTTTACTATAACGCTGCATTTCAATTTGTAATTTATGACAGCTGAGTTTTTCTGTATTTCTGGTTAGTTCAAAGTTCTAAGTATGGTTCTGTTTTTGTTTTTGTTTTTTTTTAATTACTTTTTATTCATACTTAAATAATAATATATATATACGATTACAAATACAAGTACAGCATAATAAATATTAACAATTTCTACAAAATGGCAAAATATTTTCCACAATATGACAGAGTAATTACTACTAAACTTCATCAAAATTACATAATACTTTTTTCAAATAGTTAAATAATAAATTTGTATTTAACACTTCCAAGGTTATATAATAAGTATATTTCATTCTTTTGATGCTAAACATTATATTTTCAATTTCCAATATTTTTCCATTAAATTTGCACTTTGAATTTTCTTTAAAAATAGAATATACTATTACAGAGAAAATAAAATTATATGCAATTTTTTTATCAGTTAATTCGTAGTTTATAAAGCCACATACAATTAATTTCCAGTTAATATTACAATCAATAATATTTGAAATATTTAGCCAGATTTGCTTTATATGTGGACAATCATACAACATATGTCTTAAACTTCCGATTTCATTACATAAATCACAATATTTTGATAAACTTTTTTGCCACTTATTTAACACATTACCACAAGGAAGAAAATTATGTATTACTTTGAAGTTGAAATACTTAACTTCATTAAAACCTTTAAAACATAGCTTTTGCTGGTATATTGATTGCCAGTTTTGCATACTATTTTTGAAATGAAATTCCCTTGCATATATAGACTCCATATTAGCCTGTACTGTATTTTTCTCAACTAATTATTTACATTTTGTAGAAAAATTTAATTTTTTTTTCTCTCTCAGATCAAAAAGTGTGTTACCAGATAAAATAACAAAGGATTCTTTGATATTTACATGATTACCAATTTTAGAATCAATATGCTTAAATCTTTTCAATACATATCTCTTAATTATATACATTTCCTGAATTATGTTTGACTTATTTTCTATTGTTTTATAAATTTCATTTTCATCAAAGAAACTGCCATCTAAAGTGACGAGATCTTTAACATACATAATATTTTCTTTCACCCAATTTTTTAAATACAAATTATTTTCTTTGATCTTAAAATGTTAATTTCCCCATAAAGGCTGAAGGAATATTTCATGGGGAGTAAGTTTATTAAATGGTTTCACACTTTTTGATTTAAAATATGACATGAGAATTTCTTGATAAAACATTGGGAAAGCCTTAAGAATTGTAAAGTATGGTTCTGTTATAAAATTACATTTAAAATACCTATATAATCTTAGCTTGTTTCCATGCTGTATTTTTTAACTATTATCATTAAATAATTCACTTTTCCAACCATCTATAACGTTGACTTTTTTTTTAAAATTTATTTGTGTGAATGATACTTTGTATGATTGTATTTTATAATTTATTTTGGTGGATGTGATGTATATTGGTTTTACTACAATGAAAATTTAATATTTAATTTTTTTTCTGGAGGATGCATATTCCAACTGACAGTCTGGGAGATAATTATTATTTATTATTATTATTATTTATTTACGCATTTTTGTCGCCGAGTTTTACTATATACTGTATAGAAAAAATCTTGTGCAATACACATCTTTATTACCGTTGACCTCGTGACGTCACGCGCAATTTACGAAATCACTTATTGATCACTACATGAGAACGTTATGATATAACTTATTTATTATTTAGAATCATTAGTAGAACGAAACGCAAGTTTGCTTACCTACTTTAACGTTTAGAGATGCAGTTTTATAGCGCAGCTGGAACATAGTAAATGAATTCATCTCACCACTTGATATTATAGTGATTCACATCAACCAAAATGAACTAAAAATCATAGAAACTTTGAATATGTATACGTATCTAGTATGATTGCGAAGAATGTTTTATTTTAAAGTTAATGAAGCATTTAGTCAAGATACAAGGTCTCAAGAACAATTGTGATAGAAACAACACTAACAATTGGATTTTAACCATGAATGCTATGAATCTTATACCAAATCCAACACCTGCACAAGCTGAATTGCTGCGGGAAGTTCAGATGATGGAGACGAAATTCCGCAGAGCCTATGACTTTGTCATAGTGTTAAATAACAAAATAGGTGATCTGCAACTTCGTTACAATGATGCAGTTGAGGCAAACAGGCAACCAGTTCGTAGAAGCCTACGCTTGCAGCTCGCTACGTTTGAAGGTTTGAAAAATATGTTCCTCGAGTATGCAACTACGCGTGCAGAGAAACTTGAAAACCTACAAGCAACGCTGAGAACCATGGACCTTGAAATTGTCCATGACGATGAAGATGTTGACGATGATGATTGGGAAGACGAAAGTGCTGACATTTCAGGCTAATGAATCCCATGACGGGTAGTTAGTTATTGATGACTGTGTGCGTGATTTGTTTGCAGTCTTGAAACTGTCACTATTACTCAAACATCTTTTTTATTACTGCTCAAGAGCATTTTAATGTTTGTTATGGGGATTTGTTTCCTATATAACTAATTCATTTATAAAGTGGAGTAACTGTAGAAAAGTTGATTGTAGTGAAAGTTGTTACAGTAACTTATGTATACTGCTTACAAGATTTTTATGGTATCTAAATTTTGATAAACGTTTTAGTGATAAGTAGCATCGTATTACTTTTTTCTTTTACTTTGTCCAAGTGGTCATAGCCATCAAATGTATATGGATTGTGATGTGCCTGATCTAAACGCTTCAATGCCATATAATAGTCCCATTGATGGAGTATTCAGCTACAAAACAATAGTTTGAAATATCTTAGGGGGTGCTAGACCTCCTGTTGATCATAGTTTAAGCATTAAGTTTAAGCATTAGTTTAAGCATTAGTTTAAGCATTTTGTGAGAGTGAACGATATAATCAAATTTATGCTTTGTGATGTATTGAACAATTTGTGTAGTATGTGTACATAACAGTGTATTGTACTAACTGTTCAGCTCTTCTATTTTTGCTCATGTCCCACCATAACTTATGTGGAATTTTATATAGCAGGAAAAAAATGTACTGTTTTTATTTTAGATTGTAGTAATGTTTGTGACAACACTATTTTATGTTTAGTGATAAACTGCAGGTATATTTGATGAAAATTGTGCAAGACTGGTCCCGAACATTGTAATTCATACCTCATATTCATTTGTATGACTGTTGAAATTTGTTTTATTGTATTCTTTATCAAAATAAACAAACAAAACGAAAAAAATCAAGTGGTTAAAAAAGCTACCTAAAAAAATCAAAAGAATATCACTATAGCACGAATCGCATGCTTTCTCTGCGATTGAATCATTTGTGAAAAAAATATAGCCATCATTTACTTTTGTTCTTTGTTCTATTTTTGCTGCTTTAACGCCGTCTAAATTAAATTAAAATTAAATTTATGTTGGTCCAAATTTTATTTACTTTATTCTTTTAACATGTTTTGACACCACCAGTATCTTTTTCAAATTAAAACAAAAATTTTCAAAATATCATTTTTATTTTTTGAACTGATATTTTGAAAATTTTAATTTTGATTCGAAAAGGATACTGGTGGTGCCGAAACATGTTAAAAGAAGAAAGCAAATAAAATTTGGACCAACATAAATTTAATTTTAATTTATTTTAGACCGTGTTAAAGCAGCAAAAAATAAACAAAAGAAAATGCGGCCACATGCTGCATACCATATTTCACAAATCTTGTATATACATAGCCATCATTATGGTGTTATTTATGACCACTTATCTTGGCTATAAGCCAATGAGAATGCATTATTCATAGGCAGATCCAGGTTTTTGGAAAAGGGGGGGCGCACTTAAGGAAACAGGGGGGGGGTACTTAACGGTTTTCATGAAAAACCCTATGAAAATGAAGTATTTTGGTAGGAAAGAGTGGGGGGGGGGGGGCACCCCCTGGATATGCCTATGTGATTTATGTGCATGTCCCTGAGAGAGTGATATATTGTATCGCCCATCTGTATTTCAGAAATTGAACCTCCGAGCAGCAGTAAAAATGCACAGGAGGTGAAAAACTACATCAGGTACAGTATTTTATTGTGGTAAATATCTATCTTCCCAATATATTTGAAGACATTAGGCATACATACATACATAAACACTTGAACTTAAAACAACTTTATTATTATACCAACTTTCACAGCCTTCATAGAGCTAAAGCATGCATCTCCATAAGGGGCCATTCAGTATTTATGACAGGGTGGGATAGGACTTTCCAAGAATGCTGCGAAAAAATTAATACCCCCCCAAAAAAAATCTCTGTGAAAAATTGGTAACCCCCTCAATTTCATGTGATGAAAATTGATGACCCCCCCCCCCTCCTAACAGTTAACACAATCATTGTCAGTAAACCCAAATCCTACTTGATGGCTATCCATAATATAAAAACTGTAAATTTTAGTACAGAATCTCGAAAAATAGGGGTAAAATTTCTATGAAAAAAATGATAGCCCCCTCCCCCTCAAAAATGTGTGACAAAAGTTCATGGCTCGCCCTAAAATTCCTCCTACCCCACCCTGTCATAAATACTGTATGGTCCCTGAAGGGGCCACCCCCGAGGCTCAGTTAGCTACCTAGCCTCCCTCTGGAGGTTCATGTACCAACACCACACATGCTGATAAAGCCCTGCAGATTAACATACAGATACAGACCTCTCTATTGAGACCACTTCAGGCAAGCATCCCACGTGGTCTTAATAGAGAGGTTCTACTGCATTGCATAGCCTAGTGTAGTATGCATAATGTCAGTTTGCAAATACTGGAATATCATTATGGTGTATACTATTATGTATATTATTATGGTGTATACAATGGTGTATCTACTACTCTACCTAATGCTTGGGGGCGGCAGTAGTTTACTGTCTTCTCTACTCCCTCTTTAGTGCCAAAAACTCAACATCAGTCCATGTCTCCAGTGAGGATTGACCAGTACGAAGCCAGTATGTCAACCGTGTATACGTTATTACATGTACATACCCCCGAGGGGGGGGGGGGCGGGTCTCACACTATCGCGATTAGTATGGACGTGGCTCGAAACTGGGTGTCTTTTTTCACATTTTTGGTATATTGCTGGGTGTCTTTTTTCACAGTTTTGGTATATTCTGGGTGTCTTTTTCAACATTTTGGTATATTTTAGGGTGTCCTTTTCACATTTTTAGTACAGTAACATCAGGATAAAAAATGTTGATATTCATTTTATTCATTCTTCACATATACATGTGCTAGAATCTGAGTTTGATATATTGGTGGGTCACATTTTCTCAGATATTGGTATATTGGTGGGTCACATTTTCTCATATATTGGTATATTGTGGGTCACTTTTTCTTAAAAAAAATAGGTATATTGGTTGGTGCCGTTTTCAACCTGTCTGTGGCACGTCCGTACACATTTTCTGACCAAGACCCCCCCCCCCCAACCTCCACCCCGAGTACATACCACAGTCACGCTTAATGGAAAAACATACTAGAAAATGTGTAAACTTAATCGAGGGTCTAGATGGGGGGTGGTTCCTGATCCCATTTACCACTTAAATTTTAGCTCATTTCCAACTACCCACTTAAATTTTAGCTCATTTCCCACTTCCCACTTAATATTTTCATTTCCCACTAAAATGCGTACTTTTAATGAACATTTTATTCACTTTTACAAAAAATGACATGATATTATAACGACCAATTTTAAATTGTTATAAATTAACGTGCATGACCCCCACTCGTTTCTTATCGTTTCCCACTAAAATTAGAATTTGTTCCCACTTAATTTTGGTAATTTTCCCACTTATCACTTAATTGCCCAAATTCCCACTAACCACTTAATTTTTGCCAATTTCCCACATCCCACTTAATTCTAAGTCTATTTCCCTCTAACCATTTATAAAGGGCATGGCACCCTCTTAATTCCGCTTGTGACGTAACTGCGTACTGTGCATCCAGGAACCTGCGCGTGTGTGACAACCAGCGTCAGATGACCCAGCTGTCCCACAAGCTCGAGCCCCGCAGGACCTAGCCCCCGACACAGCACCTCATGGGGCTGTTCTCTTTGCATTTGTGCTATTATTATACTCAATTTGAGATATGTTAAAGATTTTTTCCTGTTTACATACAATTACCTAAACGTTAGTTATATTCATGTATGTAAGATTTTTTTTGGACAATGCGTACACGTTGATTGAAGATACAATAAGTGATTTAATGGTGTTCATCATAATGTATCTTAGTAGACCATTTATTTGAAATGTGTACTATTTAAATTAACCAAATTTTGTCATATTTTATGTCCTATTTCAAATACATTTTACATGTTCTGTACATATATTTTATTGTTATGCCTATTGTTACGTTTTTTTTTGTTGGATTGATGATGTATAACTCTTGGTGACATATCTGACAGCTTTAAACGGGGCTACGTTTTATCATGGCTCAAGAGGTGACGTGAAAAACCCCTCAACTATTTTTGTTGTTGTGTTTGTGTGCGTTTGTGTGTTTCTTTTTGTAATCTTTTTTTTGTGAGGATGGGGGTGGGGGGGGGGCTTGAAAGGCTGGGGTGTAGTCATACTCCTGACCTGGAAAACTAGTAATTTTAGAGGGTAGCGGATGAAATTTCAAACAAATTATGGGGAGGGTCCTGGAAATCGTACCTTAACGGTTTAATTATACACCCCTGAGCCATAATAAAAGTTAGCCCTCTAAATGCGCTGTCACAACTGTAGTGCAGAATATAACTTCATTTTGTTTAAAACTTCGTCTCCAATTCTTCAGTCTTTATGATAAATTTATGACATGTTTTATTGTAATGTACGAACAGTGGCTTAGTGGTTAAAGTAGTGGACAAATGACCACAAGGCCATAGTTGTTATCTTTGAGTAAGATGTTTGTTTGATATTAAATTTGTGTATTTCGAGAGGTGAGCGTGGAGGAAGGATTTATTTTATTAACTATATTATTGTTATTGTATATGTACAGTAATCCCACTACGAACATTTCTGCTCACTTCAGAGAGGTTCAAATAGTCAGGATATATAAAGCTGTCACAAGAAATTGACTCTACAGTGCAAACTTGTTATCTCGAATCTACAAGAACAGCAAATTCCTCACGATAACCGATATTCGAAACAACCAATTGATTAAATATATATCCATGATAGGGCTGGAAGGATGTTAAACTACACTTGCAATAGCTAAAATTCACAATAAGCAATATCGCTATAAGAAGGTTCCACTTTTTTATGAGCATGTGTTCACCTAGGGTGGGTTCACTGTACACTTGTTACCACTGGTTACTGTACTTTTCCTGGTGCTGCTGGTTTCCCGGCAAAGTCCAAACTTGAATAAAAACTGCTATCAATATAACTGTGTCTTGTTGCTTATCATTCATATACTAGCTTTTCCCAGGCAAGCATTGCTGTGGCAAACTGTTTGGCATGGACCCTCTTACCACGCACAATAAATAAAGCAAATCTATCTTGAAGTAATATCATATTCTGAAGTAGAAAGAGACCATTTAAAAACCAAGTTCTTTCAATTAAGAATTTACATGTGATGGAGTCATGTAAGCATTAAGATACATATATTTATATAATGTAAAGAGAGATATGTGATATATTGTTTATTAGTGTGTCATCAAATTGGAAAGCCTAGTTACCATTTGATACATGGTATAAATCGACGAAGGCTTTAATCATATAAGACTAACTGTGAAACAACAACACAATGCATCTTTCTGCACATTTATTATGATTTTTTACAATCTCACTAAAACGTGATTTTTGTTCCAAAATGTTATTTTTCTCTTAAAATCAAAATTGCACCATCAAAATTATAAACAAAATATATGTATAAAACAACAAAGTTAAATCTTATTTAATTTTTCCATTTTTGTTGAACTAAAAATTTTATCTTTTTTTTCTTGCGAATTTAATAGGATATCTTTGAAACTTGTCCGGGGAAAAGGCGCTCTTTATTCCATGATTAGTAGTCAGTTCTGGATCCATCAGCTATAAAATAAAGTTTGAGTTTTACAAATAGCCAATATTTGGTTGTTTTAATATTCGTACATGTTATACTATACTAAAAATAGATCAAAATATCATAAGGCATTACGTATTATCAGTAATTACTAAAAACATATTGTAACAATATAATCTTCATTTACGCTTTCTAATAGGGCATTTCTGATAATATTTTCAATGGTAGGTCTATGTTAACTGTAAATGCTTCTACACACAATGTCAATATAGCACCTTTAAGCCTGGAAGTCAGCTCTGGAGATGATTTCCTTGAGGACTGTAGCAACGATTTTCTCTGTGTATCTGAAAATTGTGATAGAATGCTTGATCATATTCAATGATGGCACACATCCACATATCTTCTATACATATTGAAAACTAGAGATATTTGTCCACATAAATGCAAGTAAAAAGGCTCCTGTGAAGATATAAGCTGGTGACCACATCATGTTAATATAAATGAGGATTTTATGGGCTACCATTTATTATTGGGGTTTATTAAAATCCCCTGGGCACTTAAAGGGACAACCCCGACAATTTGCAGTATTTTTTACATTTCAATTTTAGAGCAGGGTGGGGGGGGGGGGGAGGGGCAAGAATGTTGAATATCCAACAACAGATTTAGTCGGGCGCCATGAAAATCATACAATAATGCTTTCATTTTGTCACACCTTCCATGGCTATGGTAAAAATGTTAGCCACCTAGATAACATAAACTATTTGTGCTCACATGGTCATTTCCTGCATCACTTCGGCCCGGGCAAACGCGATGATGGATTCTGGGACGACAGCGCCACCTACACTCACTGCAATGTCAACAACAACACGTGGGTAAAAAACACAATACCAGCTGTCTGCTATTGAAATAAGAAAATGGTTTTGATTGCATTATTGATATGAAAGGGAAGATTTATGGACAAAATTGTACAAATCGTTAACATTGAGCGCCTTCAATATTTCATGAATCAAGACTTCAACAGGCAGATCCCCAGGGTCCCATTTTTTACACATACCCCACCCCTCAAGAAATTGTTTTATTGTTTTTTTTTGTCGTCTCAGCGCATTTAAAAACCATGTTATTCAATGGGTGCCCCCTCACGTTCGGTAAACACTGGAATTGCCTGTAATGAAATGCATACCAGAGTAGCAGGATTCTACTAAAATATCGACATTTATACATTACTAATACAATACTTACGTGAAGCCATGGCAGCGGCGCCGTCCATCTTGGCGGTGTAGGCCTGGATACAGTTGAGGGACTCGCGAAGTCCTTGTGCCAGCTCAACAGTGGCTGAAAGGGAGCAGGACGCAGAGTCAGGACTCACCAAAACCAAACCAAACTCAATAACCACACACTTACATCAATGCTGGTTGGTCAGACAGACATCAGTTCAGTCACATTAATATTCGTTTTCTTTCAGATAGTTTTAAACAGAATTTTTGCTTCTGGACAAAAACAAAAAGCTAATGAAAAGTCCTTGCAAAGAATACATCAAGATATACGGTACTTACAAACAGATTCTTGGTCCTTGAACTTGAGAAGATTCTGGTGACAGGCAAACTGCTTTCCTGCAAAAATTGTAAATGACATCAGAATTTCAATGAGATAAAACTGGATTTTGAGTTAAGTAATACATTGTTTTCATAGGTCAAACTCATATTCAGCATATATTTTTTGTCAAGTTACTTACAACACAGTAGAATTAGAGACAATGTGTGCTTGTATTTTATCATGGCTAGCAAAGTGCGCCGACTCTTATGTTAAAAGTCTGCTACGGTTACTGTCCATAAGTAACAAATTTCCGTATTTAGGTCTCGATTTAGATAGCAGTACTGAAATTCTATATAATTTATGCTATGTTGCTATGGCAATAATTATGTAAGTTGGAACAGCAACATTGATTCCTGTATGTAAGGGGCATCACTGAAATTGGTGGGGAACACCCATCAAAGCTATCACTTTAAGCTGGGTATCTCTATAATCCATCGTCTTACCGAGGAAGCCCTTGCCCACGATTTTCCATGTCTCCTCAATGCCCAGGATCCACACCAGCTTGTTGTTGATGCACTCCACGCCTGCAAACAACAGTTATAGTCTTTATATCTAAACCTGATAGCATTCATGTATTAATCTTAGCAATACAATATAATTTTTAGAACGGAATAGCAAAGTAATACTTACGCCTATCGTTATCTGGACATCCGGGTTCGTTGACCTTTCCACTCACATCAGTACCTGTAGATTATAAAATGTTACACTACTGAAAGTGACAATAATTCATCATTTCCTTGTAGAATACTATAAATTTGATATATTTCTCATTATAATCAGAACACAATCAAATTTCATCATATAATCAGAGGTACCTACTGCAGTCAATGCAATTTTACTAAATCCAATGCCTGTCGACAATTGGACGTGATATATTATGGATTTATATACATAAGTTTTGCATATTATCAAACAAGAAAACGAGAACTCTACCTGAGACGACCATCTTTTTGCCTCCCTCAAACAGCGCCTTGATCGACTTGCGGAAGTTGGTGCGTCCGACCTGGTTGAGAGCAGCGTTCAGACCGCCAGCGAACTGCTTCCCTGCAATCAGGACAGTCTGCCGTCACTCGGGACAGTCACTAAGTCAGCCATCAGGAGAGTCATTAGTCAATCAGTACAGTCAGCCGTAAATCAGTACAGTCAGCTATCGAATCAGGACAGTCACAAGAGAGAAGAATTGAATTGAATGCCTAAGTTAACTTGAAAAAAAATCATATTAGCATGATATTATTAATTTTAGCATTTTTCAAATAATAAATAGCTGTAAAATCTACATTATGCAAAATGCCTCCATTTTATTTTATGATAAAGTAGAGAACTTACACGTTGTCTTGTCGTTGACAAGAAAGAGCCTGGCCAGATTCTGGAAATGAAAAGGTTCAATAATGATAATTATTATGGATATTGATTCTGTTCTTCTAATGTTACTGATTCATATCACTAAGATACTGTGTTCTGAAAAAAACACTAAACAATACACAAAATATATATTCTACAATTGATGTGAAATTGACCTTTATACTTCAAGAACCCATCGATCGAAGAACGCAAACGGTTTAACTTTTATGGAAATCTGTGTTGATTAAAGAAAGTCTTGGGGCAAAAGGCAGACTGCACAAAGTCCCTGTTTCTTTCCATTCTCTCCACACACTCTTGAAATCTTAATCGCAATGAGACAATTCAATGTGAACTGAATGATGAGGCTGCACAAAAAAGAGAATAAATAGTACGAGGGGTGACAAGTTACCAGCGTCTGTGTTTGAACCGGACGAAATGTGCGTAAATTTGGTTGCTATAGAAACAGCGCCTACTCACGTCGGAGAAGAACTTTGCGAACGCGGCGTTGTCGGCTGCGACTGCCTCCTGCACGCCCCGCTGGTCAGCGTCACCGAAGACGGGAGCGTCCGCGATGGAGTCGCCTGCAGCGGGAGCGCACCGTCAGTACAGTAGGTGAGGGACTATTCAGTATTTGTGACAGGGTGGGGTAGCAGGATGTTCCAAAATTGCTGTGAAAAAACATTTAAATCTATGTGAAAAAATTGGTAACCCCCCTTGATTTCATGTGACAGAAATTGATTGTTTCACCAATGCAATTTACGCATTCATTGAATAACTCAAATCCTATTTGATTGATATCCATAATATGAAAAAACAATAAATTTTACGTACAGAATTTCAAAAATCACCAATAAATATTCTGTGAAAAAATTGATAGCCAGTCAAAAGTGTGTGAAAATATCCATAGCCCCCCTTCATGCATTGTAAAAACATGGCCCGCCCTGAAATCCTCCTACCTCACCCTGTCATAAATACTGAATGGTCCCTTAGTTGATATTGTGTTCATTCCAATAGGTTAGTGTTTTCAT
Source organism: Streblospio benedicti (assembly GCA_019095985.1). Classification (NCBI taxonomy): domain Eukaryota; kingdom Metazoa; phylum Annelida; class Polychaeta; order Spionida; family Spionidae; genus Streblospio; species Streblospio benedicti. Next base: position 43,243,798 of record CM032665.1, read on the forward strand.
GGATTATAAAGACTTATATAATCTGAGGTTCGGGTAGCCATTCCAGGTCATGGAAATACAGTGGTAATGTAATCATTAATGAAACTACTTCAGTGAATGACCTGCAATACACACTGTATTAGTTGTTCGTGTATTCAAGTTAACTGTTATTTATTTTAAGATAATTCCTACTGATTTCTGAGAGCCAAGAGTGCGTTTTCATCTTTTCAAAGATACAGCGAAACCTCCAATTATGATCACCTCCATATTGAGACCACTTCTCGAGATCCCATTTCACTATATGTCATTAGAATTGAGAACCCCTACACACAGATCACCTGTATATTGAGACCACTTAATAACCGTCCGCATGGTGGTCATAATAGAGAGATTTTGCTGTAGCTTCATCGTCGCCAATATGCAGTGATTGTCCCACAAAATTTAATGATGCGCTGTGGCCATAACATTGTGACCGTAATTCAATATTTCGTAATTTGAGATAACAAAGCACTTACCAACGCTGGGAAGACCATTGAAGAAGGTGGTATCAGGCAGGATGGAAGTCTGCAACAAACAAGAGGTGGAAGCTTCATGTAAAACTAGATGATTGGGTCTCACGCTTACGTGCATGTAACTTAAAACTGCATGCAATTCCAGGGCAAATTAACATCCATAACTAACCAAGATGTTCACTTTTTAAACCTCATCATTCTAATAACTGTATTTATTTTCCCCAAGTTTGCTTGTGAATTAAATTCTTCTCTCAGGTTTTAAAACCAGAAGCTTCCATTTTGACTATAGCACGTATTCCTGATTGAACTTGAACTCACGACCTCAAGGCTGTGAGACCCACATGATGCATTTGCTGCGATTATCTGTTCATCATTTCTCTCGCAGATGACCAACAAAAAATTTTTTTTTCAAAGAACTCCGATCAAAGAGGTCATTTATTAACCCACGATATCGTAAAACTGCTCATATTTAGCACAAACTTTGAATGGATTGTGACAATTCTACCTACACACACACACCCCCCCTCCTACCCACCATCCACCACCACAACCGTCCCCACAAGCTTGGCAAACATCTGACTAGCCATGTTTCCCAGGCGTCAGGGCGGTACGGTACCCACCTGTTTGCGCGCTCGCTCCAGCACGCGGCGGACGTTGTCCTGGGCGTGGCAGACCGCAAGGGCAGTAAGGATGAGCAGCACTGAGACCTGGCACGGGGTAGACTAATTAGTGAATACACATACTGGTTTGTTTTACTATGCAGTCTCCCATTTAGTCATAGTCCGCTCGTCAATATTAGTAGAATTGGGGAGGACTTGAGCTGAATTCAATGCACGAGCCCTACATGCAAGTAGCTTTAGAGAACACATTTGGCAACTTGACAGGACGAGTAACTTTTGGGGAGGACTAGTAGCTTTTTAAAGTTATTGGTCCTGTTGAAGAAGAACTAGTGAAGCTTTAACTGGGAGACTGCTATGTATCCTATGTCTCAATCTGAAAGAGTTATAGTGGTTAACTATTTCTTGACTTTATGTCATGTGTCCTGTTCTTTTTCAACTACTTTTGAACCTTGACAAACTTAAGACATCGACAAAATTATGATAACAAAACATTTACAAAAACATTAACAAACAATAGCATTACATTGAAACCGTACCTGATTATCCATCAACGTGACTACAAACAAAATAAAATCAAACTATTTGATTTTATTCATCTCTATTTGGACAAACGAATACAACCACAAAATGCCTACACTCACGAAACTCTCCCTAAAAACATATATCCAGTTTGCTTGCGTTTTTAACTTTTATAAAACTAACAACCATATCACGCACCACATCAAACACACACATGGAAATCTGAGACTCTGATAAACAAATCAATAAACTAAAAAAATAATACTAATAAACAAATAAAAAATAAATAAAAAATAGAAAAATAAATAAATAAAAAATCAATAAGCTCTGCAGTACTCACCTTCATGGTTGGCTGGGTTGTGTGCCGCCGTCCCGCCGTCGTGGCCTATATACGCCCCGTGACGTCAGCAGCTCGGCCCCGGGGCACTTGGGCGGCCGTCGAGACCCGCCCGGGGCTAGGCTGGTCACTTGGGCGGCCGCCGCGGTCACTTTCTTGGCTCCGGGTCGAGTCCTGGTTGGCTGCTACTGTCGGTTTGTACCAGGAATCCAATTAGGCGGATCTAGGTCACGGTTGGTGAGTCAGAAGGTTGTAGGGGTAAAAGCTGCCACTTGGTATTGTGGACCTGAGCTGTGAGAGTTCAGAGGATTAATTTGCAGGTTCATTGGTTTACGTCCAATATTAATGAGGGGGCCATATAGCAAAAATGTGATTGGTAATTTGCCCCTTAATCTTGAGCGTGAATTGTGAAGTGCCTGTGTTTAAATGTGTGAAATCGGATGAAGATGTAGTGCAACCTATTCAAGTACCATTCCTAGGGGTTGGTGAAAGACAATGAAATGTATTGATGACTGGTGATTTAGGAAAAATGCTGGTGAATGGGTTTTCATCAAGGCTACATACCTCCCCCACTCCCTCATTAATGGTGTGGGGTGTGGTTGGGGTGAGGTAATTCCCCGAGAAGTGGTCTCTAAAGAGTACAGAAGAACCTACGATTGGGATTACCTCTATAAATAGACCACCTGTAAAATAAGACAATTTCTAGTGATTCGAAGCCTGCATAATAAGACCACCTCTCTCTTGAGACCAGTAAGTTTTGAGGCACGCCCCTAGGATGGTCCTAATAGAGGTTATAACAAGTTCCATTTATAGAGTTGCCATGGCTTTGTGTTTTGTGTTTGGTTGGGTAGCCCTAAATAATAATCATTCTATAGCTCTATTAATATATATTTTATGGTAAGATCAACTATAGAATCACACGTATGCACTGCCAAATGACTTAACAACAGATCTAGAAATAAAATAAACTGCAACATATCATAATGAACACCAAAACACTTTGAATTAAAAATGCGTGATTGAAAGGTGTGCACTTGGTAGACTAAAACAAGGTTTATATCTCACATTGCAAAGAGAGAGTCCCTTTTTCACCAATGCGGACTACTTGGTACAGTCCAGGGTCACCTTGACTGACCACTGGCCTGAGGACAAATATGGCAGCCTTGATTACTCTACTTCTGATTAAGTATACCTCAGTGTTGCTATTATGGATTGTATGCAAAACTGTCTTGAGCTCCTTGTAATGAAACGTGAATGTTGGCCACACATTCTGGATTCGGTTCACTGGCAAATCCAGGTTATTTTGGACTTGGGGGCGCACTTAAGGGCATCTCATGGGTGTCGTAAGCGCGATCGGTGGTAGACGTCCCACAAACTCTATGAGAATAATGTAGAGCTGGGGGGGGGGGGTGTCCCCCGCGCCCTCCCACCCCTTGAATTTGCCCATGCGTGAGTGAAAGTGCAGCACTTCATTAGCTATAACTGTTAACAATCATTTTGGTTGCTGAAGTTTATTTTGTCACGTTGTGTGTGTGTGATGGTATAGTACATGTTCATATACTGATTATACTCTTACAACAAAGCGAAGGGAGAAAACGTGTATGTAATTGATTGGAAGTAGAAAGACAGGAAAACAAATTATTCCACTTCACTTATATATGCTCACTGCACGGTTCCAATTCCAAGGCCACTCGTGCGCTGACAGGTATATGGAGGGGGGGGGGTCGGGGGGGGGGGGTGATGAATCTCTTGGGTTTTGCTCGTGCGATCGATGGCCGACATGCATTTTATGCTACAAATGCAAGTCAGCCATGTAGCAAAAATGTGATTGAAGATTGGCCCTAAATCTTGAGCCATCCATGAAATATTTTGGTTGGAAGTTGAGGCGGTCGTGCGGGTTGGGGAGGTGGGCCGCACCATGTACACGAGACAGCTTAATCACGTGACATTATGGTCACGTGTCTCGATAGTAGGCCACAGAGCATCCAATATAGAGAAGAACATCTCTAAGATGATCAACAGGGGCGCATCGATTTTGAAAAACGTAGCCTTTAGAATGCTCATAACTAGGAAAAAAAAACTATACCCTAATGTTGCTGCTGCTAGGATTCAACGTTGGGCCATTTACATATTGGATGCTCTTTGGCCTACTATCAAGACACGTGACCATAATGTCACGTGATGATGCTGTCTTGTGCACATGGTGCCCCCCCCCCCCACCTCCACCCCACGACCGCCTCAATTCAGGTGCAATTCACTTCAAAGTTGGAATATAGATGGATAGTTTATCTATTTATGAAACTGGTCGAGTCATCTTTGTACAGCCTGATTACAACTCGAGCCAAGATTCACCCATTAGGATATATATAGCGTCATCAATAAACAATCGACGAGAAATCAAAGCCAATAAATTTAGTTACTGAACAATTTTGCCCCAGGGGATGTTCGAATCAGCCAGTTTAATACATGAAAACATAACGCTTTTCCAAGAACAGTAAGCAATGATATTATATTGAAATTAGGCTTTTTTAGGTTTCTTTCTTTTGCACTTACTATGATAAAAATCATTCATATTCCTTTCTCTGTTTTATATTCCAATATTAATTGCAATTGTATTCTACAGGTATACCTACTAGCGGGCCCGCGTCCTATGGACGCAACAGTCACCAAATAAATGCTGATGGCTCCCTTATGACACCTGTTTGATTTGCTGGGCGAAAAGCTTTCCATTTTCGAAGTCCAATGTCTCACTTACTATTAACCTGTCACGTTGCTACTTTTACTTTAGAATCTTGCAATCACACATGTTTTAGTGTGTGTTCGGGATGATTTATGTTGTGTATTCAGAGTATCTTAAATAAAACAAAATACAGTAGAACCTCTCTATTAGGACCACCTTTGGGACCAGTGTTGGCTGGTCTCTATAGAGAGGTGGTCTCTATACAGAGCTAGGTTCATTTTGGTAGCTGTATAAAGGTTTCGGACCGTGAAAAGTGGTCTGATTATAGAGTTGGTCTCAATAGAGAGGTGGTCTTAATTGGAGGTTCTACTTATCGCCAACTAAACCCGTGAGCCAAACATAATTTAAAACTTGAATTCACACCGGGGTTTCATGCGGATTCCGAATATGTAATAGAAATTAGTTTATGTCAAATACTTTTATAGTTATTGACCAAAAACGATTGGCGACCAGATGACACTACAGTTCGTTCTAGTTCTAGTTCTAGTTCAAAACCGGCAGAGAGCAAGAGCTCATTGCGTAATGAGTGATTTGTTTTTATCATGAGATCGTGAGGTGCAATTTGTTACTGTGGAACATGTCGTAATGGAGGCGGGATTCATGGAAGAAATATGCAGAGGAAACAAAATTGTGAGCAGATTTGCGAATAGATACGCACTCAATGTAGTGGTCTGTACAATGCCATAGGTGGATACGTTCGTAGTGCGTGACGCCAGCTGTGTTTCAAGTCACAGAGAGCAAACAGTGAGCGCCGAGGGGCAAAAGTTCACACCTCACACGATCGGCAAGGGGACACGCCCCTTTGCGTAGTTATATATAGATTACGACCCAGAATAAAAAGCAGATTAAGATTAATGTTTTTTTTAGTATTTTGATAATATATACCAGCTCATTTCCTAATCACCACAAAGTGTGACGGTAACGACTTTTATGATGTTTGAAAGCATCAATTTGTTAACTGTTCTAATGAAGATTGATCCTACCTAGCAATGGGAACCACATTATGAAAGCAAACAACAACAACAACAACAACAACAACAACAACAACAACAACAACAACAACAACAACAACAACAACAACAACAACAACAACAACAACAACAACAACAACAACAACAACAACAACAACAACAACAACAACAACAACAACAACAACGACAACAACAACAACAACAACAACAACAACAACAACAACAACAACAACAACAACAACAACAACAACAACAACAACAACAACAACAACAACAACAACAACAACAACAACAGCAACAACAACAACAACAACAAACAACAACAACAACAACAACAACAACAACAACAACAACAACAACAACAACAACAACAACAACAACAACAACAACAACAACAACAACAACAACAACAACAACAACTTTAGGAGCTCTTAGGCCTAAGCGCGTTATGAATATCAGGACAGTCTAGACATGGCGCTTGGATATCATTGAAAGTTATGTAGAGCAAATGTAAGCCCGGCGAGACTATCCGCATGATGGTGTGACACAATCTTCTCGCTTGGAGGCTATGAGTGAGAGATTTGTGGCAAACAATCAAAGCTAAGCAAAGTAGCGGGGACCTATTTGTCATTTCAGCGTGACAACCATCGTCGGTTTTCACGGGTTGATCACTCAACTGCCTTTACAAGTCCTTGTCCATACAAACCTGTACTATAGACGTGAAATATGGCGATGCATGACAACCAATAATATTTCGGCATACAATCTACTTCTCTTTTTTAATACCCATTCAGCGTAATATTCATAACGCACTCGGGCCTTGGTTCTGGGGATGATGCTTGCAATGGCAATGTACAGATCGTCACAGTGCCCAGTGTGTGCCCTGTTCGTGTTCTAAATGTATTGATAGGTAATTCTTTACACCCATTTTACATTGCATTCTATCATGGCAGCGAGTTCTAAACCTACCACCATCCCGCGCCTCCCTGTTAACAGCTACTGCTGCTACTGCTGCTGCTGCTGCCGCCGCCGCTGCTGCTGCTGCTGCTGATGATGATGCTGCCCCCTTACCTCTATGGTCAAAATAGCGGCGAATCTCATGCTGGTCGTGGTTCATCTCAATGACGATGACGATGACGTGGACTGTCCGGTCCAGTCGTTCGTCCACAGCTCGACCAGCTCAGCTCCCTCCACGTCCAGTATCCAGTGCGGGCGTGACCGCAACACCGCCCCCAGACGCGCGCACGGAACCGGGGGAGTACATGGCAATATGCAGTGCACTTTAAAAGCTCTCCTTGATGGCCGTCCCACGGGACAGTTCACAGCATCTCGATAGAGACGAGGTCTCACGTAGGTTTCTTTTTGGAGTTTTATGTTGGACCGCAAGATATTACGCAAAATGTAACCAGTTATGATTTGCGTTCACTAAAAATGGCCCAGCTGATGAAAAATATAACAAGGGCAAATCTATGTTACGTGTTACATATAGGAGACAGTATTTTTTATTTACTTTTTGGAAGCTGAGAGCCTGGTGGTGGGTAAAGTGCCTGTATGCTGGCGTTATTTGAATTAAGCCCCAATTTTACATAGACCGTGGTAGTTCCAGATGTTGAAGAAGACTCAAGAAGCTTAGTGTCAGAGCTAGCGGTCCACAAACAGAATTAATTGCGATAGATGTGCATTTCCCCCACACACCCATAAATATTTAGCAGTAGATATGCTCGAAGAATATTTTTTATTGGTGGTGATAAAAAATATCGCGTTTCTAAAATCACGTTAAGGAGCAAGACAATACATATGAAGTGCTACCTGCTACCTGCATGTGAAGCTATCTGCAGCATTCTCACCAGAGAAAATATGGAACTTTTCTCTAAATTAACTTTCTACACATGCATACATACAGCATGATTGTGTAGTAGATTAAGAATCAACCAATATTAATACACATCCACTTGATTTTTGCTATGTAAGCAGCATGACCTTATATTGCTCTTTACTTCTTTGTCAACGTCGTCTTCATCCATGTCGCGGTTGGGGGGGGGGGGGGGGGTGAAGAATAATGACGCATTATAATAAGATGGTGGTGGGGGGGGGGGGGGGGTAAGAAATGCCTGAAACTGCAATGACGTCATTTGTGAACGATCCATACAAGGTGAGCTAGACATCCGTTGAAACTTCTAAAACACAGGGATGCGGCACGTATTTTCTGACTTGGTGTACGCCCAGTAGACAAATAGATAGGCCAAATGCGTAAGAAAGACCTACATGTAACTTTACTGGTCCAAAAAATAAAAGGCAAAGTCTACTTTTCTAACCCCCGTAAAATATATGTATAGACCGAACACGAAGTTACATGTCAGTATGAAATACAACTCAAACTGCAACATGACATTTGTCAATATAAGTATTGTTCCGTCACTGCTCTTTATGGTCAAGATGTGTTATGCAATTTGTTAATTTGTTATGCAATAGCAGGCGTTAACACATAAAGGTGGTCTGAACAAAATACGGTCTTTACATTTCTCGGCATATTTTAGAATCATATTGTAGTATCAGTATCGACAATTCATCATTTCTGACCTATACAAACGTGATTTATATTTGTAGATAATGTATTTTGTGAATTAAACAGCATTAATAAATAGAATAGGTAGAATTATTGAGCTCTGTAATGCAGCATTGATTGAGGACACACAGGCAAAACCAGTTGAGTTGTGAACATTATTTTTTATCAGGTGAGTTCTTGTGCCGCATTATGTCAAGCCCGATGGGGCAAGTCTGAACCGCGACAAGAGCAAATCCTGATAAAAAAAAGATCATGTTACACAACGAAACCGGTTTTGTATTTATCATTCTTTTTAAACAGTCTACAACACTGGTTTAATTAAAAACAATCATAAAGAAATCTTAAATGCATGTAGTTGCAATTGAGGGGCGGGCGTTGAGGGGCCAGGAGGTAGGTTTCACTCAAGTTTGAGTTGAGTGTGTGACACAGGTATTTGGGTCAGTTGTTTTGTGATTGAGTGAGCTTTTGATTTTCAGCAAGACAATCGGGCTCCCAGGAGTCAACTGTACGTTGCCGTGCTTGTCCCGCAGTGAAATGGTGGTGTGAGTTATCGGCTGGAGATGGGGGGTGGGGGTAGGGGGATGGGGGGGCACCAAGAAGTGGCTTGATGTTTTGTATATGATGTATGAGCGCAAGTAAAGTCGGCCAATTAGCCCCAAGAAGAGACATGATGCCCTGATTGAGGGAAAAGTGAAGACTATCAGGGATGATTGCCTCTCAATCGGCGGATTCCTCTACATAAGGTACGCATGAATCTTTTGCATACTTGGCGCATTTAGAGTCAATCGCTCAAAAATGTTTGAACTCACAACCTATGTGGGCTCAAACTACCAAACTCCTAGTATTGAAATCATGATGAGCGCCACTGTATGCACTCCACCATCTCAGTCCATCTGATATTACATGACTGGCATGTCAATTGTGGACAGAAAGTTGATTACTTAATTATACTACAGATGAAAAGTGGCAAAAAAGGGTGATTAAAGGACAAGTAAAGACTTTAAATCGGCCGATTTTTCAACAACAGAACCGGTTAAATCCACTATTTGAGGGACGAATCACATCCCGAATGGATAGCTGGGGCGGTCTTTGGTCTTTATGAGCACTTTTTCCTAATTCCAGATGAGTGCCACCCCCGAGCCACCAATGGAAAGTATGTCAGTACGCTGTGGGTGGTCCAGTCCACACCAATCTGACACCCCAGCATCGGCCGTAAGTTGCACCACTCTGCCGTGCTCGGCCCGCTGTGAAATGGGGGTGCCCGTGTCATAGGTATCAGACGTAACTACACAGTGGAACTCACCCATCTCACCAATGTTAAATGTGAAACAAGACAGCATGCTATTTTCTCATTGCAGCTGTGTGTATGTTGTGTATAAAAAACAAATCCTCACCCTCACAGAAGAAATGACATCCTCTATTGATGTTGATTTTTACAGGACAACTATTCATTTGGCTGAACATTGTCTTTCAATGAGTCTATCATTGTTTTATTGTGGAATAGATAATGGCTGACCAACGGACTCAACTCACGCACAGGACGTCAGTGAGCAGAGTGAAAAATGACCATATACAGCCAACACCTTTATCAAAGGGTCACTAGGTGGACAAAGTGGTGGCAAACACAAAACTTAAGGTTAATTAAGATGGACGGTGAGGTAAAATGACGCTCTTCAGTCGAACAGCAACAATATGCTATCGTGTCCCTAATTAAAACAGCAGCATTATGCTCACTACAATGTTCGTCACTGATTAATGTCCATGAACCTATGGAATTGGAGATTTCACACCTCCTCTTCCAACACAAAAGTCTAGTTTGTGCTTTAAAAACGCTGCCTGCCATCCCGCTACCACCCACAGGTGATAAGGATTTGATAGGCACATTTTCAGACTTGAAATCTTCTAAACATGTGTAGTAACTCAAACTACTTGATATAGTGTGCAAGTTTGCAGAGAATATAAATATAGCGCAATTATAACAATCAACTGGATTTTGGAAACACATAAAACTGTGATTAAGAGCCATTTCATCAAATGCAAAACTTTGAAAGAGATTAAATCGACGTCAACGACTCATTCATAAAACGGACGAAGAGAGACTAAGTGAGTATCAATTAACTGAATAGCTGCAGTTGCATTCAATAACATCAAAGTACCGACTCGTCTACATTATTGCTTTTCCACACACAGAACCATTCCAAAGCCAGTGATAAGACCATGTTCGGGAATACCGTGTTCGTGCTCGTCGTGGTGCTCACCCAGGCCGCCCTCACTCGCACTGTTCCGGTGCTGGACACCAATCAAAAGCTGGACGCCGTTCCTGAGACGCTGTTGTTGCGAGGCGCCGGGATGTCTGAGACTTTTCAGTCAGGCGCCAGAATGTCTGAGGCGTTACAATCAGGCGCCAGAATGTCTGAGGCGTTACAATCAGGCGTCGGGATGGCTGAGGCGTTGTTGCAAAGCGCCAGGATGTCTGAGAGTTTAGAGTCGGGTGCCACGATGTCTGAGGCGTCACGGCCAGGCGGCAGGGTGTCTGAGGCTCCGTCGCAAGGCGCCCCGATGTCTTCTGCTACAGACGACAGTAGCGGCGACGACACCCCGCCAAGCGGCGGCGGCGACAGCGTCACCTCGTGGCGGATCCGCGAGTCGCTGCGGCAGCTCGAGACGCTCGAGCGCACGCGGCTCATCCTGGCCGACGTGCTCGGGGCGGAGGAGGACGCGCCCGCCGCCCGCAACGTCACCCGGGCGGCCAGCGAGGGCACGGCTGCCGAGGGGCACGGTGGTGGCGGGACGGCGGCCCCGCACCGGGGGTGTCGGCGGGGCTGCTGCGGCGTCTCGAGACAGTATTACGAGGAGCAGGTCCGGAGCGCCGAGGTGCAGGAGCTCACGATACCCATCGCTGGAGGTTTGTGGGTTTTGTTGTTCTTGTTGCATGCGTAATAGGCGTAGTTTTCTATGGTAATACTCTCCCTGAGCTCTTTGTAGACGTGGTTTGTTGTAGCGAGCACGTTCCTACCACAATTGCCGTAGATTTTCGTAGTTTTTGTATTATTTCATCCCACAAGTACTGATAGTTTGTTGTTAGGGGGTTAATGATAGAGGGACCTATAAGCCAGATATACATTATCATAATGCTACCTACGACGGTTCAGAACTACCCGTAGTCAATAACTGTATCATTAAATTTAGTATCCGAGCCTTGTTCTACATGTATACGATGAAAACCTCCTAGGTATGTAATTACTAACACAGGGCTTGCCGTAAATGTATGGAAAATTTCTAGAGCCTATGACCGAGCAGTCGACACCACGTATTGGGTGTAGTATAAATATGTTGAGTATTAGGAAATTGACACCTGAATGCTCTGTACATTGTTTTGTTTCACAATACATTTTCATGTGGCAAGGAAGAGACAAATTGCAAACTAAAATAATGGCCATTGTGAATATAACAACACTATAACATAGTTTTAAACATATGTTTATATTGCATCTGGTGGTAAGGACCTGTCTTTGTGCATAGTTAGGCTGAGAAGTTCTGATCTGGTTTTGTAATGCATAAATGGCATGAAGCAAAAGGCTGGAGTCAGCACAACTTACAAACTCTGTGAATGATTATAAAAAGGTAGGGCATTATTGGCATAAAACACCATAGACAGTAGGACAGTGGCAATAAGCTTTCCTTGTCGAACAATCGCCTATATTTGGTTTGTACCAGTTGTATCCTACCTGTCAAAAACTATCTATTGAGAGACTGATCTATCACCGGAGTAAAGCCGATGGGGTAATTCCCGAAGTCACCGGAAGTTACCCCCACAAAATGGAGGACGGAGGAAAGGGTAAACACATGTTTTCTCTTATTCTTAAGTATTTAGACAGTATTTGGCGGTAGTAGGTATGCTAAGTTAATAATATCTAATTCAACAATAAATATGAATCGGACAGCTTATTCAATAATCACTACATCGGCAGCAATTTAAGCAAAATAGAAACATGGAATGATATGGGTAACTCCCAACGTTGATGGGGTAACTCCAGTGATAAACAAATCTGGAGTTACGGGCCTCATTGTGGAAATTTTAAAATACGATTTGTGAACTCTTTGATGAGTTTAACTTATGTCCAATGTGAGTATTCTAACTGTGCACGCATAGTGTTTATACATGCCTATCAATCCATGAACTATAGTGCAGACATTTAAATAATCAACAGAAAAATATTTGAATTGGCAGACTATGCCTCCATCTTGATGGGGTAACTCCCGGAGTTACCCCATCGGCTTTACCCCGGTGTCTATGGGGATTCTGGAAGAACTTTCAAATGCTCCGAAAACGCTCAAAACAATGTAGGCGCACTGGATAAGGGAGAATGGAAAGGGGCTCTTTTGAACACATTAACAATACTGCAATATCCAAACAATGCACATTGTCTCATAAGCATTTGTGCATGTCAAGAACGCTACGCATATTTAATGTGCGTAATTGACAGTAAATAAATTCTTTTAAAAAAACACTCAACCAAATAAAAACAAGGCTCACTTGTCCCAAATGTGATACCATTCCACAATAAAGCAATCTGTATCAAAGCAGGTGCAATGGAAATACAAAAAAAAATGTGTCATTGTGGTGTAGGCGTCTAGCCTGGGTTTAGATAATGCCTTTTTTCCTAGATATCGTGCGCGCCACTGTCTGTGATACTATAGGCAGATAACAGTGCCATAGTTCTGTTATTGTGTTGTTCTATTCCATGTTTTTTTCTTTCTCCCATTTCTCTGTGTGTGACGGATAGTACAATAACATGTTTTTTGGCAGGTGTCATCAACAAATGGTGGTATTCAGGCGCCCTCCTTGTAGACCCATCCATTCAAAACAATGCCACCATTATATTTGTCGACCTATACACGCATTAACACACGAAAACTGTTACATAATCCAGTCGTGCAAGCTGTATTTTTGGCGAACATTTCTTCAGAATAGGTTTCATATAGGTTTCATATTTATATCAAATAACAATTCAAAGTTACTATCCAAATATATTTACTTTTTATGTCGATACTTTCGTCATCGTATCACGATAATATCTTCGGAACTGAAACTTGACAGGGAATTCCTTGTAGGATGACGTCATCGAATAGAAAGTGTTGGAAAGTTGTTAAGATTGTGTACAGGGGGGGGACCAGAAGCAAGTCAGGGAGACTATATGGATAAAACGTTCAAACACAGTTAACGCCGACGAGGGAAGTTACAAGTTGTCACATACTTTCGATGACGTCATCCTTCAAGGGATTCCCTGTCAAGTTTCAATTCCAAAGATGTTATCGTGATGCGAAGACTAAAGTCGCGACATAAAAAGCAAATATATTTGGATAGTAACTATGAATTGCAAACTGTATATGTTGCTATCGCACGTGCCCATAGTCCTATTACATGAACGCATGCTGGTTCATATTTTCAGTGAGTAGAAACCGATCTAAATACAGGAAAACATGTGGCACGTGACTGTTTGAGTGTTGTATGGCGGCTTTTTATACAACTGTCGCATGTTCGCATTGTTGGCATTTCATTATATAAAATAGCACATAGGGGGTGACAACATTTAAAGACCGTTTAACAAAAACAGATATATATTAAAACTAAAGATTTTGCTCATGGGTAATTGAGCCCACGGATGCACGTCGTTTTTTTTTCAAGAAAATCTGATTGAAATAGCCGCATTTAAATCCAAATTCAACTTAAACGCTTGTTACATGCACATTTTGTATTCCAACACGTGTTCCTTTTTGTACTGTTCTTCATCTCATGATCATGACACTAAGTTAACAGTCAGAAAATAGTCTGTTGTCTTCTTTTACCATGTTTTTGTGAACAGATTTTACAATACAAAAACTAATGAAAATCCTCGTTTCGGTGTCTCATTTAAAAGACATTCTTTGAAAATATTTATCTCAGTAATCACATTGAATCTGTGAATATGTGAACACTTGCTATAAGTTTTGAAATACATGAATAGTATTTCTTCATGGTTCATGTTTTTGTTGAAATGCGATAAGAATTGGCAAAGTTGTCATGTTTTACCGCTTCTTTAAAGAAAATACAAATTTTCAAACACACAAATTGCTAGTGAGACAAATGCTTATAATGAGTAGCATGTTGCTGCTAATTAAGAAGGTAAGATGCATTTCAGCGTATATTTACTGGAGGAATTAGTGCCAATGTTCCTTTCTGAAAATATGTGACATTCAGGTATTGACTTCTAACTTGTTTCTTATTTCATATGTCCCATCCGTATGTAGGATAATTCGTTGTTTTAGATGATATTCACTGTATACAAAGGACAGGCAAAAAAGATACTGATCTACAAAATGTAGCAATTTAGGGACCATTCAGTATTTATTGCAGCGTGGGGTAGGAGGATTTTCCAAAAATGCTGTGAAAATATCAATAGCCCCCCTCAAATCTCTGTGAAAACATTGGTAACACCCCCCATTTCATGTGATAAAAATTGATGACCCGCCCCCCTAGCAGTTAATGCAATCATTGTCACTTATCTCAAATCCTATTTGATGGATATCCATGATATAAAAAAAGTAAATTTTAGTACAGAAGGTAAATTTTCTGTGAAAAAAATGATAGCCCCCCCTCAAAAGTGTGTGAAAAAATTGATAGCCCCCACCCCTCCAAACATTGTGACAAAAGTTCATGGCCCGCCCTAAAATCCTCATACCCCACCCTGTCATAAATACTGAATGGTCCCTTACTATGCGCAACGCAATATGAACGTTTTCTCATCAGAACGGCAACAGTTACTGGAGATTGGGGGTTAAAAAGAAGTACGTGGGATGTTGGGGAAAAGACTGGTCGGAAAAAAGGGCTATGGGAAGAAAGGGAAGGGTGTGAGATTAGACGGAACTGGCATGTGGGAAAAGGGCAACATTATCCCACCCCAAGAGGACCCAGCCTTAACTGCACTAGCAGTGTCAAAATGTCACAGAGTTCACCTTTCAGTGTGATTCCGTGGCCGAATGGTTAGGGAGTTGGACTCGTGACCAGAAGGTCGTGGGTTCACTTCCCGGTCGGGTCTGATGGTAGGTGTTGAGCAAACCTACCTCTAACAGGTTGCGCACTGCTCCGTGGCACCTACACGTTAGTTAGGTACAGGTCATTGAGTTGGAAGAGTGAGTGAGTGATTGTGTGGGTGATTAGCATTGTGCGCTGAATGTGCTGCCGATGCAAGAGAACTGATCAAATGCTGATCAATAAGTGTGCCAATGACCTGGTGTAAAACTGTAAAGTCATGAGACCCAGACTGGGATCACGACTAGAAACCACCGCATTTACACATTTACATTATTCCAGTGGCGCCGTGTGGCACCGCACCGAGTGTGCTTCTCTCTGGAGCCGCACCGTGCCGACCTCGGGGAGAGCCCCATCTTCTCGGCCACACGTCCTGCTGGAGGCGCCCTCCGCGCACCAGTACGTGCTCAGCATGCTGCCTGAGGAGCAGGGCCCCCAGGACCAGGCAGCCCAGGTCGGTGCCGGTTATTGGTGACATGGAAATCCACTTGGAATCGTTTAACTCGAGCATAAAGGGAACACATAACGGATTTGAGTTATCCGGAAATTCAACATATCAGATTTTTGTACGATGTAAACTGTATTATAAAGGTTATTTGCTCGACTTATCCATACATTTTTGTAATCAGAGCTTGGGATAGATGGCATACACTGTATACCATTGTACAGTGAAAATTCCATATCGACTTACAGCGTCTTCATGTAGGATTGTTGCACTAGTGTAAAATCAAGGCTTATTGATATTTTCCTGATTTTGATGATTTTAATCTGCAGTGCAAACAGGAGATTCCCAGGCTTACACCTATGACGTCATTAACTAGTGTGTGCTTGTGAAACATCGGGCAATTTGAATGTCAAATATCAAGTCTTTTATTCAAAATATCTGTTGGTTTGTTTGCACTAAAATTTTGTATATAATTGTGAGTTGCTAGTGGATGTGTATTTGTTCCTATACAAAACCAAATTTAGCTGTAAAATGTGTTTGAAACAACGCAAAGTACTTTTTTATTTACATTTGCCTAATTTACAAATTAATTCAATTTAACCCCCTACCCCAACCCCCCTTACCGAGAACCATACAGTATAAAATTCATCTTTGTCGAATAGTCACTTCCTGGATGCAGTTTGATCTCATTCGTTAACATCTGTGGCTATATTACCCTTTGTCACGTATCCCATTGGCAGACCCAACGGACGGTTTGAGATGGGCAAAATGTTAATCCTTTCACCCATTCCTGTAATGGTGGGTCACTGAGTTTAAACGTGCACAAAATCCATTCCAGGAACGTCTGGACTTGTCACTGTGTCTGGAGATTATATTAAATTTTGTCAAATGTATCTATTTTTGACAGAGCGAGCCCACAACCATATCAAACCACGACGGCCGGTCTTCCTCCAGTTCTGACGAGTGGATTCACCTCGATATCAAAGATGTACTGCAGAACTGGCTGATGCAAGAGAACTCGCCTCTGACGCTAGAGCTGTTCTGCAGTACCTGTCTACCTACAGGCCCCACTGAGCAGTACCAGCCACACTTAGAGGTACATGGATTTAAACTGCTCCAAAGTAGTGCGTTAAACATAAGTAATGTTGTACAAGTACATGATACTATATAGTATTGGTCTCATCTTAACCTTGAGATTTGGCCTTTGAGCTTGGTGTACTGCAAAACAAAACTGGGTATTTTAATGGCACAGAACACAGTTCTGCGTTGTGAATTTCTTGGTCGTTAATTAGTTATTTAAGTTTTCTGTATCCTCTCATAGTAGGTGTTTTTTCAGTTTAAACCCCGTAAAAGTATTGATCTTTTTAACAGCCGCCGGGCAGGTTTTCCACTGCTGCGGGGCAGGCCCAGCTAGCGTCTGCTAAGGGTCTCACTATACTATGGGTTTTAACACTCAAAATGTTTGGAAAACATTGTTGGCTTCAAAGCGCAATGAGCATCCCCTCCTCTCCCCCTCACACCCTACGGTGGGTGCCTGAGTAACAGGAGCGAGGGTGGGTGGGAGAACATTTTGGAATGTGGTGGGAAACGTTTCTTTAAAGGATGATGTGGGAAATAAGACCAAAAAATTGGGATGTAGTATTTGTGTACCCCTTATACGCTCTGCGATGAACACTAGCCATCTACTAGGCTTGCATATATTAAACATTACACTGTATTCAACATGATTCAGGTCAAGTTACACCGCCCAGCAAACAGAAAAAGGAAGCGGAGAGATTTGAAGGACGTGTTTGACGAGGCCTTTAGGAAACCATGCAGTGTTCAGGACTACAAAATACGGTAAGACCAGAGAACTGGATAGAGTAGTATTTGCCATAGGGGTGGTGTGTAATGGGCTGGTGATACAAGTATTAAACTGAGTATATAGTAGATCCTCAGTATTGCGATAGTGATTGTGTTTTTTTGTTATCTTGATGTTAGGTTGACTTCTTTTTAATACTTATGAACATATATGTCGAATATTGGCCATCTCAGACATTTTTTTTATCCCTACATATTTGACGTAATGAGTTTTCCATTGTATAAACTACATAACTATTGAAGTATTGGCCATCTCATCCCAAACATTTTACTTTGGCATTTGATACTCTGAGACCAATACACCTTTGTTGACAATGAAAACAAATACACTAGTGCAAATGTTAGGCCAAAACATACAGAATATTTAATAAGTTAAAAGTATAACACCAAATGTGTCATATATAATAGTTGTATGAATTCTACTGTACACTGTCTGGCAGGTTCACGGACCTGGACAAGCACTGGGCAGAGACGATCATCATGCCCAAGCACTACTGGGCCAACTACTGCAGCGGGTGTGCAGGCACAGCGGTCAGTGAGACACCATAGGGGCTTTCTTACTTTGTACCATTAGTAACTCAATTTCTGCCGCCTTTCTTGCAAAAGTTTATGTTACATACAGGCGGGGCCGTACTATGACCATGTCATTATAATATTACTATTAATGGTGCGGGTACTGCTACCATAGCTATGAATAAAGTTTTATATATTAAACAAATCTGATTTGTTCATGAATACAATACAAGCAAAATATTCATTTTATATTGTACAATATATAGCAATTATCATCAGCACTTTACTACTTAATATTGGTCAAATATGTGTGTTTTAAGTGAGTCCATGATTGTAAATTCTACTCGTAGCTTGTTCCATTACTTAGCAGACTGTATGAATAATAAACTAATAATGTTTGCAGACACTCACTATGGCAAGCTACTTATGATGGCTGCCAACGTACGGAAGGACCCTCCCCCGACGCCTTGCTGCCAGCCCACAGCCTTCAAGCCCCTGTCCATCATCTACTGGTCCAAGCAGGGCACCATCGTGAAGCAGGACATTGAGAACATGATTGTTACAGACTGTGGCTGCTGAAACCAGTAATTTCAATGTTTTTTTTTTATCAAATATACCCCAAGAGCAAATAACCTGTTTACAAGGCTTGTAAACAGGGAACGATTGTTAACAAAGGTTGTAAACGAACTTGTAAACACTTCGTAAACAAACATGCAACTACCCGTTTCCATGTCTGTCAACCATCCGTTAACAAATTTGTTAAGAATAAGAATATTTTATTTCAACACAAATGGTGTATTAGTATGTGAAATATGAAATATGCCATAGAATAGATAGATATGTACAATATATGTATGTATGTGTAAAACGTAAACTATCACAAAAGTAACAGCAGAAGCTTTACATAGGTTGTTTAAGTAATTTTGTATGATTGTTCTATGATAAAATAATTGCGAATCAACAATGTTACATACTGGAACATTTTGACTAGAAAAAGTATGTAAAAAAATACCTACAGCATAGTTTTCAAAGTATTACACACACAGAATCTATACCATAATGCAACATAAACTTAAATATAACAAATAATTGCCAAAAGAAGATACTTTTGTATGCACTAATAAGTTTTAAAAGGTGATATTTTTAGGAAAATTGCCCCACAAATTAATAATTTGCATAAGAAAGTGTTTACAACATATACACTTTGATAAATATAATGGTTAATGTTTTTCTCAAAAAGGGCTATTATAACTATGTGGGTTACAACCCATAAAAAAGGCAGGGAAATGGAAAGATGATTGAAAAAAGTAGCAAGTGTATTTATGACTTCCCTACTTTGTGGTATGTGGGAATATCAAGTGTATGAATGTTTTGTATATCTTATATGAACATAATGGGTTCAATTATAACTTTCATGTACCAATGCTCATGTTTGTATACTTAACCATGTTTGTCTGCATTAGGGAGCTAGCTTCCATAGATATAAGGGTGTATGAAATGTGCTTGTATATAAAGAATGTGTATATATATATATATATATATATATATACTTATGGTATTATCAGTGCACGAATGTGGACTGTTTTCATAATGATATAATTTCAATGATCTGAGCTTCTGCTTGTATATAGGCAACTGCAAAAAAAATCCGTTTGTACCTCACTTAAATTTATTTAAATTTATAGTTGCTACAAGAAGGTTCGATCACAGTGTGATCAGTGTAATACCGCAGTCCGTCCATAGTAACTCATTACAACGCATAAGGACAACTGTCATTGCAATCAACCTAAACGGCCATTTTCTTGGTCAATTTAGATGATTTTTGTCTTTTGTTATTATCAAATGCAAATGCTATGTAATGTACTATCACATCTTTTGTCATATAATCATGCTGCATAGCTGACACAGGCTAGTCGACGCCTATTTGGTAGGTGGTAATGGTTGGTATTGGAAGGTGATAGTATCCAATTGAAAGTAGAAGGGCTATATTATTACACTATAGACATTGCAAGAGTAAGAAATTAGGTAAATTATGTAGATTTTAGCATGCTACAGTATTTAGAGGGTTTTGTGTAAAACCGTGGTAATATGATTCCGAATGACAGCATCTGATTGGGTCGTGTGTGCTCTAGGAAATCAAGGGAGCTAGGTAATTCGTGTATTAGGGATAAAAAGCTTTCATCACAATTCCACCGAGACTGCTTGTGTATTTTTAGGTAAAGATTTAGCAAGACTATAGGTGAATTATTAAGAATAATAAATCAACCATTGACTGTGATCTATGAATATTTCTTTAACTCATCAGTGATGGGATCATATCAAGCATGCATTAAACTTATAATTGTAGCAAGGCCTTGTTATAATTATAAGTTTAATGCATCTTAAAACCATTAGAGAACTGCCAAGTTGTGCTAGTGAAATAATTGCCGCATGACATTATACTCGGCAACTTGTATGAACATTTGTGTTTTGCCCCTGAAGATTATATTGTAAAATAATTAAATCCAATCATCACACTATT
>CM032665.1:43264552-43329721 GCA_019095985.1 Streblospio benedicti
AGGACAGAGGGCTGTCTGTGATGCATTGTTGTATACACAAACGTTTAGCGTAGGTACGCACGTTTAGTACATACATGTAAGTTTGTAGTTTTACTGTTACGTTACGTATTACGTGTTTCAGTGACTTTGCATATGACAGATATTCTTTAACAATTCTTTTTTCTTGTTTTTATCATTAAAACCAATTTATTTGTTTTGAAATGTGAAATTAAACGACCACCAAGTTGTCCTGATTGTACATACATAAGTTGGAGTGTGTACGCCTTGTGGTTAAAACGCCTTTTGTGATACGAAAATCGCGTCTTCCTTTATATATATAGATGACGAAAACATTCGTCATAACTGCCTGAGAATGACTTTAAAAACGATAATTAATATGAAACCCCAATTATATTCTTGATTTGGGTGTGGGAGTAAAGTATAAACCAGCTAAAAACTTCATATTACTCTGCAAATTGGCAATGTTTTATGCCAAATATCAACGGCGACGACAACAAATATGGCAACAAAGACGACAATGACTGCAACAACATCATCAACACAGTAATGTTATTTCATTTCGTTTTTAAAAGACAGTAAAAAATATGCAGACCTTAAGGTGCTCACAGCAGTAAGGCCGAGACGAGTAATCGAGTACTCGATCTCGAGTCGAGTTCTGTCATTACTCGAGTTTACTTTTGGCACTCGAGTACTCGAATGTACAATATTGTTCATTTTATACACTATCACCATTATGGTTTTAGTTCTCAATTCTTTGTTCTAAAGCAACTGGTGTCAATGCCCTATGTTAGCAGCCAAGATAAAAGGAAATATGACCCTTTGATGTAAGCACCTTGGTTGAATGAATGGTAATCAAAAGGTCGAGTACTCGAGTACGAGTCGAATTTTATACATCGAGTACTCGAGTTCAATATTCAGTACTCGTCCCGCCCCTACACAGCAGTGACCAAGATTTCAATAGTGGGCAGAATGACGTAAAATACTATAAAAAAGATAAGCCAACGGAGGACATATGAGTCAGATGTTAATCCGCACAAAAGGTTCCCCCAACACGTGGATCAAATTCAGCACAGATGACTCAGACCCTGTCATGCACGTGATTTTGCCGATAGTTCAATTTGGTTACCATTTGAATTCATGAGCTCTGTGACATATTGTGTGTGACGGTAGAACCTCTCTATTAAGACCATCCTCGGGGCTGGCCTCAAGTGGTCTCTGTAGAAAGGTGGTCTCTCTACGTTGGTGAATGCTGTTCAATTTGTGAAGGTCTGGTTTGGCGAGAAATGGTCTTATTATAGAGGTGGTCTATGCCTAAGAGGTTTCTGATATTGGAGGTTCTGCTATACTAATACGACACCCATCTTATCAAGTGACCTTTTGTAAAATAGAATAAGGACATTTAAGAAAATTACATTTATAGACTTTGTACATGAATTAGAAGAAAAGTATATATATGTTATTCTTCTAATGTGATTCAAATATCAAATGCAAGAACTCAAATTACAACAATTTTATATACCTGTTTTGGGAACTAAAAGTCACGCTTTAAAATAAGTAAGACAATGTAAGAATGCCACATATGAAATACTATTCAGAATGAAGAAATTTTAATTTAGATATTCGTGCAATGAAATTATATCACACTTCTTGTTTTTTAACCACTTTTATAATCATATAAATATAAATCTAGAACAATTAGATTTTAATTTGAATATTCGTGCAGTGAAATTATATCACACTTCTTGTTTTTTAAACTAATTTAATAGACATATAAATATAAATCTAGAACAAATGTCCGTATCATACATATATAATTGAATTGAAAGATTGTGAGAGTAATCAGCATTGTACGCCATACTAAAATGTCCTGCAAGTATGTGGGAAATGGTCTATTGATTGGAAATTGTGCCCAAGACCTGGTGTAAAATATAAAGTCTCTTAATAACTAGACATGAATAACGACGATAAATAACCACATTTACATTTTTATTTTCATTATCATTTTTATTATTAAAAACACACATTTCATTTACATTCCATATCTGCAAGAAAAACATCATAACATACATCCACATGAATCATAAATAACACGGCTATTTACAGGTACACAATAATACTAAATAACTATTTACATAAGTACAAACCATACAATGTCTATACACAGTTGTATTTTAATTCTAAACCAGTGATATTTTTTATCCATACAATCATTTACACATATATCTAGCACACAGAGCAAGCATAGAAAAGCCTGAAATACCCTCACATTTCAGTTGGCCCATAATAATGTCACCAGAAGTAGGAAAAATGTGCCTGTTTTGTTATTTATACAATGATAACTTACTGCCAAAGCTTAGAACCACCGTAGATTGTAACAATAAATAATATATTGAGGTACAGGACAAATTCACTAACATTATGACCGACATTTTAGCCGCAATATGCTAACTGGGAACCACATGACCAAATCTACGCATGCGCAATTGTAAAAAAAGACAGACTGATATATTTTGATTGTTTATTAAACAAGTTCATTAACTATGCATTTGATACTATATATTTTTTAAAGAATTCATTTTAACAATAGTTAATTATTGAATTTTATACCTCTAATATTTCGATGACTATCATTCCATCTTGTTCACAGAAAGTCCTTCAATGTAGTTTACCTCCGATTAAATCACCTCGTTTCTATGAACAAGATGGTTTGATTATTAAGTTTTTAATTGCCTGGAGTCTGGGGATTTGCAGATGCTCATATTACTAGCCATTCTTAAAAAATAACACCTTATAATTGACATTTTACAATAAGTCTGTTCCATACCGCCCATTTAAATTCATTTTGGACAGTAAACACAAAGGGAATAAGCTAACAATGAGACCATAGCCGTTGACAAAAGCCATTCCATCCCCCAAAGGCTAATTACTAATTAATACACTACATTTTAGAACATATCAGCCCATTTTCTCCGCCCAATAGTCCAGACTAGCTTCCAGGTTAGTAACTGGACCCAGTGTCAATGAAGAGGCGGGCGACACCACACAAAAATGCATGGAGTGTGTCTCTCTTTCGTACTACAACGTCTATATCGCATTCTCAACTATTTCGGGCTTATTATTTACTGAACATTGTTCTTCAACCCACAAGACCAATTATACGAACGTTGTCTGTGGGCAGTGCAACAAAAGCTTGTCGTGAACCGAGTAGGGTGTGCGCACGCACATGTATGGCGGCTCGCTGACATGTGCTCACGTACTTTTATGAAGGATTGGGAGCACGAGAAGTGGTCTTATTATAGAGGTGGTCTCTTTATAGGCGTGGTCCTACTGGGAGGTTCTACACTGGTACATTTTCCGTCAATGTGGGCAGAACTTCAGACGTGAAAAGGCAAGTGTGTGCGCAAAAATGCTCCACTTAACCAATATAACACCAGAGGGCGAAGTCCCCATCAACCAGACTGACACTAGACACTAGTTCGTCTTTGAGTGCACCAGACTGCTATTCAATAGTTAGTCATATACTTTTTAGTTTCCTTATATTTAAATACCCATAATTCACAAAATCATACCCCGCAGTAAAATACAACTCACGTGACTAAGAACAATAGTTAATAAACACCATACAACTCATCAACAAAAAGCATTAAACTATCTCTGTTATCAACTCGCTAAGCTGAGACATTTAGACTGTGGCTGTTTCTGAGACATACAAATGATAATCTTGACAAAGGCTCGTTCAGCCTCCATCCCTCCTCACGGGTAGGCATCCTTGCCGTGATAGAACTTCTCCCCGCCGCCCGCGGGGAAGTCGGTGTCTGGGCGGAAGGCTGGGTTGGTGTAGGTCACGCCGCCCGCGCCCGTGCCGGGGTCGTAGCGAGTGAGCCGGCGAGCGCCCGAGGGGAAGTAAGGCGGCCGCGTGCCCGCCAGGTAGGTGACCGGGCCGGGCGAGCGGCGCGGGAAGGTGGGGTAGTCAACCACACGGGAGCACCTGGTGGAGGGAAGGGCAGGGGGTTAATGTTTGGAACTGTAGTGTGGTTTAATCATGAAGGCTGCTATAAATGAACAGATGATTATGGTGTTATGTTGTCAATCATAGACTTGACTGTTTGTGTATGAGGATTCTGATTGGCATTAAAGCATTCTAATCTATAGCAAGTCCCTTGCAAAGGCTAAGTATGATATAGTCCTATGGACTTCAATGGCAGATCCAGGTTTTTGAAAGGGGGGGCACGTTAGGGATTCCATGGGTTTAGTACACGCAATCGATGGCAGACGTGTAAAAAAACTATGAAACTGAAGCATTTTGGTGGGAAAAGTGGGGGGTAGCGCCACCTGCGCCCCCCCCCGATTGGACTGGGAGAATGAGTCGTCTGATATCAAGTATTTCTACATGCACCATTATGGCACAAAACCTTCTGCCATCTCAGCACAGTGATGTTAAATACTTCCGCCCTCGCCAAACAAAACAAACTATTATAGGGCAACATGTAATGCGAGAAGATTATACCAGAAATGAGACACAGCATGCCAGACTTGCAAAAGAAGGAGGCGAAATGCAATGCTGAAACCGCTACATACTTGAGAGTGGACACATGTCTCTGATATTGGTGAAATGAACACAAAAAGAACTAGATCAAAAGTGATCAGAGCTCAGCGGGTCGCTAGGACCACGTTGACTTACAAGCAATAAAGATGTTTTCTTTGCTATGTTTATTTTCCAATTTTAGTATTTTATCTGTAGGAAACGTGTGATTTGATGTGTCATATGAACATAGACTGTGCATCAGATACACATGGGGATGGTTGTATAATGTATGGCAGTGTAACAAAGTTGAAGATTGTGCCTTGTATTGTCTGGAAATAACACTTAACCATTTTTTATGTTTAACAAACTACCAGATTATGTCACATTTGACTGTTAATTTATGTCGATGTAAATATGTGGAAAGCATCATATAATTTCTTAAGTCCTGGTTGTGACTTCTTTTTCCAGCAGTTCTGTTTTGATCCTACACAATAAAACATAAAACTAACCGACATGAACATCTTATGCAACACCTCAGTGATTTAATCTATTTGAAAACATTAAAAAAAACTTTAAAAATGAACTTCTGAAAATCACACTTAAATTTGTAAGTTCCGAAACTGAACTCGGGTAATGATCATTAGGTATGAAAAATTGCATCAAATTTTGACATCTCTGTTAAAACTATTACAGAACTTGACAAACATGACCTAAATGGTCTTCTCAAAATCATCCTTAAAATGACAAAGTGCCAAACTTGGACACAGGCGATGATCACTACGTAAGTAAACAAGTTTGGACGTTTTCTTTCGAACAGTATTAAATCTATTGTAATTAGCTCTTGCAAACAATGTAAAAATGGATCACAAATGGTCCTGTGGACATCACACATTTATTGGCGAATAATCCGATATCAAATCACTTTGGTGTCAACTCATATCTCATTGTCGGGTAAAATTTAAACGTAATCAGTTCATCAGTAAACGCTGTATCTTGTCCAGAGACATATACACACAGGTTCATAGGTACATGTACATTACGTGCACATATATACAAACGAATCAATCATAAGTCTTTCACTTCAATTGAAGTGACGCAAAATATGTTATACTCTATCATTGCTGTATATAATTATGAATGCTTTATTTGGACACAATACATGCGTACATATGGCACATATATAGAGAGATATGCACGGTTATGAAGTTTGCTGATTTAACTGTTAGATAGATTAAGTTGAGTAAAAAAGTTTTGCTTCATTGAAAGTTTTTGAAAATAATAAGAAACCAACTCTGTATGTGAACTATCTCACTCATTACGTGCTTCTGCTTTGTTTTTTATTAAAAAATAAATCATATCACAACGTTCTCATGATAAGTGATGTCCATGTTCAGCTGCATTAATTTATTGAGTATTTTGAGCAGTGTTAAATCTGTTGAAAAAATAGATCAGAAATGGTTCATCGGACATCACACATTAAAAAACAAAGTGTACAAAATCGAATCACTTTGGTGTAGTCGCATACCACATAGTTGTGTTAAGTTTGAATGCAATCAGTTCATTAATCTGCCAATAGGTGCTGTAGCTTGCCCAGAATCAAACATGTATAGTTATGTAGGTTAGTGTATATGTACATACAAACATAAAATCGAAACAAATACAAAGACTTTTGCTTCAATTGAAGCAACCAAAATATGTTTTTTTTAAAGTACATTGTACATTTGTAGTGTATTCATATGACACCTACACAATCATGTGCAAGATATAAAGGGATATGTGGCCAGAAAGGTTGATGATGGGTTTGTGATTTCATAGATTAATTCCAGAAAAATAGTGTCGTTTTATTGACAATCTCAAATATACATTGGACAGTAATGTGAGACCAAATCCTCCTATGAAATACCTCACATATTACCTGCTTAAATTTTGTTTTTATTACAAAATAAATCATATCATAACGTTCTCATGATAAATGCTCTGTCAGTGTTCCACTGCACCTATTTACTGAGTAAACAGTGTCACACAGTGTTAGGGAGTGGTCATTAACTACAGAGGGGGGGTAACGTGAAGAGAAATAGTTTTCTTGACAACTTTTTATCAAGCCCCCCTGTCGCCATGTCCGTATTTTTGTCATGCCCTCCTGGCACATTGTATGTTTTTTCAAATGCCCCTCCTCGTCCCATTATTAATTATTCTATTGCATACTATCAGACAGAACCAGGATAAACTATCACACCATTACATCTTATGCAGGGACACCACCTCCCCAGTGATAAGGCTATAGAAGAGATGGAAGCTTTATCTAAATATATCAATAGATGACATCAAGTTGAGGGTAAAGGGGAAAAATGAAGATTTAACTGTTGAAGGTGGAAAGATTTTGGAGCAAAAAGGAGGTCATATACATCAACAAGTCATTTGAAATGATGGAAGAACACCAGTAGATTTGTGATCACATGGAATTACTCTCATTTCACACTCCTCTAGCCAGTTTGGCGAGAGCAATAACAGGAGCACTAGCCCAATGCTATTAGTGGCCGGATATTCAAAAGGCACTGGCCGAATTCAAAGTTGCTGAAAAGGGGAGCGTCAAAGGTGGGACCTTGGAAGTGAGCGCCAAAGGCGCAGTTGCAAGTGGCGCTGTATCTTGTTCAGAGACATACACACAGGTTCATGGGTACATGTACATTATGTGCACATATATACAAACGAATCACTCATAAGTCTTTCACTTCAATTGAAGTGACGCAAAATATGTTATACTCTATCATTGCTCTATATAAATATGCTTTTGGACACAATACATGCAGAATTATGCTTTTTGGACACAACACATGCGTACATATGGCACATATATAGAGAGATATGCACGGTTATGAAGTTTGCTGATTTGACTGTTAGATAGATTAAGTTGAGTAAAAAGTTTTGCTTCATTGAAATCTTTTGAAAATAATAAGAAACTAACTCTGTATGCGAACTATCTCACTCATTACGTGCTTCTGCTTCATCTTTTATTACAAAATAAATCTTATCATAACGTTCTCATGATAAGTGATGTCCATGTTCAGCTGCATTAGTTTATTGAGTAAATAATGTTGAGCAGTGTTAAATCTGTTGAAAAAAAATAGATCAGAAATGGCTCAGCGGACAGCACGCATTAAAAAACAAAGTGTACAACATCGAATCACTTTGGTGTAGTCGCATGCCACATAGTTGTGTTAAGTTTGAATGCAATCAGTTCATGAATCTGCCAATAGGTGCTGTAGCTTGCCCAGAAACAATCATGCATAGTTACGTAGGTTAGTGTACATGTACATACATGTACAAACATAAAATCGAAACAAATACAAAGACTTTTGCTTCAATTGAAGCAACCAAAATATCTTTTTTTAAGAGTTCATTGGTAATGATATCATGTCCCCGGATCATATGACACCTACACAATCATGTGCAATATATGAAGAGATATATGGCTGGAAGGTTGATGATGGGTTGGTGGTTTCATAGATTAATTCCAGGAAAACAGTTTCGTTTCATTGACAAACTCAAATATACATTTGACAGTAATGTGAGACCAAATCATCCTATGAAATACCTCACACATTACTTGCCTATGCTTTGTTTGTATTACAAAATAAATCATATCATAACGTTCTTATAATAAATGCTCCTTCAGTGTTCCTCTGCACATATTTACTGAGTAAACAGTGTCACGCAGTGTTAGGGAGTGGTCATCAACTACAGAGTGGGGGTGGGGTGGCGTGAAGAGAAATAGTTTTCCTGACAATTTTTTATCATGCCCCCCTGTCGCCATGTCCGTATTTTTTCATGCCCTCCTGGCACATTGTATGTTTTTTCCATGCCCCCCCGTCCCATTATTAATTATTCTATCGCATACTATCAGACAGAACCAGGATAAACTATCACACCATTACATCTTATGCAGGGACACCACCTCCCCAGTGATAAAGCTATAGAAGAGATGGAAGCTTTATCTAAATATATCAATAGATGACATCAAGTTGAGGGTAAAGGGGAAAAACGAAGATTTAACTGTTGAAGGTGGAAAGATTTTGGAGCAAAAAGGAGGTCATATACATCAACAAGTCATTTGAAATGATGGAAGAACACCAGTAGATTTGTGATCACAGGGAATTACTCTCATTTCACACTCCTCTAGCCAGTTTGGCGAGAGCAATAACAGGAGCACTAGCCCAATGTTATTAGTGGCCGGATATTCAAAAGGCACTGGCCGAATTCAAAGTTGCTGAAAAGGGGAGCATCAAAGGTGGGACCTTGAAAGTGAGCGCCAAAGGCGCAGTTGCAAGTGGCGCTGTATCTTGTCTAGAAACACATATACACACAGGTTCATAGGTACATGTACATTACGTGCACATATATACAAACGAATCAATCATAAGTCTTTCACTTCAATTGAAGTGACGCAAAATATGGTATACTCTATCATTGCTCTATATATAATTGCGTCGCTTCAGCTCAGCTGCTGAAGCAAGCATTGTGTTTGGTTTGCTTGTAACTAACTAACTATGTTTGTATGTATGTATGTATGTTTGTATGTATGTCTCCGGACAAGCTAGCGGGCGTACCGATGAAACGATTTTGTTCAAACTTTACACAACTATGAGGTATGAGGCGACACCAAAGTGATTCGATTTGGGGCAATCTGCCAATTAAACTGTGGTTTCTAACAGCCCATTCATGACATTCTTACTGATATCAAATGCAATTAAGCCAGCAAGAAAAATCAATATATTCCAACCAAACAGCAAATATTGATTATTGGATTTGAAACTGATATTGATTAGTATCTGTTATTCAAATAGTACTATTATATTGCAACACAAATATCTTTTCCCTGGATATATTGATTCTCATTCATTCTGATGTTTTCTCCTCAAATTCATTTCTTGATTGTAAAGTATACATCATTTCAGTACATATCTTAATTGCCTATAAGTCAACGTCGTTCTAGCGACGCAGTGTTCTTTGAACACTTTTGAGTGTTAAGTTTGAATGCAATCAGTTCCTTAATCTGCCAATAGGTGATGTAGCTTGCCCAGAAACAAACATGCATAGTTACGTAGGTTAGTGTATATGTACATACAAACATAAAATCGAAATCAAATACAAAGACTTTTGCTTCAATTGAAGCAACCAAAATATCTTTTTTTAAAAGTTTATTTGTAGGAATATCATATGACACATACAAAATCATGTGCAACAAATGAAGAAATATATGGCTAGGAAGGTTGATGATGGGTTGGTGGTTTGATAGATTAATTCCAGGAAAATAGTTTCGTTTCATTGACAAACTCAAATATACATTTGACCGTAATGTGAGACCAAATCTTCCCATGAAATACCTCACATATTACGTGCTTATGCTTTGTTTTATTACAAAATAAATCATATCGTAACGTTCTCATGCTATTAGTGGTCGGATATTTAAAAGGCACTGGCCAAATACAAAGTTGCTGAAAAGGGGAGCGTCAAAGGTGGGACCTTGTAAGTGAGCGATAAAATCAAAACAAAATACAAAGAATTTTGCTTCAATAAAAGCAACCAAAATATCTTTTTTCAAAAGTTCGTTTGTAGTGTATTCATATGACACATACACAATCATTTGCAACATATAGAGAGATATATGGCTAAGAAGGTTGATGATGGGTTGGTGGTTTCATAGATTAATTCCGGGAAAATAGTATTGTTTCATTGACAAACTCAAATATACATTTGACAGTAATGTGAGACCAAATCTTCCTATGAAATACCTCACAAATTACGTGCTTATGCTTTGTTTTATTACAAAATAAATCATATCATAACGTTCTCATGATAAATGCTCTGTCAGTGTTCCGCTGCACATATTTACTGAGTAAACAGTGTCACGCAGTGTTAAAGCTGGTGAAAAAAATTGGATCAAAATTGGGTCTGTGAAGAGCATACTTTAATTGGCAAAGTACCCGAATTCAAAACATCTTGTCGCATCATGGCTCATAGTTAATGATACTTGTGTAAACAGTGAATAAAATTGGTTCATTAGAATGCTGTTGCCTTTCAAGAGACATACATAGATACATGGGTACATACAAGTGCATGCAAACATAACACAGAAAAGGGTCTCGCTTTATGCAAAGCGAATCAAAATTATCTAATCCAGTAACGGATGTACATTATAGACACACACTAAAAGCTACATTAGAATATATACATATATACGTACATACATACATGATAACTCTTCTTCTGCACACATGGCAAATAAAGAGATGATTGGTTAGGGAGGTTGGCGATGTAATGATGATTAGATAGATTGTGTTCAGTGAAATATCTTTGGTTTATTGTCAAACTAAAATATGTTTTTGAAAGTAATAAGAACCAAATTCTGCCTATGAATTACCTCACACATAATGAGCTTCTGCTTAGTTTAATATTGTAAAATAAATCATGTCACAACGTTATCATCATAAGTGATCCATCAGTGATCAGCTGCACTAATATAAACAGTGTCAAGCAATTCAGAAAAATAGGTATGTTTCATAGACAAACTAAATATACATTTGAAAGTAATAAGAGGTTAAATCTGCCTGTGTGCTACCTAATATGGTTCATGCTTCTGCATAGTTTTGTTATATGATAAATGATATCATAACGTTGTCATGACAAGCAATTTGTCAGTGGTTTGCTGCAGTAAACAGTGTCAAGCAGTGTTGTAGCTGTTGCAAAAACAAAATCAAAATGGCTCTAAGGAGAATCAAGTGCAATTGGCAAAGCACCCACAATGTACCTGGTGTCGCATCATACATCGTAATTCATGATAGTTGTATCATCATTGACCACAATCTCTTTATCTGTAAATGCTGTAGCTTATCCAGATACATACATTGATACGTACGTACTAAAGCACAAACAAAATACATGAAGAGTTTCACTTCATCCGAAGCAAGGCAATGTGTGAGTACATTTCACACACGACAACATGTAGGGAATAAATATAATCCTAACGCACACATGGCCTATAAATAGAGATGTTTGGTGAGAAACGTTGGTTATGAGGTGATAGTTAGATTATGTTCAATTAAATATTTTGTGCCATTGTGAAGCTTAAATATATATTTAAAAGTGATATGAAACCAAATCTGTCAGTGAATTACTTCACACACTTCATGCTCTGCTTAGTTTTTGTCATAATGTAATTCATATCATAATGTTTTCATGCGTATTGAGTTGTGCAAATATGGGATACAAACAATTCTTCCACTTCTGAAGTCTTTATGAATGGGTAAGCCGTCGGATATTTTCTTATATCTTCAATATTTCATACGCCAATCTTTGCAGAAATTATGATAATTATACTGAGGAGGGGACTACTTTACTATACTCTACTATAGATCCATTCATAAAATTGTAAAGTTATTCTTTTTAAACACCAGATGGCAGAACTGATAATGAAATTGCCATGAAAATTGGACCAGAACCTGAATCTGAACTGAACTGAAGTATTTTCTTATAGAAATTGGATAGTTTTAAGTGGTTTCTATGCCTTGCTGCCGAGGATATACGTGGGAGAACAAGATAATTATACTCGTGGTGTAGAGATATTCATCACAGTCACAAATAGAATGACCTTTTTCTCCCACGTATATATTCGGCAACATGGCGTAGAAACCACATAAATATATCAAATTTATATCTGAGTACCAAATTCATGTACTTCAAAAGTTGCATCTACTAGTTGACCTAGTTAAAAACAATATGCTTCTATTAAAGTAATCATGCTATTTTTAGAACAAAATCAATATGCTTCTTAGTTATCATGCTATTTTTAGAACACAAATGGACCGATGATCTGGTCCCTTAGTGCACAAGTCACAGTTTCATGGCAATTTTTAAAATGGTGCTGCAATCTGGTGTTTAAAAACAATAACTTTACAATTTTATGAATGAGTTTATAGTAGTATAGTAGAGAAATGTGGACTGATGTTTTAGTTCATTTAGTGCACAAGTCACAATTTTCATGGCAATTTTATTATCAGTGCTGCCATCTGAAGAATAACTTTACAACTTTATCAATGAATCTTTATAGTAAATTAGTTCCCTCTAGTAAAATTAGGCAAATAGTGGCGCAAAAAAATATCAAGATATCAGAAAAATGCTATGGCCTATCCATTCATAAGGACAGTCAGAAGTGGGAGAATCATTGGTGCACAGCAAAGGCTTGCGCTTCACACGATTTATGAAGCGACTCAAAATTACTAATAGGCAGCCTGTAATTGGCAGTAAGTTAAACTTTTTATGCACACACGTCCACTAATAGTCATGCAGGGCCACAAGGTTGATGACGAGGTGACATTTAGATGGATTAAGATCACTGAAATATTGTTGCTTTTATTGACAAACCTTAATATATATTTGAAAATAAATAGAAACCAAATCTTCCCTTCAACTCCGTCATACTTTCTGTGTGTCTGCTTAATTTTTTTATACAATAAAATAAATCATATCATAATGTTCTCATTGTTTCTGAGTTATGAGGACAAGATACCGGTTGCAGAGGCTATCACTTCGAATGAAGTGATGCAAAATTACTAGATTTGTCTATCGGCAGATGAGCAAGTAGCACTTGCAATGTTTATAACATTAAGTGCACATATGCCTTCTTATAGTGACGCATGGTTAGAAAGGTTGGTGATGAGTTAATGGTTAGATAGATTAAGATCAGAGAAATATTGTTGTTTTAGTGACAAACCTTAATCTATATTTGAACGTAATAGGAACCCAAACTTCCCCGTTAACTCCTTCATACAATCCGTGTGTCTGCTTAGTTTTAATCATACAATAAATCATATCATAATGTTCTCTTGCTTACTGAGTTCTCTGGACAGGACACAAAGCAAATATGTGGGTTTCGCTTCAACAGAAGGGAGGCATAATTACTATACAAGCTATATACACGTTAACTACATTTGCAAACAGTAGCATGTGCAAGTTACAGTACAAACTCATTTAACCAAAGACACCAAATCTGCGTGTCAACTACCTCAAAAACTCCGGATGTCTGTTTAGTTTTTGTCATAAAATGATTAATATCATAATGTTCTCATGCTCACCGAGACGGGATATAGGAAGCAAACATGATAGTTGTATAAAAATCGAACACAATCTCTTTATCTGTAAATGCTGTAGCTTATCCAGAGACATACATTGATACGTACGTACTAAAGCACAAACAAAATACATGAAGGGTTTCACTTCATCTGAAGCAAGGCAAAATGCAATGTAATGTAGAGTACATGTCACACACGACAGCATGTAATCCTAACGCACACATGCCCTATAAATAGAGATGTTTGGTGAGAAAGGTTCGTTATGAGCTGATAGTTAGATAGATTATGCCCAGTGAAATATTTTTGTGCCATAGTGTTTAGTTTTTGTCATAATATAAGGCATATCATAATGTTCTCATGCTTATTGAGTTATGCGAACAGGGTATATAAACAAGGGTTCTACATATATCAATTCTTTTTCCACTTCTGATTGAATGGATTAGGCCGTAGCATATTTTCTGATATCTGGATATTTTCATGAGCCACTAATTGCATAATTTTACTACAAGAACTACTTTAATATAAAGATTCGTTGATGAAGTTGTAAAGTTATTCTTTTTAAATACTAGATGGCAACACTGATAATACAATTGCCATGAAAATTGCGACATGTGTACTAAATGAACCAGAACATCGGTCCACATTTCTCTTATCTATTATACCAAAGATATTATAGAACTCTATAATATCTTTGATTATACTACTCATTCATAAAGTTATAAAGTTATTGTTATTAAACACGAGATGGCAGCACCATTTTAAACATTGCCATGAAACTGTGACTTGTGCACTAAAAGGAACCAGATCATCATCCATTTGTGTTCTTAAAATAGCATGATTACTAAGAAGCACATTGATTTTGTTCTAAAAAATAGCATGTAACATTATTGACATTTTTTACATTTCTTTTGGAGGTAAAACTAGAACTATTTTTTTCATTAATGGAAGGTGATGTGCAAAGAGGCTTGTGCTGTGCCTACACATGCTGTGGTTACAGCTAATGCTGTAAACTTATAAATCATTTAATTTCTTTATATAATAAGTGGGAGAAAAAGGTTTTCATGTGGGGTAGAAATATCAGGGAATATCTCTATCCGACCCGTATAATAACCTAATAATGAACTAGTACAGAAAGGGTTGCGCTTCACACGATTTATGAAGCGACTCAAAATTACTAATAGGCAGTCTGTAATTAACAGTAAGTTAAACTTCATATGCACACACGTCCACTAATAGTCATGCTGGGCCACAAAGGTTGATGATGAGGTGACATTTAGATAGATTAAGATCACTGAAACATTGTTGTTTTATTGACAAACCTTAATATATATTTGAAAATAAATAGAATCCAAATCTGCCCTTCAACTCCGCAATACATTTTGTGTGTCTGCTTAGTTTTTTTTAATAATAAAATAAATCATATCATAATGTTCTCATTGTTTCTGAGTTATGAGGACAAGATTTCGGTAGCAGAGGCTATCACTCCGAATGAAGTGATGCAAAATTTGTACTAAATCTATTTCACGATTTAACAGCAGATGAGCAAGTAGCGCTCGCAACGTTTGTAACATTAAGTGCACATATGCCTTCTTATAGTGACGCATGGTTAGAAATTTTGGTGATGAGTTAATGGTTAGATAGATTGAGATCAGAGAAATATTGTTGTTTTAGTGACAAACCTTAATCTATATTTGAAAGTAATAGGAACCCAAATTTTGCCCGTTAACTCCCCCATACAATTCGTGTGTCTGCTTAGTTTTAATCATAAAATAAATCATATCATAATGTTCTCTTGCTTACTGAGTTCTCTGGACAGGACATACAAAGTCAATATGTGGGTTTGGCTTCAACTGAATGGAGGCATAATTACCATACAAGCTATATACACCTTGATTACATCTTAATTCTACATGTGCAGAAAGTAGCATATGCAAGTTATACGCCATGTGTACACGTGGCACATAAATAGAGATGTATGGCTAAGAAACATGGTTATGAGGTGGTGGTAAGATGGCTTTAAATCAAGCAAATAGTTTTTTTTACTATTGCCTAACGTAAATATGTATTTGAAAGTAATAAGAAAGCCAAAACTCCCCGTGACCTCCCTCATAAAATGAGTGCATCTGGCTTAAATGTTTATCATAAGATAGATCATGTCATAACGTTCTCAACTTCTCATTTTTTCTGATCTGCCAGAACATAATTAACCAAAGCAATTTGACTATTTCATGCACAATTATAAACGTTGCTACAACAACTTGACGCATGGCCAAGACAAATGCTTACGCCTACTTTATTAACAATATTCAGAAAGCACCTACCATTCCAAATCTCAGTGTAATATTACTAGGGTCGATGACTCCTGCTATAAATTCATTCAAGTGAAGAGGATTTTGTATGTGCTAGGAAGTGGATAATATCTTATCAATTATCCTCAGTAATCATGAAGTGCAGTTACCCACTGAAAAGCCCGATCCAATTAAGTAAAACTTTTTGTATTTCTTACACTATAAAAGGTAGTATGAATTAATTGAAAATTGGTAATCTGCAACTACTCCAACACTCACTTTAAACACGAAGCTATAGCATTGGCCCCTCGTCGTGAGACACTTACCGGAGACAATGATATATAGATAAATGCATACACACATCACATGTCATGAATTTCGCTTTGGCTTGCTACGCTAAAGCGATGTAAAATTATTCCATATCAATCTGAAGAAAACATCTATGGTATAGATACCACGGTGTTTTTGACCAACAGGTTTACACATGCCCCTAAAATAGAGATACGTGGTCAGAAATGTGAAATGGAGATGATAGTTGGATAAATTGAATTCAGGGCAATATTCCTTTATAATTTACACATTGAAACATGCGTTTGAATATATCATGGAAATAAAATGCCTCTGAGCTACCTTGCAGACTTTGTGCGTCTTGTAAGTTTTAATTTTAAAATAAATCACATCATAACGTCCTCATGCTCAGTTATAGCCTCCAGACTAATGTGTATTGACAATATTAACTAAAGCATTAGAAGTGCAACTTTGTGCATTTCGTGCGGAATAAAAGTAGTATGTTGGGCTAATTGTCTAAGGAGGAATATAGCAGTTGGCCTCATTGTGTTGCTTTACTCTGATACTGCTGTGGATGGGCACTTAAGTTAAAGACGTTTACCAAGATATTGTGTTAATTGAGAAAGGAATATAAAATATAAAGTGGCAATACACAGCAGTATAGTGAGAGTACAACAACACAAAAAGGTAGTATGAGTGAATTGCAACTACACTAACATTCACTTTAATCATGAAGCTATTGGCCCCTCGTCGCGAGAGGATTTGCCAGAAACATTGATATATCGGTAATTACATATACACATTTCAATCTATGGGTTTCGCTTTGGCTT
Source organism: Streblospio benedicti (assembly GCA_019095985.1). Lineage (NCBI taxonomy): Eukaryota > Metazoa > Annelida > Polychaeta > Spionida > Spionidae > Streblospio > Streblospio benedicti. The sequence goes on from CM032665.1 coordinate 43,281,612, forward strand.
GCCACGCTAAAGCGATATAAAATTATTTCATATATGTCAAAGAAATCATCTGGTATAAATAGCAAGATGTGTGTAGCTATTTGTAACAAGCAGACATACACATGCCCCTAAAATAGAGATACGTGGTTAGAAAACTGAGATGGACATGATGGTTGGACAGATTGAGTTTAGGAAAGTATTCATTTAATTTTGATAAAGTTAAACATACATGTATGTTTGAATATAATAGGAAAACATCTGCCTGTGAAATATCTAACAAACTTTGTATATCTGCTTAGTTTTAATTTTTGAATAAATCACATCATAACGTCCTCGTGCTTAATGTCAAGACACATTATTTAAAAAAAGTAAGTGATTTTTTTCTTACACAATAAAGTTAGTATGAATTATGTGAAAATTGGTCTTGTGCAATTACTTCAACAATAACTTTAAACATGTAATATTCAATGTCCAGCTATTTGGAAAAAAGTGATGGGGCCCACTTCAGGGATTTCATGGGTTTTGCATGCATGATCGATATGGGACGTGATAAAACATGAAAATGAACTATTTTAGAGAAGGGGGGGGGGGGGCGTGCGGCGGCAGGGCCCTTATATTACCCGCCACTGGATTTCACTACTAACATTGGCTTCATAGGCAGATCAAGGGTGGTGTGCAAAGGGCGCTTGGCCCACTTTTTCCACAAAAATACCTTATTTCCATGTTTTTAGCACGTTCGCTATCAATCATGCATACAAAACCCATGAGAGTTCCCCCCCTCCCCAATTTTAAAAAACCTGGATCTACCCGTGCGAGTGAGAGTGACCCTACCTGTAGTGCGGCGCGGCGCTCGTCACAGACCCGTGGTCGCCGTGGTGATGGTCCGACGGCGAGTCAAGCCACGAAAACTCGTCCACGGAGTGCGCACAGCAGTCCCCCGGCGGTGGGGGCCCGTGCGGGGGCCCCGCGAGGCTGTGCCGGCCGGGCGGCCCCCGCAGCTCGTAGTGGTCCACCGAGTGGGCGTACGGGGGGCGGGGCGGCGGCTTGAGGGAGCGCGGCAGCGTGTTGTAGCGGTCGTCAGGGCTGCTGAGCGGGTCGCTGCACGGGGACATTATGACGAAAGTTTTTTATTCATCCATCTTTGTTTTTGATTGATAAATGTCCTAAGAAAAGTGTCCTAGTTTTTAATCAACGTATGTTTTGATCATCATATCTTTTTTAAGCACAATCTTTGTTTTTATTCACCATCTTTACTTTTGATCATTGTAATTTTTATCAATATCTTTGTTTTTGTCAAAAATATACATTAAATCACCATCTTTGTTTTTAATCATAATGCTTGTTTTTAACAACCATGCATCTTTTTTTTATCCACTATATTTGTTTTTAACCACCATCTTTCTTTTTAATCACCATTCTTACCTATGACATGTCTTATATGGATGGTCAGATACAAAATAAAAAAATAACCACCTTAACTTATAAAGAAAATTCAGCTTAAATGTGAGTTGATTTGGCCAGCTATCCTGTCTTACATTAACTGACTTACTTGTTATATAAAAATGCAGAAGAGAAAAGTATATTTTCACTATAGGTGTGCATGTGAAAATTTGTCACGTAGCCTATAATTTTCAAACTTTAGGAGATAATACCCTAATTCATATTGTTACAAGAGCCTGGCAATAAGGCCAATAATGACACATGCGTGCTCTAGAGAAGTTTGGCTCACATTCTGATAATGTCTGTCTAATCTCAGTCTACTTATCTTGTTTCCTAGAACTAGTTTTGTAGGGTTATTGGGGCTTAAAATGCGTCATCTTATCCTTAGTTGACAATTTCAGCTGTAGTTTGCAATTGAATTGAACATTTACACTAGTCACTCTATATAATATCGGGCCATGGCACATGTGCTCACTATATTCTTCCCAAGTGTAACCTAGACAATACCCAATTAGTCCAAAGCTCTTGCTCATGTGGAGGGACTTTTGACCTGTCAATATCGGCTAATAGATCTTTCATATTTTGACCTAATTTGGGGAGATGTCAAGGATTCAAACGCAAGCTTTGAGGAATACACTGAGTCTTTGATATACAGGGTGCACTAGATATTTTCCAATGTTGAAAATGACATTTCAGTCAACAAATCTAGAAGTCGAATGTGATAGACTCTCCGGCAAAACCAGATTAATCCAGTTACTTTTGACATTTTGATTAATATTATAAGACAATAATTATCTAGTGGCCTAATATCATCATAAATAGTATGCTATTTTAAAACGTGAATAGGTCATCGGACAAGTTTTTGTTCAAATTCAAAATATGTTACTAAACATATGATATTAAACACACGTCAACACGCTTCTTAATCTGGTAATATTGTCTTCAAAGGGGAATGTGATAATTCGATTGAATCATACAAAGACAAAACTTTAAATGTGAAAATGTACAAAACCTTAATTTAGCATAGGTCATTCCATGTTACTTGTTCATTATTAACAACAGGAAACTCCCAGAGGAAATTGAAAAAAATAAAAGAATTACAAAAGTGTGCTAGAATCTATTTCTGCAGAATGTTAAAGTCATGATAATGCCCGCAGGATATACTTAGTTTGGACATGCTATAAGGTTGAAATTTGTGTCTTGAAATCAAAACAACTTGCAAGTTGTTTGTAACACCGTCCCCCTTGAAAAGGGTGTAAGTTAAATAAGATAGCATAAAAAACCGGATACGGTGTCATTTGTCAACCTTGTAACCAAACCTCCCACATAAGACACACACTTGTAGTGATGTACATGAACCACCTCACACCAAACCCCACCTACTCACTCTTGACTTCCTGTCAACCTTCAGAAAAAATGAAATTGTGTAAAAAGTCAGCGAAAAGTCATTGGAATTTGGTTAAACTGCTCATTAAAAGGTGTTTGAGCAGAGATAAAACTTTTGTTATTTTCAGCACCTTGATATTTTTCAAAGGTCTAATTTTTTAGCGCTGTGCGCGGAACCGTGACACTTCATAATTTGATAAGAAATCTGTATCTGTAGATTTGTGGGGAACAATAATAGAAATCTATCGTTTACATATTATTGTCCTCTTCGATCTTTACAGACATCATATTTAAGGAGCTGGATACCAAGAAAAAGCACTTGGAAAATGAAAATTGGTCTTGAAAAGTCATTAAAAAGTCATTGAATTTTAATGTGCAAATTTTGAGGGAACCCTGACCTTTCTCTACCCCTCCTCTCTACCCCTCCTTACCCCTCTCTACCCCTCTTTACCCCCTGTCCATCCCTCTCACCCAGTCGGCTGAGTGCTCCTCGGTAGAAAACATCAGCAGCCATTTGACCCATGTTTGCTGGTTGTAAAACACATTACATCAAGCCCCCCCCGCCCCCATGTTTGCTGGCGACTCACCGGCAGTAGTAGCCCCCCACCCCGCCCCCCCCCCCCCCCTCACGTGACTGACCGGCAGTAGTTGCCCCCACCGGGTCCACCCCCGTTCCCGGGTGACTGACCGGCAGTAGTAGGCCATGAGGCTCCTGCTCGTGCCGTTGCTCACGCTGCTGCTCATCCACACGTTGGGGTTGGTGGGGTTCAGCGGGTCCAGCATCGACTACAAGACAGCGAGACATTATTGTATTTCATCACATTGGCTGGAGAAAAAAGGGTAGCATGTCTTATTTTAGAAACTAATTGCAATTTACTCGAAGGTTAGTCGTTCTATGAACTTTTAGATTTTATGCACAGCAAGAATTGAAATACAAACAATGATTTACTTCTGTTTCAGCGTGATTGGATTTATGATTTAGATAAAGATCATACAAACAAACAAACAAACAAACAAAAAAGCAAACAGACATACAACTGCCTTTTGACCCGTATAGATTGAAACTTGATCTCACTAAACCGAATGGAGTGTTGGAAAGACAATCAACTGTGAAAACCAGCCTTAGGTTTTTGAACATGCTCAAAATGTGTTTCCGCCGTGGACGGCCTGCTGTACCTTGAGCCTAAGATAAACCTATCATATATCACGCTTACATATATATACCTCTCCACATAAGGTTCACTTGCAGATACACTAGTAGTCACCCATACACCCAACCATCTCTAAGTATGTTAATTAGAGTAGAAAATCTACTCTTCATTAAGTTGTGGCTAGAAGAAATGTACATAATGCACCCTGCACCCTCTAAGACCACACCCAGCCCCTGCTTGAGAAGTAAAGGCTGCCAGCGATCAGCGTCTATGTTAACACTGATGCCCCAAGTCCCTGTCCCACCTTGATGTGATTAGTCCAAGTCCCTGTCCCACCTTGATGTGGTTAGTGTCTAAGTCCCTGTCCCACCTTGATGTGATTAGTCTAAGTCCCTGTCCCACCTTGATGTGATTAGTCTAAGTCCCTGTCCCACCTTGATGTGATTAGTCTAAGTCCCTGTCCCACCTTGATGTGGTTAGTGTCTAAGTCCCTGTCCCACCTTGAGCCCGCTGCGGTCCCCGCGCCGCCGGCAGATGGCGAAGACGACGAGCGCGGTGACGGCGGCGATGAAGATGGCCGCGCAGCCCGCGATCACCACGATGGACGTTGTCGACATCGGCCCCGCGGAGGCACCGGCCGCTGGAGGGAGAGGAATCGCATTGACAGATCCACGGTGTTAGAAAAGGGGAAGTGTATTTATGAGGAATTTAATGGGTTTTGTACATGCAATCGATATAGGCTCATTGGGATAAAGGAGCAAGTTGTGGATCGGCGTGAGTAGAGTGGCACCCATGAGGAGAGAAGGTGAATTGGGGTGGAGAGGAGACGGGTTTATGCACTCTATAAGTGCAGAGCAGAGACCTGCGTGCAGCCTTATGGCCCGCGGTTCAAATTGCGGTTCAATGATTTTTACTACGGGTGTGGGATGCGGGTTCCAGATTCTTATGCCAGTGCAGGATTTAATCCTTACAACTAATTGTATTGCGTGCTCTTTGCAGGCTAAAATGCTCTAAATGTACGGCTGGATGTATGATTCACATTGCAATCATGTGGATCCAAACTAGCATATACGCAGGGCTCTGATGTTGTACGGTGCCATACAGACATCTGAACAGGACATCAATGATTAGCTTTGACTTCTTACTCTACAACGTTTAATGTCTATATCTATATTTGAAACACCTTGTAAGTTGATGCAGTAATAGACAATAGAATGTTTGATGTCCAAGATCCTTAGAACTTTTAAGTACATGAACATGTGAATGTACCTACCGTCTCCTTTCATGTTGTGTATATCGAAGTCCCCGGCTGTAAGGTTTGGAACACTCCCAATCGCTGGAAAGGAAAGGAGATGTCACATTAGATCTTCGATCTTATTATGCATCGGAGCATCCAGTCCATGATTGGGAGACTTTTGCATGTGTATATAAAGAAAATGTGAAAATAGTCTGGATCAATGCAGCAATATCCATGTAGTCTAACGTATTAATAATGATTTGCATATACTCTTTTCAGCGTAGATGTCCAGCTCCACAAAATGTGACAATTGAAAATAAAGTTTGACCATTACATTTTTACATTTAACTAGACGGCTCTTCAAACTGCAATACAGTTTTACTCTGGTAGTAGGCTGAGGGGGTGCCTAATAAATTCCCACGTGTTCAGTACATTCCATGTTCTTGTCCCCTATCCCCACGTTCACTGCACCCCCGGTCTAGGTCTAGTTTTCACTCGACCTATGTGAAGACCATATGTCAACTTCATGGATAATCCCTTTTATTTTTCATGAGTTGGGGGTGTAGCCGGTATTAGCATAGATAGTGATATTACATACCATAGAAGAAAATTCAAAAACACAATTCATGAAATTCACAAATGACTGATAGCATGAAATGGTCTGTTTTTGCGAATTCACACCCCCAATGACTGTATAAATGGGATTTTTTCTACGAAAAAAGCCACGCCGCAGCAATTTTTCCTGACAGTTCTCCAAAAAGGTCGCACGGTGCAGTCGAAGCCCGTACGTCCGCTGCGGGGATTATCGATCGGTATTCTCTTTGATCTCGCCGAGACCGCCAGGCTTCGGCGGCGGCTTTAAAGCACCGTTGGAGACATCGCCACGGCATGACTCCCGCACTTGTTGAAATTTATTTTAATTATCTTAAAAAACAAAGAAAACAAAAGCTGTGCCCCGCGGTACACGTGTCGCCGGCACGTATGTAATGGGGGGCGGGGGGGGGGGCAAGCAGTATACCCTCATCACCCTCCACGCCAGTATACTAGTACTACAGACTTGGCATTCTCACCTGGTATGGTGGGGTAGTCCCGGGTGGTGGGGGCGGGGGTGGTGGTGGACATAATGACGTCACCACTCTCACCTCCTGCTCAGCAAATAGAACATCACTCATTATCTCATTGGTTTGTTTTAGGGAGTTTTATCATTTACATGCACAAATTTAGAATGTCTGACACGTAATTAAGAACTAATTTGAGCTATCCTCACAAAATCTTACAAAGCTTGATTTATGCAATTATCCAGCAAAACGGTTTGGAATTTGATGAAGACAATTTATCACCGTAAGATTATATAATAAAACACAAAAGCACCCCACTCAATTAATCAGTTGTGGGCTCTAATATAGAAAGGAAATTAATTAAGTAGGGCAAGGGTGGGCTGATATCAAGCGTGCACGTATCGATATACATTCTAATGTTAGCGTCGACAATTGACAAATAGTTATACCTTAAAATGAAACCCAATTTATGTGTATGCATATAGTGACAATGCCAGGACGATCTCCACAAATAAAAAGGTGGGACCAATAGCAATGATCTCAGCTAGAAGGGTGCGCATTGGAGCACAAAGTCTGAACACCCCCTTGAGCAGTTTACTACTTTTTGTGATTTTTTAATGGATTTCATTGTAGTGTAGGACTGTAGTTGGGTTCGTTTGTAAGATATTCAGCACACTCAAATTTTGGTGTAAACGTTGACAACATGAAAGCAGTAGTGCTTATTAGCTGCGACTAACAATCACAAAATTATTACCCATCACTACAGCAAGAATCCTTGTAGGTAGCCCATGAAAATGGAAAAAACCCCACCCCTAATAATGAAAGAAAAAAAAGTAAATTAGATCAAAAGTGTTCAAAGAACACTGCGTCGCTAGAACGACCTTGACTTTTGGGCAATAAAGATAATATACTGAAAAAATGTATACTTTACAATCAAGAAATCTATGAATTTGAGGAGAAAACATCAGAATGAATCTGAATCAATATACAATCATTTCTTCTGGGAGGGGGGTACTTGGTATTTGCCAATTGGTCACTGTTCATTGTTATGTTTTCCCCAACACATTACAAAAAAATAATAACAGCAATAATAAATATAAGAATACGAATGTTAAAAAAAGAATCTATGCTTTTATTACAAACACTACGTCAATGACACTTCTATGTGAAAGTATACAATGTACTAACGCAATAAACCACGAACTACAAAGGATCACGTAATCCGTGCAAGGTGGTGTGCGTTATTGGTTGAACGGTTGACGTTTGACGTTTGACGCTAAGTGCATTGAATATCAGTAAAATTTCATAAATAGCCTTCTAACATGCACAATTTAATTGGCAGAGCGCCCAAAATCGAATCACTTCAGTGTCGCCTCATACCTCATAGCTGTGTAAAGTTTGAACGAAATCGGTGTAACGGTAAAAGCTCTAGCTTGTCCGGAGACATACATAGATACATCGATACATAGAAACGAATTGATCACAACGCTTTCGCTTCAGCTACTGAAGCGACGCAATAAACACGAAAGCAACAATAACACCCCCCCTCCCCCTCTCCACACCCGCAAGAGTTGGACTTACTTGGACAGAACGCCTTGCGTGAGTACAAGCAGCAGTCGTCTTTGACTAGTCGCTCTGTATCGTTGACGTTTACTGCAGTATGCAACGCGCACGTTTTGATCTCGAAGTTGTACTGAAATGCAGTACACTCGGGGTTGCGCATGCACGTCTCACGGCAAGTTACCTAGGAAACAGGTGAAGAAAACGTTTTCTTATTGGAATGATGGGGAGTGTATTTACAAATAAAATAAATGTCATACAAAATAAAAGCCAAATCTTTGACATGTGCAAGACTCTTCATTTTCAATGTTAGATTTTTTTTATCACATGGATTATAATTTTCAGAAATATTTAGTACTACCCAATCCCCTTTTAATTTTGTCACACTAGTATGCTATAATGGCAGCTATATGTCTATTTCATATTTTATACTTTTAGTATTTCATTTCATTTTATCATACGTGATCCATCCAGATATTTTTGCAATAAGCCCAAAAAAAAATCAAATCAAATGAAAATACCAAATATGTAATGCCATACACTCACAGTGTCATACATCACATATACAGTGTACGACACTCACAGCAGCCAATGTCTTTTTAACATTGAACTTTATCTTCCGTGCAAAACATATCATGTGTATGAGCATTGGTAAACAAGACATGTACCGTTTACCTATCATTGGGCTTTGTTATATTACATCCGTGGATCTGATGAACTGTTAATTACGTCCACTATTTCTTTTCTCAAGGAACAACACTCTCAGCCATTTCCAGCTACCAAACACTAAACAGGATGTAGCGGTAGTGATTTCAGTATATCCAGTTGATTATATGGGCTTCTCATTATGAGTATCATGTTGCATACTATCATATAACGTCGTAGAATACGGTGAAGACGATTATTGGCGTAACGTGGTCACAGTAACAGGAAAATAATGACTATTCGTAAGTAAGTAAGTAAGTAAGTAAGTAAGTAAGAAAGAAAGAAAGTAAGTAAGTAAGTAAGTAAGTAAGTAAGTATGTAAGTAAGTAAGTTTAGTGGTCAAGCCTGCCTCTTAGCCATCCAGGTAGCTAGCTAGCCAGCCAGGAAACTAGACAGCCAGTCAGGCAGCCAGCCAGCAAGTAGGTAAGAAAGAAAGAGAGTAACTAAGTTTGGTGAGTGAGTAAGCCAGCCAGATAGCCAGATAGCTAGCCAGACAGCCTGCACCAAGCAAGCAAGCGCTCAAGTGAGAGAGTGAGTGAGTGAGTAAGTTAGTGAGTGAGTGAGTGAGTTAGTTAGTTAATGAGTAAATAAGCAAGCCAGTACGTACGTAAGAAAGTATGTAAGAAAGCACGTAAGTAAGTAAGTAAGTAAGTAGGAAAGTAAGAAGTGAGTAAGTAAGTAAGAAGTAAGTAAGCAAGCACGTAAGCGAGTGAGTGAGCGAGCGAGTGAGTGAGTAAGTGAGTGAGTGAGTGAGTAAGTGAGTAAGCAGGTCCTGTACCTGGTCTGTGCCGGGGAGCTGCGCGCTCGGGTCGCCGGGTAGATACACGTTCTGGTGCACTTCAAAACACGGCTCTGAAAAACAGCGACAGGTCACAACAATGGACGTAGTAGGCTGATACACATCAACAACACTCAGTTTGCATTTCTTGAAAGTTTTACCTTGTGTAGGTTGGTTGTGGTTGGTGTTTACAAGTAAATGAGTATAAATACACTGTATATGACGTGTTTCGGTGCGTTATTTGATATAGCGGGGTCAAATGTGTTTTTTTTCTGGACCTGATAGCAATTATGAAACATCTATGTATACAGTAAACATCCTATATATTAATACGCTAAACTTTTGGACTTTGTTCGGCTATCTCCTCTTTAACCTGACTAGCTGGACGCCATCTGACGACAGAAGATCGTTCATGGTACTGTGTAGTTTTGCACGAATATGTTTTTCATTGTCAAAATGGCCCTGATGGTTGATAATTAGTGGTTTTATAACAAAACTAGCAGACAGCGGCAGCCATGACAGCGTCATGTGGAGTAGTGTGATGTCATAAAGACGCCAAAGGCGTCACATGGATTCAAATACTAGGGATTACCACCACTTTGCCAATTGGGCTGTGTGTACCTTAGAACCTTCAATCAAGACCACCTCTATAACTACGCCACCTCTATTATAAGATGATTTATAACAGGCCCAAGTCTCATAAAAAGACCATTGCAAACGTCCCTGAAGAGACCACCCCTTTATTAAACCACTTGACGCCAGCCTTGGGCAGTCTTGATAGGGATGTTCTACTGAAGTGTGTGAGAATATCTGTGCCATGGAGAGCATTATGTTCCCATTACCATATAGACACTAATTTTTCATCTCATAACTTTTACATATAAGATGCCAAGTGCATTTTCAGTGATCAATGACTTAGTAAGTCTTGACTTTCTCTTAATCATTGAGTGTTGTTATAGATGTATGGTTCAGAAAACCTCCGCCAATGAATCATACTTGATGCTCATGTTTGCTGTGTGATTAGTGTGTTAATACTATCTATGTGTTTGTAGTTTGTACTCTCTAAATAAGAATACTTATAGCCAATGTTAGGAAAAATCACAATGCCTTTGATTTTCACTGGCTATTGCAGAGGATGGTCACCTTGCCATGTTTACATAGTCAAAAAACTGCCTTTTAAATGAATGACGCCTTGGCATGTTCTTGGATGTTGTTTGTATGGATGTTGTCAGGGTGCTTTCTGGATGGGTGGTTGTGCTGTCAGGACGTGGGCAAGTGTCGTCAGGACAAGGTTGCTTGAAAATGAAATACTGACACTAACATTTCCTCCCTTAGATTTTCATTTTACATGCCAAGTCAATCAATTTCAGAAATGATTTAGTTGGGATCAACATATACGAATATGTAACTGGAGGGATTCAATGTGATTCTTAATTAATATAATAATTAATTAGCATGCCTCTTTGACGACATGCGTATAAGCTATTTTCATTTATTAACACTATTTCTAGTGTCACAGAATTATTCTTGTTTTTGCAATTGTGATAAGATAATGCAATAAATTTATATCAAACGCATTTCGTTATCCTGTATAAATATAATGTGATGGAATACAATGGCTCATGATTATTGCTATTTGTTTGAAAAGAACAACACTATATGGGCTCCTGCTAATGCCATACTGTATCTCGCATTTTACTTGGTAATAGTTATTAATACACATTTTACTACTTCAAACTTTGAATACTAACAAACGTTACGTATGTAAAATAGAACAATCCATAACGCACCCAAAACTGTTGAGGACCATGTTCGCATAGAGCACATAACCAAAGGTTTGGTAGTCATATCATCTTGTTCTGTTCATCTAATAACACACTTTGTTCTGTTTTTTTTTATTGATGTGAATGTGCGAGAAACGGAAATTAACATGCAGCCAGGAGTCTAAATGACGGCGTCACGCTAAACGGAGAGTTCAGGCGCCAGCCGGTCTGTGCTGAGGACAGTGCATCCCAAAGTGACTATAACAGCCAGATTGTCAGCACCATGTCTCGGGTTGAGTTCTGAATTTGTTGGATATGGTGTCACATAAGTGTACATTATGATACCCACTTTCTATACACAAACATTTCTGATGGTTGTTAATTAGTGGTTTTATAACAAAAATAGCAGACAGCGGCAGCCATGACAGCGTCATGTGGAGTAGTGTGATGTCATTAAGACGCCAAAGGCGTCACATGGGTTCAAACACTAGGGATTACCACCACTTTGCCAATTGGTCTATGTGTACATTAGAACCTTCAATCAAGACCACCTCTATATATACACCACCTCTATTATAAGATGATTTATAATAGTCCCAAGTCTCCATAACAAAGAAGATTGCAAACGTCCTTCAAGAGACCACCCCTATATTAAACCACTTGATGCCAGTACTTGGGCAGTCTTAAGACGGATGTTCTACTGAAGTGTGTGAGAATATCTGTGCCATGGAGAGCATTATGTTCCCATTACCAAGACACTAATTTTCATCCCATAGCTTTTGCATATTAGCTGCCAAGTGCATTTTCAGTGATCAATAACTGACTTGAGATACACTTATACGAGGTTCTAGTAGGGATTACCACCACTTTGCCATTTGGGCTCTGTGTAGTTTAGAACCTTCAATTAAAACCAACTCTATAAAGACACCACCTCTATTATAAGATGAAATATAACTGTCCAAGTCGTCATAATAAAAGACCATTGCAAACGTCCCTAAAGAGACCACCCCTATATTAAACCACTTGACGCCAGTCCTCAAGCACTCTTAATAGGGATGTTCTACTGATGTGAGTAGGAATATCTATGCCACGGAGAGCATTATGTTCCCATTATCATAGACACTAATTTTTCATCCCATAGCTTTTGCATATTACATGCCAAGTGCATTAGCAGTGATCAATAACTTACTTGAAAAGTACTCATTCAATCTTCAAGTTGAAGTCAATCAAGATAGTTCTTAGTCTGCGCCAAGCATACTACATACAAGCTCAGAAATCCATAGCTTCGTCTGTTGCTTGACTTCTTGCTCATTGCAAAAGATTATATATTGTGGTAAAAGAACTCCCCTTTCTCAATTTACCTTCAGTCCCAATGGTTGTTCAACACCACACTGTCCCCATATAATATTTAATACTTGGAAGCTGTCAAGATAGGAAGCATGCTATAAAGACTTGGCGATCTGTGTCAGATTTGGGGACAAGAGTGGGTGCTGTCAGGACAATAGGTGGGAGTGGATAGTGGAGACCCTTGCTATTCAATATTTGTTGTTAATTATTGGTGGGGGATGGGGGATGTGGGCAAGAACTATCAGAACAGGGCTGTGGGGGTCAGGGGGTCAGATTGCGGAGTGGGCATTATTAGGACAGTTGTGGTGCAGCAGGGGGAGGGGGAGGTTGTTAGAACAGTGGTGGGTGCTGTCAAGACGAGGCGTGGGATGACAGGACAGTGCAAATGGTGTAGACCCGTGCCATGTAATAATTGTTGTTGTGGTAGTAGGGTGCAGATGGGGGATGGGCAGCTGTTTAGTTCAGAAATGAGGTATATTTTGGAAGGTGCTATGTTGTCATTGCAATGAAGTGACACCCATGCACGTGGTTTGCACAAGGGTGGGTGCTGGGGAAAAAGGGTGCTGTAAATAACTTTCCTATGTCCATGGAGAGCATTATGTTCTCATTTACATAAACACGAACATTTCCTACCTCAGCTATGATTAATATTACTTGGAGAGACCTGCTTTTACAAGCATGTACTTGGAGTGACTATTACTGTAGTCACGTTATCATAATCGTCATTATAGAAGCTTGCACGATTAGTAATGTCTTATCATTATGTGTCTGGGTGGATGGGTACATCTTCTTCGTCGGCCGCGCAGACCAGTGGTGAAGACCCCAACTACGTAATATTTGTTACTAATTAGTGGTGTTGGGATGGGGCATGTTGGCAGGTACTATCAGGACATCGTTGGTTGGTGTCAAAATGCGGACAAATGCGGACAAATGCGGAGTGGCATTTATTTTTGGATGGTTGGTGTCTTGACTTTCTTTTCATCAGCGACTGCTGATATATGGTTCCGAACATCTCCTGCCGATGAATCATACTTTATGCTCACGTTTGCAGTGTAGTTATTGTGTTGATATTATTTATGTGTTTGTACTCTCTAAATAAGGATAGTTATAGCCAATGTTGGGGGGGGGGGATCACAATGCCTTTGAATTTCACTGGCTATTACAGAAGATGGTCACCCTGCCATGTTTACATAGTCAAATTACTGCCTTTCAAGGAATGACGCTTTGGCTTGATCTTGGATGTTGTGTGTATGGGGATGCTGTCAGGGTGCTTTCAGGATGGGTGGTGGTGCTGTCAGGACGTGGGCAGGTGTCGTCAAAACAAAGGTGCTTGAAGATAAAATGCTATAAAAATCATATTTATACACTCACCAAATATGTCTTTTTTCTATGTCCATGGAGGGCATTGTGTTCCCATTTACATAGACACTAACATTTCCTCCCTTAGATTTTAGTTTTAGATGCCAAGTCAATTGCTATCTCCATGAGTTAGTTGGGATCTACTTGCACCATTATGTGATTCAATGTGATTCTCGGCGTGCATCTTTGGCCCCACGGGTATAAGCTAGTAGTTTAGAAAGAGTCCTATTCACTTTATGCTCTGTGCCAAATTGTAAACGTCACTTAAAGATTGACGCTCACTTCACAACATCTGATGATGTTCATGATACACCAAATGCGTGGCTTCAAGTGCAAGCTTTACCTGGGTTCTGAGGGGCCTTAACATTCATGTGGGAGTCTGTTGTCGAATCTCACATGCAATCCTTTGCATATGTGCATGACATATATGCCCGTGCAAGTATTCACCACGGGTTTTATGAATAATCGTCACACTTTGACATAGATGAAAGACATTACGTTTGTCAACTTTGTGAAGATTAGACATTCGGGTTAAATGGTATGTATGAAGAACTACCCCATATACTATTGGATTTAATGAAAGTCCTACAGATACAATTATACCCAGCAGTAGTTTTAGTTTGGACTATATTACTTGTTTGTTTTTCAAATATATACACAGGCAGGCGGATTTTATGGACCTACGTACCAACCAGCAACCAAAGATTAAGGTGGTTGATCTGGATTCCCCACCATCAATAAGTAGCAAAACAGCAACATTGTTTTCTGTATTTAGGTGGTAGCACTCTAGTTCTATAAAAACTATCCTACATCCCTATGCCCATAAGTAAGTTGCCGCATGAACATTGACTCCTGTCTTTAGGTGTCAGCACTGGAACCGGTGGGAAATCCCCATCAAGGCAAACACTTTTGATACCTTGAAGCTTGCTGTCTAGGTCTATATACAGAATAACCCCCAATCAAGACCACTTCTCTAATGAGACCACATCCATAATAAGAACACTTTCCACGATCCCAGACCCTCATAAAAACACCAAACTAAACTACTGTATAGAAACCACCTCTCTCTTGAGACCACGTACCACTGGTCCCACACGTGGTCCCTAATAGAGAGGTTCTACTGTAATCTATTGTAGACACCATGAGGGTGAGACCGGGTGTTACCTGCGCACTGGACGACTTTCCGGTGGTGGGCGCAGCAGGAGTTCTCCTCCGGGGCGAAGTCGCTGGACCCGTAGTGCACACGAACACAGGCTCTGTGGTGGCGGGCATTGGTAAACCACGGCTGGTGGGGAGATTTGGGGGATAGCATAGTGAATGAAACACAGGCTATTCATTATTGCAGCTATATGTAAGAAGTATTTTATGAAAGTAAAGGATTGATTAAGCTACATCAATACGTGTATGAGAGATTGACTGCAAGTGTTCACTTTCAAACAGAAATATGCAAATGAGCTTTTTTGACTGGTTGCATCAGCCACTGTATTTTGACTGTGGCAATGGTAGAATGAACCTTCAGTAGTCTGGTGATTGGGAAGAAGCTCATCACCAAGACTACATGACCAAATGAAGGAGGCAGCCTTACCCATGCAGTCTGAGAGGTTCCCACACAGGTGTTGACACAGAAATATACAAATGAGCTTTTTGGTTGGTTGCATGCATCATCGACTGTTTGTATTTCGACTGTAGCAATGGTAGAATGAACCCTCAGTAGTCTGGTGGTTGGGAGGGAGAGGGGGTTGGGGGGGGGGAGCTCCTCACAAGACTTACCCGTGCAGTCTGAGAGGTTCCCACACAGGTGCTGACACTCGACCTCAGACAGCAGCGTGGGCTGCCGCTCGCCGCCATATTGTGACGTGTGTGGTGACGTCACGAACGCAGTAAGGTTCTTCTGGCAGACTGGACAGGGGAAAGTAACATCACAGTAGGTGAGGAGTGTCTTCTGGGGTTATGTATTTCATTTTGTTATTTGAGAAAATGATATGATGAATATGTGTATATTGTAGACTACATAATACATATTGTAAGACGATTACGTCGTCTGATCGTCGTCTGACCCTGCATAACTTGGAAGAAGACTTTAAACCAGCACATTCATAGGCAGATCCAGGTTTTTGGAAAAGGGGGAGGCGCACTTAAGGGATTTCATTAAAAAAAACTACGAAAATGAAGGATCTGCCTATGACATTTACTTAACATAATTTGATTGAATGTTGCATCAATGAAATATCTGTAATATAGACTACAAGAAAGGACAAACAAATTGCCAGACTAGAATGAAAATAGGTAAATGAAAGTCCTAATGCAGTGTAAGTGACATTAATTCAACTACTAACAAATGTTCTGATGACTTACCCGGCTTGTGTGCCGTTTCTATATTGATGTCATGCGTCACTTCCTTGCTGCCTGGCCATTTCACAGTACTCATCTCAGATACTGAAGTCTGCGCTGTAGTAGCAGTGGTTGTCATGGTGGGATTAGCAGGAGTGGTGCGGGGCAGCACAGTATAGACATGGTTCACGTCTGGATTGTGCGGTAGAACAGGCGGTTGATTAGTAACCGTAGGGTACGGATACTGCACGGGCACTACAGTCACTGCAGGATAGTTGTTTAAACTGAAGTCTTCAGTACTTGTTGGCTGGTATACTATATCCAGGTCGTCATTGTCTTCGGTGCTTGTCGCAGGTGTTTGTGGTGTTGGTTTTGCAAGAGTAGTGTCTCCAGTATCACCATGGGGATGAATGTCATGCACTTGAGGGCGGTAGACTTTAGGATTCGGCCTGACCTCACTATAGTCTTGTGGAGAAACATACATGGCATAGAGGTCATCTTTAGGTATAGTGTTGTCAATGTCCGCTTTCTCTTTATGCTTTGCTTGAACCTCCTCTGGATGAATGTATGTTCCGAACAAGTGCTCTTGGCCATCTGGGATTATATCCTTGCTGGCGTGCGATGCATTATGAATGTGTGCTGGGTCAAGGTGTTCGTATGGATTCGAACCCGGTACCTCGGGTAAAGGCTCTCGTGTCTCTGACACTGCTCTCGTGGGTGACTCCTCTTGAGGTTCTGGTTCTGGTTCTCCCTGGGGTGCTAAGTTGCCAACAGGTGTGCTAGTGACGACTACAGTAGACTGTGTAGTAATCGACGCTTCCAGATACTGTTCTCCAGTACCAGGTTTTACGGGCAGTGGTCCTGCATTCACACCATAGTGTTGAACTGGAGGTAATTCTGGAGCATCAGTCTCTTTTGGAATGAGAGTTGTTGTTGTGTGCTCTTGTTCAATTGCTACTCGAGGGCGTGTCGGATCGATGACCCCTGTCTTAGGTTGTATCCCATCCAATCCTATAGAATCCCGATCCTGGGCCACTGTTGATGTTGTAGGCAGTGTTACTGGATCGATTGAAGCGTCTGTTTCAGTGTACTTATGATTCGCATAATCACCTCTTGGATAAGCATAGTTTTCATTATAACTGTACGCATAATACTCTTCTTCCCGCGTTGGCATCAACTCCTCTTTTGGAATATCTTCTATTGTACCATGGGATCCAACTGTATGTTTCTTCAGCTCCGTCTCAGGGGGCAAGGACGGCCCAGAGGAGATGGAAGGCTCAGAGGGCATAGAAGGCTCAGGTGGCAAGGACGGCTCAGAGGGCATGGAAATCTCAGAGGGGATGGAAGTTTCAGAGGGCATAGTCCTGTCCACTGCGGTCACGTCTGGAGAAGCAGTTTCCAAATCGGTGGAAGCCTCACGAGGCGTGAGAAATTGGCTGAACTTTGACAGGAAGTCTTCAACTGCAGCCGCCTGGTCTGAGTTTGCTGGGTTTGTCACTGGACTTTGTTCATCTGTCGCTTCACCCATATCTGCGTTTACATTGTGACGCTCAGCATTACCATGGGGATCTTTGGGGCCATCAGTTGGGTATTGATTCGTGTTAGGGTTGGCAACTGGAGATATTGATTCAGCATTTACATCACTACCAATATTAGGAGGTGTAACCATATCCATTATTTTACTGGGATTTGAGTGCTGGGTAGTTGTTGTGGACGTGGAGGTTGGTTGTGCTATTCCCAGACCCGCCAATGCGTCACGTAATTGCTGTTCATAGGGATTTTCGGGTTCTTTAGCATCCCTGTTAGCATCGTTGACTTCAGTCTCTGCAGTGATAGATGGATCAGGGTTCTCACGAACATCACTTGCCTGCACGGATGTGGAGACAGGAATAGGGCTGCTCTCCTCGTGTTCAGGCCAATCCTTGTTCGCATTGGTATCAAGGTTACTAGCATCATGCTGGTCACGTGTTTCTTCTTCATTCTGACCTGCATTGTGAGACATAAATGTATCTGCAGTATCCATGTTATCATGAGCAACATCTTCCTTTGTGTCATTTGCTATCAACGATAAAATGCCCAAGTCAGCCATCGCTTTCCTAATGATATCGTCATTGTTGGTAGTGTCCTTTCTAACCTCATCGCCTGTGTTCTTAGCTTCAATGATCTGATCATCAGGCATGATATCCATTTCTTGGAGAAGATCGCTTACTCTATCAGGTTCAATGGCTTTTTGTACTGACTCGCTAGTGCCAGGTTCTTCTGCATCATCATGACTATGAGGATCTAATTCGTTAGCTTCATTATCTATCTGGTGGTTGTCCACATAGTGCTGGTTGCTCCCCACTGCCATTGCAGGGTTGTAATCGTCCGCATAATAGTCATAATAGTACTCATCGCCATGCTCAAGAGTTGTACTAGTTGTGCTATCTGTGTAGTCCGTAAGGTGCTGAACTGGTGAATTGTCTGTATCCTTCTCCTGGTTTGATGCCTGGTTATGTGGCAGCTTATCGGACATCGTCGGATAAGGATATGGAGGAATCGCTTGAGCCGTTGTACTCTCATCGATTGCAGTAGGGATTGTGTCGTCTTCGGGATCAATTTAGGACTGGGCAAAATTCTTAATTTGGTATTGAAGTTCTGGACGGACGGCCTCCCAAGCCTCTGCATCAAGTCTTTTTGGTAGCTGTTGTCAAGTGCGCGATAGCGATCGTCTGTTTCTTGGGAAGGGTCATTAACGGGAGGCTCAATCCCCGGAGGATGGTCACCGGTCAATAGGTTCATGTGATGTGCAATGCTTAGAAGCTGGTCTGACAGTGATGACTTTGCATCAGATGAAATAGATCCAGGATCAGCGGTTAAAACATCCTGATTGTCATCATTTGACATTCTGTGGGAATCAGGCATGTCCAAGTAAGTTCTTTGTTCAGCTGCTTCGAGGATAGCAGGACTAGACTTCCCATATTCGTGAGCAAACTTGTACTGGTCTTGTGGTGATGAAGAATCTACATGGTTAGACGCTGCGTGTGTGATATCGCTTGGGCTCTGTGATTGATCGTCAGAAGCGGTGATTATGGTGGGAGCTTTCGTTGTTGGTGGTTTCCGCATCATGTGTTTACTGAGTTCTAACAGATCTGTGTTGTGGATTCTGAACCCTGGTATCTTTGGGTGGTCTTCTGGCACGGAGTCATGTTGTTGGTAAGTATGTTCCTGCTGCTGCTGTTGATGTTGATGTTGTTGTTGTTGTTGCTGCTGCTGCTGCTGCTGCTGCTGCTGCTGCTGCTGCTGCTGCTGCTGCTGCTGCTGCTGCTGTTCAAGCTGCTGCTGCTGCTGAGTTTCTGATCCATCATACTGTGGGTAGTCCGTGTATATCGATCCATGAGCCGAATGATCCAAGGGTTGAGCAGTGGGAAAATCGCCTCCATTTTCTGTACTAACCGGCTTAGCGTAGTCGACTTTATCCAGAATGGGGACCTCCTTGATCTCATTGCTCACTGGCTTGGCATAGTCATTCCTGTCCAAGATGTCCACCTCTTTGAATCTATCGCTCTTGCTCATGTCTTCACCCACTATACTATTGGCACTACTCTGGGTTGGACTTCCAATCATGTTCTCATCATTTGCGCCTTGCTTTGGAGATAGACTTACTTTCTTATCTGCGACACCGTTGTAGTAGGAATATGCTTGATTATCGTACTTATTATCATAGTAATTGTAATAGTACTCGTATGGATAGTAGTAGCTGGAGCTGTTTGTGTCTGACAATGCAGGCTGTATATAGTCAGGACCAGTTTGTGTGACTTCTGCAGGACCAGGGACTGTATCCTGATTCAATCTATCTTCTCGGGCTATTACATTCAATTCTTGTTCACCCTCTTTGTTAGCATCTGCTGTAGTTGATGTCTCATTCATGCTGCTCTCTGTAAACGGTGATGCAAAAGCCGTGGTAGGAACCGTAACCTTGTCTTTACTCAGCACTCTAGCTGCTGCCTCTGACTGCAGAATCCTGTTGAACAACTCCGCCGTGTTTCTGCCACTAGGGGGCGCGGGCGACGTCACCATCTCATACACAGTTTGCAGCTCCACATCCACGTCCCCGGAGAAGTCACCCTCCTCACCATCCACGCCAACAACGTCCCTCTTAGTGGTGCTAGAATCCACACTGCTCAGCAGGGTTCTCCCCAGGTTACGTTCACCCATGTCCATAGTAGCACCATTGTAGCCCGGGGAGTCTACGGCTGTCCTGCCCACGCCCCTGGCCTCCTGCACCTCTGGAGCTGCTGCTGTCAGCTCCTGGGTGGTGGGGAACAGCTGTCCTGACAGCAGCTTCCTGTACAGATTCTCGGCCACTTCTTTACTCTTCTCCTGGACGGCGGCAAGGTCCTCCGTACTCCGGGCTGAGGTTAGAATGGATTAGACGTTTGGTTAGATTAGGGACCATTCAGTATTTATGACAGTGTGGGGTAGGATGATTTTAGGACGGGCCATGAACATTTGTCACAATGTTTGGAGGGGGGGGGGCTATCAATTTTTTCACATACTTTTGAGGAGGGGGCTATCAATTTATTCACATAACATTTACCCCTATTTCTTAGAGATTCGGTACTAAAATTTACTGTTTTTGATATTATGGATATCCATCAAATAGGATTTTTGTTAACCGACAATGAATGCATTAAATGTTGGTGGTCGGGGGCCTGGGGGTCGGGGGTCATCAATATTTGTCACATGAAATTGAGGGGGGGGGGTTACCAATTTTTTCCTAGAGGTTTGCGGGGGGGGGGGCTATTAATTATTTCACAGCAATTTTGGAAAATCCTCCTACCCCACCCTGTCACAAATACTGAATGGTCCCTTAGTTTGATTAGATTTTAACTGTTATGTTACTAGATATTTTATGTCGCATATGGAAATCAATATGAAAGAATATTGTATTTTCAAGTATACATATCACAACTGCTTTGTTCATTTAGTGGCATAATTTCATAAGCATAAAATGAATTTGAAGTACACTTGACAAGCAAATTATAAAAGCTTGACACTCTCGTCCTAATCACAACTGGATATACATGTATATTAGCATATGAATTTAAAACAATTACCATTATGTCATGAAACTCCAACAAATATATTATGCTACAACTTCTTGGTATATTTAACAAGTATCTGCAAATGCCATTAGCAACAACTCTAAAATACCATAACAGTTGAAACTAAAATTTCCACCATAAAAATGACCAATAAAAATTGAAACAGAAAATTTGAATTTTCCACACTTCTAATGTAAAGAGAAACAAACATTAAAAATGACAAACACAATCGCAAAACGTTTTAAACACAAAATTTCCATATTAATGATGAAAAAAATATAAATTGTGACAAAAGATTGGAATGCCACTTAACTCTGAGTATCAGATGTCAAATTGACCTCTGAAATGCTTCACCTGAGATTGGATTATCATAATTTATCAATTTATGTAACTTAATTCTTAATTTAACCTTTATATCATTACATTTTATACGTAGACTATTCAAACCAGCATGATATATGCATGTACTTCTTTTTTGTGTTATAAGCATGGAAACATTGCCAACTAACAGTCTGCAAATCTTTAAAATGCTTGGATTGATCACTTGACCTAATTCACATCCTCAATTAAAAGGTCTGCGATTGGTTCACATTTTTAATGAGCAATAGTTATGCTTCACATGTCATATTTTGACATCTGATACTCAGCGTGGGACTGTCGAGTACCTGTCGGGGTTGTTGGTTGTGTGAGCGGCAGGGTGACGGGCGGGGCGGTGCTGGAGGGGGCCGGCGCTGGGATCGCCGGACTCTCGATCCGCGGCCGCAGGCGCTGGTGCAGGAAGTCCAGCAGGAACTGGTTGGGGATGGCGCTGGATGCTGCAACACGTGGGTAATGATGGTAGATCCAAGTATTCGGAAAGGGGGCGGGGGTGGGGCACTTAAGGGATTTTATTGGATTTCGATTTTGATGATCGATGGCGATAGATGGTGGACATGACAAAAACCGTACAAAAATGAAGTATTTTGGTGGGAACAGGGGGGGGGGCGCTTCCTGGATCTGCCTATGGGTAAGGAATCTGGATCTGTTGGAATGTTTCAAACTTACTCTGCATCATATTTCTCACTGTCAGATCCAGGTTTTTGGGAAACGGGGGGATGGGGTGCGAGGAATCTGGATCAAACTTGCTCTGTATCACATCTCTCACTGGCAGAACCAGGTTTTTTGGAAAATGGGCGGCGGGGGTGCACTTAAAGGGCCTTATGGATGGAGCTGGCTTTTGGAACAGGTGTGTAAGGATCAGTTTGGGTACGGTTTATGAACCTGTCTATTAAGGTCATCCAGGGGACTGGCTTAAGGTAGAACATAAGACTAAATCAAGTGGGGACAGGTACGGGAAGGTTCATACAAAACACTAATGTTTTCTCAGGTGCAAATATGAATAATTATGAATATTTTCACTTGAGTAAGCATTTGTGTAGTCTTATGTTTATTTTTATTTTTTACTGTGGCATGAACAGCACCAAGAACAATTTTTAACATTGAAGGCTCAATACAAAGCTAACTTCTTTAAGGTTAACAATTGTCTTTTTTGGAGGTTTAGAGGTTCATGTATGGATATGAACCAAAGTACAGGGGTATTAATTAAGCATATTAGTAAACCTACTTAAATGTTTGAATGCCAATACAAAAACATATGCAAAGAGTTGTAAGTTGTAATTTGTGCTCCTTGATGATGCCAAGCTGTTCGTACAAGTATATACGTGCAGTTTTACACATGTATACCTACATGTCCATGCACAATTTGGTATCGTTTTCACAAGTGTCAACGTTCCACTTACAATGCGTGTTCTTTGCACAGTCTCTACTGCTTTTCATTGTGTGGTCATTTGTCACAGAGTGTGGGCTGAACCAACATGACCAGTCCATGGTCGAGTTTTGTCCTCCAACAGTAGTGTTAGGATTACAAGCTTTGTGTGGTTCAGTGTGGGGCCGTTATGAATATATGTATTCAAATATAAGGGGCCTGTAATGGTACACCATTCACACTCACCATTAATTATCATAATTGCTAATATAACCTCCAAATCAAGAGCACCTGTCTAGTGCGACCACCTCTACAGCCAGTCATTTCTAGCTTATACAAGTCGTTAAAACGAGACCACTGCGAACCTCCATAACAGAACTAACTCTCTATTGAGACCACACTCAAGTGGTCTCAATAGAGAGAGTTTACTGTATTCACCCATGGGGAGGGGGGCATTTTATCTGTCTTTTCACCTGGCGGCAGACAGTTCGTAATAAGGTCCGCGGCCTGGAGGGGGGGGGGGTCAGGTTCTGCAGGAGCACAATGCACCGTATCGCCCTACAACGCAATTACCCTACTTACGAAGGTTATAATGTCGGCTGCTTTGGGGTGAGCTGGGGTCAGAAAGGAACATTTAACCTGAAACAATCATCATGACCGTGCATCATATCATGATATTCCTAACACAACAGGCAAAGGCGCCTGGTAGATGCAACTCAAGGTAGTACAATGCTCATGACATCTCCATGGAGGTCTGGTTAACTATATGACATTATATATGTTGGTGGTAATACTCACATAGTTTCTCTCCAATACTGCGGGTTTTTTTTCTAGAAACTGAATATAACCAAATGTACATGTACATATACCGACGTGTGAAGATAAGGGAGGATTTACTTACTTTTTATCATCCTTGACAAATGTGAAACAGTGTTCCACATCACAGGGGGGGGGTTAAATTTATGTTTATTGAACTTCCTTGTGGGTCTAAGATTTCTGTGGCGTGGGCTAAAAACTTTCATATCAGAATACTACTATTTATTATTCAAATATGGCATTAAAACAGCACACAGGGAAATTCTCAATTTATTACTTATGTCTATACCTCGGATACATGTAATATTATTCTATAGCCCATGCAAATGTAAAATTGAATAAATGATATTGCGAAACTATTGTAGATACTCTATCGAGGGATTGGGATTGGGGTGGGAGGGTCAAGAAAAAAGAGAACACTGTTCCATTTTTGTAGAGGGTGACAAAATACACACACCCTCCCTAACTGTACTGAATTTGAGATGACACAACATCTACTCACCGTCCAAACGTAGGAGCATTAGGAACACCGTCCCCATGAGCACGCAGCTCTGTCTTATAGTAGCCATATTGTCTCCCTGGACACTGTCCTTTGTTTATGTGGCACCAAGTAAAACAATCTTAAACTAATCACTGCTAATTAAACACTATCCTTTCCGGTGTTCCGTATCGGTGTACGTGCTGTACCTTTGTCTTACGTCATGGCTTTTTCTTGGTATTCCTTACCATGCATATGCAAATGATTGCGTTTTCACTATTCTAATCAATATGCTGATGATGCTTGGCAGTAGTTGCCAAGAGAAGAAACTCTCGGACGATTCAATGGAAGAGACGCGCTGTTATTCAAAGTTACGTGATTCACGTTCATTATCAATTAGCAGAAGTTACGTTATTAGTTAAGTTATGTCCAATGCAGTTAATTCCGTACAAAAACACACTTATTAAACTTCCTTTTTCGTGATCAATCTGCATAAAAATCGTCTGGCCGGCTTAATCCAGCCACTACACTCGACTAATTACGAAAAACTTTAATACCGAATGCAGTTTAATTTTTCTGGTTCACAATTTGCGACAAGAGCTAAAAGGTGCTAACTGTTACAAACACACACCTTGCAGTTAGCGCCATTGGCCAGTGGTTGGAACAAAGTTGAAATTATATCAAGCCCCGTGGCAAAATGACAGAGCGCAGCCCGCCCTCCGTTAGATTTCGTGTACCTACAAAACGCTAAACGTTAGAACGGGTCTTGTTTGCCGGCGGCCATTTTGGTTTTCGCCATTGGAAGTTCTTGCTTTCTAATTTTGGTAATAAACCTGTTAGGAGCTCTGTAATCTGACGCAGCTTTATGTGTGGTCTCACTGATGTGCATGGGAATTTAAATGCTCACAGTTTTGAGGGGAAAATGATAATCTTGCTTTTCTTTGATACTTTTTTGTGTGAATTTGGTGAGAAGAGGGTGGTATATTTTGTATGCTTCAGCCGGCAAGCAGAGGTTGGTTCTGTCCACACAACCAAAGGTTAGGTAGTCACACCAAATTGATCTTTTACTAACCTAGTGATTTTAAGCAGTGGTTTTCAGCATTATGGGCAGAGGGGCCTCCAAATCCCTCACTCTTGATAACGACGAATGCTGAATGCAAGCACTCTTTTTCAAGCACACATATGCAAATAAGCTTGATATGATTGGCCACAAACAGTAGTAAATTTGTGACTTTTGACTGTGGTATTGTATAAATGGCACAATAGCCTGGGGTGTCTTCTACACAATATAAATGTGAATGTGTTGCGTGTATAGTTATGGTGGACCCCTGGAGATGGGGCCACTTCCATATATCGGTCGACGGGTCAGCTCCTCACGAATACCCACCTGTATCACCCTCCTTAGAAGCTATGGATGCCTACTTTTCACTGTCAAGAGGCTAATAATTGACATTTTGTGATGCCCAGCAGCTATGGAAGCTATGTTAGCACAGCAGTGTAATTCTAACAGCAGCTATTAAATGTCTCATTTTTGTCATATCCAGCAATTGAATAGTTTGTTTTTTTATAAATGTTAGCTATGATCTTGAGCACCGAACATTTCCGGGGTGGGTGACGGGGGGTGGGGTTTGGGGTGGAGCATTCCCGTCTGATATCAATTGAAGTGCCCCCACCCCACCCCGCAGGGTGGTGGACTTCCCGCTATCCATCAGTGCTTAAGATAAAATAAAATTTGACTGAGAATGGGCTTTGTAAGAAATTAAGTATTTGCGTCATCTGGTGTTTGTTGAATATCCGTGTTTTGACGCTATACGTAGGCCTTATACTTTGTAATTTGATTACACTTGTAATCTGAACATGCGATAAAGTTCTATTTTTTTTTATTTTTTTTTTACATTGAAAATCGTGATTCATTGTCAACCAGTTTCTGCGCATTGCTGTCAATATCCACGATCAGTTAGAATTAACTACGCTATTTTCTAGACTTTATTTTCATAAACTTTTGAACAAAAACCTGAATGTTATCCTCTCGTGGTTAATGTCATGTTACATGTAAATATCAAACAAAAACATTCAAATGTTGAAAATCTTTAATGACTCTTTACGATGCATAGCCTACAAAACAATTATCATCAAATCATCGACATTTTCAAATTATATTAGTTTATGTACAGTCAATTGGTTATCTTTTAGTTACTATTCACGTATTTGGAAAGAATGGTGACTTTGATCATAGCTTATATAAACCTACATACCAAACATCCAGCAAACCTTATGTAAAGATAGGCCTGTGGTTGGTATGCATCCCTACCACCTACATGTACTTTCCCATTATATTTGCTTTGTTTCTACAATGTATGTATGCTACTATGGACATTTCATCCAGTATTTCGGTGGCAGCACAAGAACTGGTGGGGAAACCCCGGCAAAACAATCACCATTGACGCCTTTATTCAAAGTGGGCTATCTACGTCTATATAAGCTATACTTTGATTCAGCTTTACGTGGACCAAAATAGGAACAGCATGGATATCTATTTAAATAACAACATGCATAACAGAACCAAGTACAACTTTGACACATTCCAACTAACAGATTTTAAAATAACTGCATAATTATGTAATCTGGATGTTAAGGTTTCAACACCTTGTTCTGTGCATGTCATCAAGATAGCATGCAAAAGATTATCAACTATGGTTTCTATCATAACAATTGTACTGAAAGTTGCAATGCCGTAGGCTAAAATTCAGCCATCATGCCCTATTATCTAATTATAATCAATTAAAATTGTTTTATTATAAGTTCACTTTTCACAACACACACTGCATTCAAAATACCACATTTTTATTTTTTTAGTGTGCTAGATTTCTACGCTACATTGGATTTTAATATAGCTAGACAACTAAACATAGCTTACACATACTCTTATATTCTATTTTTAAAAATGTGTATTGCTTTGAACCTAGAGCACAACTGGCAGTAAGACTTAACGTACTAGCCCTGCACTGACAACTGGTAAAGTGACCATGGACAAAGTTTGACAATTCAAGATTTTTGTTACAGCCTGCGTACTGCCTAAAACGCACTTCCACACCACTGAACACGTACTGATCCCCACAGTCTTCTTCAGTTTTTGGCTGTAGATAGCAGTACTGCAGGTTGTGCCCTAGGTTCTAGCTAAAGTGACAAACTCTCAATGAAAACAAAGTACATTTATTTATAGACCTGAACATTAAACATCTTTATCAACAGTTAACATGGGTTAATCAGCCTACATCTAGATTAAAGTAGTTTTTAAGACAGCGCACTCAAGCACCTAATGATAAACTAGACCATCACACGCAGCCATCCAAAACTAACAGTCCCATGTTTGAACTCCAAACAGTGGAAATGTACAACTCCTTCAACCCAGACCTGTGCAAACAACAAAGTATGAACTACTTGGGTTTGTGGGGAAAAAAAAATCAAGGATTTCTTTTATGGTGAATGTTTTGAAGCACGTATTTGATAAATAATGCTAATTCGGTCATCTCTACACCATTTTACGAGGTCATGATTGAAGTACAGTGGAACCTCTCTATTAGGACCACCACAGAGAATAGTCTGAAGTGGCCTAAATAGAGAGATGATCTTTGTATGGAGCTTCGCTTTGTTATTCATATGCATATGAAGGGTTACAACCGCAAACATGGTCTTACTATAGAAGAGGTCTTTTTATAGAGATGGTCATAATTGGAGGATCTACTGTACTTCGAGGGGGTGAGAAATGTGACATGCGGTGACACTTAAGACAGGTAAAATATGAACAAGACGTGGGGATTCCAAGATTGTGGTATCTGGGGAAATATGATGAATATGGCAAATTTGTAGGAGCTTGTAAATAAGCAAAGATTGCAGTACAGTACAACCTCCGATAAGACCACCTTTATATAAAAGACCACCTCAATATTAAGATCAGTTTTCATATCACAGTCCCAATTATATGAATTGAAGAGACCACCAAGAACCTCCGTAGATAGACCACCTCTCCATTGGCAACGCTTGTGAGCTAGCCGTTGGTGATCCTAATAGGGATGTTGTACTGCATAGAATGCGACTGTTTACCTCTTTGTAAACCCCTGCGTGTAATATTCATTGACAAGTTGTCATATTTTACACTGAACATTAACATTTTCATCCTAGAGATGATACAACAACAACTTACAAATACAAAAATTATGAAGATTGCATTTACAACTTGACACACAACTCTACAACTACATGGCAAGATCATTGATGATGACTAAACACTGGCAGATCCAGGATTTTGCAGTAGGTCCTTTTACATCAATTCGCTTAAAATCAAGAGCAAAATGCATGGATCCCAATGTCTAGTGGTTTCAGGACATGCTCAAAATCATGGAAATTTAGACCAGAAGGGGGGGTGGCCTGTTCCCCCACCCTCCCTCAGCTGTTTCTGTCACTGCTAAAAGTCTTTAACATGTTCCATTCACAACTTCCCGTTATATTCAGCATCATACACAACTTCAATATCGTCTGATATAGATGGCGAATTTCTCGACGTTGACCTACTTTCCACTTCAATGGTGCCATCTTCTTTCGATTCCGGAAGTGGTGACCCATTTTCCTTCCAGCATTCTTCCGCTGACGTCACTTCTGGGATGATGGAGATTTCTTTGACTTTGTTTTTATCCTTCTTTTTCAGCGTTAATCTTCGCTTCAGATTTTTAAACTGACAAAGAAATAAAAAATTCTATTAAACACAACTTACTATGTATCAAAAAGTAGCAACAGTAAACAACGCATAATAAAAATATTGAAGCTGTAAAATGTTCGAGATAGGGAATAATCGGGATAACAAACTAGTGTATGTTCTTAATCTTCTTAAAGGGAAACAAAGCTAACCTCAAGATAATGGAAAATTCTGTATGAGCAATATCTAGATATATAGGTTCTATTGTATCATTCTGTTTGTATTTTAGTCTATATCTGATTTTAGCTGGCACACGAATGTGATAGCAGATTTAAGAGATTCAAATACTGATTTAAATCACACTTTCAATACTTATCAAATACAATAAAACAAAAAGACAGTATCAGTATCAGTAGGGAATAAAAAATGCTTTAATTTCAACAAAATGCTATTTTTAGTCATGGGTCAATAGACATTTAAAAAAAGCCAACATATTGCAATTAAAAAAATCTATGGGTGGTCTTGGACCAGTAGAGATTATAACAATACTTTCCATATTATAACAAAATGCTATTTTCAGTCGGAGAGAATAGAAAAGTTTACCCCATTCCTGAGAGTCTGTAACTTTGGGCTAGACTTGGCTCCGGGCGCTGCACTGTCGATAACGGTCATGGCGAAGTCAGTCGACTTGATGACGTCACCAACAAAAACCGTCTGCAACTGATAAACCAGAACATTACTTGTCACAGGGGAAGGTCAACAAAAAAACACGCGTGCTGTGGAATGTGTCCAGGTGGCCCCTCCTGGTTTAAGGACAGCTGTCTTATGTGTGGGTTATAGGACATCTGTCTTATGTGGACACTTTTCACTTGAATTACGTTTCCCTATATCACTTATATATCTCTTTTGTAGTGAACATCTGGCCTATGTGGACACTTGTCCCTTCTACCAAAGAAGCCACATCAGAGAGGTGTCACTATGCTTATCTCTTTTGAATGAGTGGGGTGATATTGTGCATATGGACGCCTCATTTCAAGAATATGTTTTGGAATTATAGAAATATCGTCATCAGACATTTTGAGCAACAATGGTGAATTACTTAATACTTCAAATCAATTCAATATCATTATAAAATATTTGTCAATTATCAGTAAATGTCTTAATAAAAGTTGATTTCTGTTGAATGTACGCAAACAGGTAGAATGTAAAGTTTACGACGTGTGTTTAATTTCAAATTGCACCCAGCATAACCTTCAATTGATGCCACCTCTATAAAGAGACCACCTCAACAATTAAGCCATTTTACAGGTCCAACACATCAAAAGACCACTCAAAATCTCCTAAAAGGAACTAGTGTTGCATTGAGACCACCTGTGACCATATTCCAGAGCACAGTGTTTTATTCAACCTTCTGATGTAAGAAAAAATAAAAAAAAATAAAATAAAATAAAAACTTCTGATGTATAGATCATGTAGAACAAATCAAATGTAATCTTGATTGCCCAAGGTTTTTTTCAAGTACAAAAAATTGAAATGCACGCTCTTTTTTACAGCGGCATTACTAGTACATTAGCACAGTAGAACAAATTTTATTTAGACCACACAAGACCTGGGCTGAAGTAGTCTAAATAGAGAGGTGGTCTCTTTTGGGACGCTCACAACAATCTATATACAAAGGCTTGGGATCAAAATGCTGTCATTATGGAGGTGGTCGCTATATAACTGGCCTTACTTGAGGGTTTTCCTGTACATGTAACAGGTGCACCATTAGACATCACCACTGACAAATAACTCCAGACAATAGTTACAGAGACAATAGCGCATTGTGCCAGGCTAGACTGCACCGGGATAAGCTCTGACCCCAGACAGTGTGGGTTATCAAACCAACACCACAAAACATACTACAAGCAGTAGAAAGCATGCTGTCATGAATTTTAGCTTTACAAATGGAGGTGATGTAGAAAGCTTTGTGTTTGTAGTGCTGCAACACTGTATTTGGAGCGTTGTTTTGTAGATTCGTTTTATATCTGGATTTAGAATTTGATGTCAACATTGAAAATGTCCTATCAGCTTCAGAGTATTGCTATTGTATTCGTAGCTTAAAAATGGATTCTTGGATGTTTCATGAATAATTCGGGCGTATTCAATGCATGAGAAATGGAAAATACTGTATATATACGAATAATTGTGTGTAATAACACTTTCCTTTAGAGCAGTGTACATAAGCATATTACCGAAAACGTTTCATTTAGCTAAGAGAACCTTTACATCGCCTTCACAGGGAGAAAACCCATGAAATGCTATAAATCCTGCGGGTGACAACCTCCCTCCCCTTTTCCAAAAAAAAACCCTGGATCAGTCAGTGGATTAAACGATATCGAGATTAACCCACAGCCACGGGTAACACCCCACCCCACCCCACACCCATGCCAACCCACCTTAAATCATCAGCACATATTCTGTTCATGAGGAAACAAGTTTCTTTGATGTTTACAGATCTCGACAAAGTTTTAAGACCTCGCACATTTTATCAAATATTCATTGTTTTCTGTGGGTTTCTACCAGGAAAAAAGCAGCTGATAGATGATTCTATGGTTTCTTAACTCCAACATGAGTCTATTTTCGTATGAAAAAACACCCTTTTGTCATTCTACGCACATATTGAACTCGCAAATTCATATTTTTTTACAAATGACATCACCAATTAAATACTACAGAAAAAATCAAATTACCTAAACAAGTCAAATCTGCAAAATATACAGAGAGCTATACATACATTAAGCCAGTAAATGATTTTAAATAATCCAGATATCATATAACCCAAAATCCACATCCACACGCAACCAAACCACACACTGCCTCTCTCTATCTCCAGTCTCTCCCACAATATTGATGACGCTTATCCGTTGCTATTGGTTTTGCGTGTTCACGGATCTGGATCAATTCTGGATCTTATCACCTGCTTCCCACTGCGCGGTCAGGTTTATTGGTCATCGTGTTCATCTGGAGTGGGACCTTTTTAGCAGACGGCTTTTTATCAGCCCATTAGTAAACATCACTGGTACAGTGGAACCTATGATTAGGGACCATCTCTATAATGAGACTACCTCTATAAAAAATCACCTCTATAATGAAACTGCTTCTATAATGAGAACGCCTTTATAATGTGACCGCTATAAATAATGACATAAAAAGACCGCCTCTATAATTAAACTGCATCTATAATGAGACTGCTTCTATAATGAAACCACCTCTATAAAGAGACCACCACCTCTATAAAGAGACCACCTCTATAATGAAACTTATAATAACCCTCTATAATGAGACCACCTCTATAAAGAGACCCACCCTTATAATGACAGCACCTCTAGACCGAGACCACCTCTGTAATGTGATCACTTGATGCCACATTTCTCGTGGTCCTAATAGAGAGGTTATACTGCAATGCTGCTCGTGCGGCCTTCATTCTTATTGACTTTGATCTATTATGTGTGGTGAATGCATGATTAATACAGTGGAACCTCTCAATCAAGACCACCCTAAGGACCAACCAATCTCAATAGAGAGGTGGTCTCTTTATAGAGCTTCTCACTGCTTTCTATATAAAATTACGAAGGTTTGTGACCATCAAAATGGTCTTAGCAAAGAGGTGGTCTTTGTATAGAGGTGGCTGTAATTTGCAGGTTTACTGTATTTACTTTCCTTCAATCCCATGACATCATCAGTTGAATGGGCCATGACGAGGCATTTTAGGTTTGAAGTTCATCATGTATTTTACATTTGTGTTCACACACACACACTATCTGAACCACATGTTGGTGAAAATGTTCATTAACCTTTTGTTTTAACGACTGTGACAAAACTTGTAAATCAACGACCCCAAGTTGGTTGTTTTATGGTGGACAATAAAGTACTAAAACAGATCTTCTCAGAGTGCGTAAAACAATGTGATTAATCTGACTGCAGATATGTCAATGAATTATTCTGTACAGTAGAACCGTGTTATCTCGTTAATGTGTATCTCGAATGCACTGCTGCCCAAATGATAGTTTCATTTCCCTTAAACCACATCATGAACATAATTTATCAAGATTATTGTTATGCCTTCAGATTTAAGATAATGAGTTTCAAGTGTAGACCTATATGTTTTGCGCTAGGTAAGTTAATGCTGAGTTAATTTAAATGATTAATAGGCGTATATGGCAAATAAGACTGAAAGCACTGGTAACTGTAAACAGTCTACATTCAAACATTTAAAAACCCTGTCACAGCAAATCGTTTTTAGTTCACATTGACTACGAAATTATCGATACTCCTAAAATGTGAAACATGTACAATATCTACATAAAGTAGAACTTATCTATTATACCATCAAGGGGACCCACTTCAAGAAGTTTCAATAGAGAGGTAGTCTCCATGAAGAGAGTCACGGTGGTTTCTCAACAAAGGTTGGGAAATGATCTTATTATAAAGACGGTCACTATATACAAGTGGTCTTAATTAAAAGTTCTACTGACGAAGAATACACTGGCAAATCCTGGTTTTCAGACAAAAATGACGGCATTTAAAGGATCTCATGGTTTTGTACTCGCATAAGAGAGTGAACATGGCAAACAAAAACATTATATGAAATACTTTGACGGGGAAAGGCCCTTCTCTGCATGCGCCTATGGAACATCCCTCGTGTGTTACCTCTGCTTGCTCTGCCCCACTGGCAGTGCCGTGTGAATCCTCCTTGAGGTCATCCTCTTCATCCTCCTCCTGCTCTAATTCCCCCCTCTCGTCGCTGTCTCCATCTACGTCACTGTCGCTGACGTCATCACTTCCGGGATCTATGTCATCGAGGTGCACAAGTTGTGTGACGTCACCGTTTACGGGCACCACTTGGATGAGGCGAGGAGCTGAGAGTGAATTAAACACACGGATAAAATGTCCTTTGTGGTACATTTAATTTTGTTGATTGCACTTTTTTCAGCAATTTCTTTGACATTAAAACTAACTGTACACGTTTTTGTTTAGATTTTACACGTAGGATTTATTCACATTCATGTGAGGTCAATTAGATGACTAAATCCCAGGAGCATGCTTCACTGGACCTTGAGTTTAGCTCCATCTCTTAAAAACTTCTCTGAAAATTTCCATGACAACTTATTCAGTACCACCCTCGGAGTAGAAGAGATCATGAGATCCCACATCCCTCGTTTTTTGTCAATTTCCCCGTAGCTTACAATTGTCTAGACCTAATTTCTCCTGTCAGACTTCTTCGATATACCCCACATCCCCCACATCCCTTTTTTGCAACCTTTTCCCCACATTACATCATACTCATAGAGAGGCATGTGCAAAGGACCTCCCCCGCTCCTAGCAGGCGGTTTATAAGGAACTGGGATGTGCGGAAAATGCCGAACAAATAGAGATTTACACCAAAAAGACAAAAAAGGTGGTTCAAGAAAGTGGGATGTGTGAGAAAGAATTCAAAATTTTGCAGGACATGGGGGGAAAAGGCAAAAAAATAAAAGAAACTTCTAGACTTCTTCTTGACCTGTTATACTACCCCCCCCATCACCACCACCACCTCCTCCCATAGGGTTTTTGCCATTTGCCATTTCCGCGACCCTTCGAACTTAGGAAGTCCAAAATATCCTCCCTCCGCTTACAAAACCTGGATCAGTGATCTGCCTGCTCTCTCTACTTCACCCCTAGCAAGCAGTCTGTCTCACCGTCAGCCCTCGAGACGGCCGGCGCCCCGGGGTCCTCCGAGCGGTGGGGAGGGTCCAGGTCCACGAGCTCGGTGACGTCACTGTCAAAGGGCATCACGTGGGTGACACGTGGGGCTGTGGGGAGGTAACAGTACAGTGCAACGTCACAATCGAGATCACTCCGGAGACTGGTGTGGATTGGTCTTAATATACAGGTAGGTGGTCTCTTTATGCAGGTTCCACTTGGTTTACATGCTATGAAGATTTGAGGACGCATGAATTTGTACTATAAGGAGAGGTTGTCTGTTTATAAAGTTGGCTTTAGTTGGAGGTTTGACTGTAGCTGATTCTAGATATTTTTGAACAAATAGCTATAGATTAGTAATTTCCTGGCGTATATAGCATGCGAACTCATTTTGGCATTATTTTTCCATCGAATCAAATATTTCAAATATTTTCTACATTTTTTATATTTTTACTCAATTTTTAGCTCTAAATCATTTATGTACATGTACTGTAGCATTATGATGAACATAGCTGAAAAAAAGCTTAACATGTTAAAATTCAGACTACCGTGCACTACTGAGAAAAATAAATCTAAAGATGATTTGATGACAGAGTGGAAATTAACAAATGTATAGACTAAGAGCAGCAGCAGCAGCAGCAGCAGCAGCAGCAGCAGCAGCAGCAGCAGCAGCAGCAGCAGCAACAACAACAACAACAACAACGTCGGGAGTTACGCGCTACACCCTGACCTTTTTTTTGAACTCATTGGCGAGTTTGACATGTGCTCAAAATGTCCCATCTAAGTACGGGTACACAGACCTACCTACGTGCCCCCCGTCCTGCAGCCTCCCTGGCTCCGGCATGTCGTCTGGCCGAGGCTTCACCCACGAACCATACTGTCACGGAAGTGCTGCTAGCAGCACAAGAATTTACACATTTATTTGTAGTATCTAAAAAATCTTCTGTTGGTCCAATGTGTTCATTCGTCCAGCTACGAATTTTACTGCATGTCATCTGCAGATAGTTTTAATTGCTGGGTTTAACTTTGCGCACAGGTCTATCATGCAGAATTTTTGCAGTTAACACTAAATGTGTTCCTGTATATACATCTATGATCTATAACATATGGTGAACCTTTAATAGATAAAACATTAGCTGTTTATTCCTAGCATAAATCTATCCGCAAATTTGTGCAACCACCCTTCTCTATTACAAATCATATAATCCATAAGAAGAAGAAATCAAACATATGAGGCAAAAACTCCTTAGGTCACTACACAGCTATCTTGGTATTCCCATATGGTTCTTGCAGTATTTTGTATGTATATAGACCCTTGATGCGAACCCAACAGAGTCAAATTTGCTCACACTCAACAATAATATTTGCGCTTTAATCCAGTCAAACTTTACCCATTTGTACTCAGCGTAATTGAGCTTTAAACTTTGCTGAAATGTTCCTCTATTCAGTGCAAACTTAAGAAACTATCTCTGTTGAAATTGCAGTCCTTCAAAGACCCCCGATTTGGGGAATTGCCCAGCTGAAGTTGTAGATTTAAAGAGGACAAATATTGCCTCGGGCATTTAATAAATATCTCGTTAATAATTCATGGTACATTAATTGCAGAGGGGTACAGATTTGGCGAATCTACTGTAGGAAACCGAAAAATCGATATTCTTAACAAAACTTAGACTCAAAAACTTTGCCAGAACCGATATAATCAGCATTGAGTGCCACCTGCAAAGCTCCAATTAAATTGTTTATGTAGCGTTTGAATCTTTGTCAACTAGCCTCGATTGCAGACGCTGATAATGTTTAACATGAGACAGTTATTCTTTGATATTTCTTGGAAAGGACAGGTGAAATATGAAATATTGAAACCTTTACCCAATAATTGTAATGCTCGTATGCATTTTCAACTTTTAACTGGCTTCCTTTTTCAGCAAAAAACCCGGATTCCACTTTGACTAAAAACTTTAACAGTTGAGCATTGAGACAAGACCTTTCAAATAACTCAAAGGATTAACATGTCAAGGATTTACATTAATCGGCCAGTCAGACTTTTCACCAGACATATGTTACAGTGGAGCCTCTCGTAGGCACCACCTCTATAAAGAGAACATCTCTATAATATGACCATCGGTGGAGGTTACAGGCTTTGATAAAGAGGTCCCTATAAATCACCCAAAAGAGACCACCTCTATATTGGGGCCAAATGTTCGACTTTGGGGTGGTTTTCGCGTTGAGCCTGTACTGTTAATGTTTCTCAGACAGATCAGTATCTGTTCTATGTGGGGCAGTTAGCGAGGGGGGGGGGGGGTACGTCATTTTGTCTGATACTATCTCATGGTCACGTGTGTCCAGTCATGTGAACTTTAAGCTAGCATTATAATTATTATCTATAGAGTGTCGACTTTAGTGACACTTTGAAACTCATGTCTTGTATTTTGTAACTAGACTAGTATTGCACAGGGTTATATTCAATGACAAAAGAGGGTTGTAATGCAGGACAAAGACAGGTGTATATCTTCACCATAGAATAGACAGTCGTTTTCTTACGTAATATTGAAACCGGGTATTCAAATAAGTCCTGTTATATTAAACCGACCATTATGTATTTATGGATGTATTTGATGTGCGTCACACTTGCGAATCATAGGAAGATTCAGGCACAGGGGACAGTGCGACCCCCAACCACCCCCTTTTTTCACCCCTCGATTCCCACAACTAAATTCCATTTTCATGGGATTTGGCATCTTGCGAGCCTTCACCTATCTGAAACACATGAAATGCTGTGAATGCAGCCTCCACCCCCCCCCACCCCCCCCCCCCCCGAATGAAGTGGAAATGGATGTGTAATCAAATGTGAGCAAAGTATCCTATGTATATAATCATAAAACCACACATACGTTGGATGTTTACAAAGAAAAAGAAAGAAAACACACCAAGACCGTCGTTCTCATTAATGCATGTTAACAATGAAGTTTGCGTTATGCTTGATAAAGCCAAAACTTGTTGCACGGAAGTGTGTCGATTCATATCATTGAGTACGAAGCTGGTGGGGAATCTACAAACACTATGATGCCATTACAATTTTTAAACTGGCATTGAGTAAAACATGATTGTGATTAATTTGCATACAAAGATCACGCAGTCGATATTATAAAGATGAATGAATGTGATTTTGTCGACTGTCCTGCTGTGCGAATGAGTGTCCTGGTGTACAGATTTATCTCGATTATTTACAGCCACTAGATATATGGTTTGAGACGTTGGAACCAGTAAAACAACACACGAACAGCAGACCCATGGACCAGTTATATTTTAATGGTAATAAAAGGTTGCATATGTTAAGCATATATCATGCAAATCTATTTGTTAAAGCATTGTTTTCAAAAAGGATTTTTATAACAACACAGCCGATTTCAGCATAATACACTACAACCTCTATTACGACCAACCATGGGTCTGTGTAAAGCTTAATGCATGTGCTCTTAGGTAGGTCCAGTTGGAGGGGGCGGGGGGTGCCGGGTGCATGTCCCATCTTTAACGACCAAAATATTAAATTTTCAGGTAGGTCTTGGAAAATTGTCGCCTCATAGATCATAGATAGATAAACTTTGAACGAATCAAGCTGTGAAAACATTCTCCCTTAATTAAGCCCATTAACCCGTTCTTCAATTTTACCATTGCTAGTGCTAGCGTATACGCAGCACTTTACAAATATACTTCTATAGGATTTGTCGTATTTAGCAAGACATTAAGTCTCATGCATTATGTCAGTTAATCAATTTATATAAAGAAGACCTATATGTATAAAATTGCTCTTTATTAACAATTACAACAAGTCAAAATGTCAGATTAAAACAAGTTAGCATCAAATACCGACGCATTAACACATTTTATAAACGAACAATAATTCAAAATTCGTAAAACGGTCTTTATTGGCCACGTATTTATCAATGTGTCTTAGAATATGTTTTATACATAACGCACTCCGAGAGAATATTTACCGACGATCACAGTGCAGTGGATATTTTTTATCATGTAATATATTTATGTATCATATTGAGTTCATTCTTTATAAATATGCTAAATTCCAAAATTAACACCATATAATCACTAAATATATCTAAAAATTATTTATTGAACTGTTTTTGACTGTTGTCCTCATCAGAATACAATAAAAACATAAGTACTTAAAAGAGACCTAACAGTTAACACATCTTAGAAAGGGAATTTTATACTTTGCAGTACATGTATGTGACAGAATAATAATAGAGATTAACAATACTAAGAACAATACATTTACATAATAATGAAAGAAGAAAAGTGAAAATAAGAATACACAGGTGAAACAACCAGATCTCATAATAATAATGATAAAATATTTATAGTAATTCATTAGTGAATGTTACTCTTCTGATGGCGGGCTGATAATGATCAAGTTTGCTGTTCATGGTTATATCTGCATCTAAATTGTGTATAATCACACCTTCAGCAATTTGCCTTTCTAAGGGTCTTTGATACGATTTTAGAACTTTCATTCTAAATATATCATTTCCTCTGGTTTCATTTGGGTGATATTCATTTATATGTTTTCTGAAAGCATTGTTAACATTGTTTTGTCTTATGGCTGCTTTGTGTTGTTTACCTCTAACAAAAAGAGATCTGCTCGTTTCACCTATGTATTTGCTGACTATTCCTTGGTTCCTGCATACCTCACACTGTCCCATGTATACAACCCCTTCTCTATTGCAATCACAAATTTTAAGTATAATATCTTTGGTCATACCCAAACAAAATCGAGACACAGCCTGCCATTCAAATGTTCTTTGTCGGAGGGGGGGGGTGCCGGGTGCACGTCCCACCTTTCACGACCAAAATATCAATTTTTCAGGTGGGTCTTGGCATTCGGCAATCCTCGTATGTTTACGCTATTCTCACAATAAATGTTGTCCGTTGAGCTCCGAAACATTCCGAGTAGTTCCGAGTGGGGCCTTGGTATACTCACTATCGCATCATAGACGAGAGTTCGATAAACTTTGAACGAATTAAGTTTAAAACACACTTCTTTAAATCAAGCTACACCTTTCTTCAATTTAGACCGCTGCTAGTGCTAGCAGATACGCAGCACTGTTCAAAGATAAGTTGCAAGTAGCAAGACGATTCGTCTTGTATATTCTATAATAAAATAATCAATTTTTGTATTAAAGACGTACATGTATAAAAACGTTCTTTATTAACAATTTAAACATGTCAAAATGTCAGGTTAAAAAAAGGTAGGGTCAAATACCTATGCAATTATAAATTATATAAACAAACAATGATTTAAAACTTGTAAAACGGTCTTTAGTGGCCTGGTATTTATCAATGTGTCTTAGAATATGTTTTATACATAACGCACTCCGAGAGAATATTTATCGACGATCACAAAGTGTAGTGGATGCATTGGTACCCAAATCTAGCGTCATACCCAAACAAAATCGAGACACAGCCTGCCATTCAAATGTTCTTTGTCGGAGGGGTGGGCGTGTCGGGTGCACGTCCCATCTTTCACGACAAAAATATCTAATTTTCAGGTGGGTCTTGGCATCCGGAAATCCTCGTATGTTTACGCTATTCTCCACTCTCTACGAGAGGTCTAGTTTTTTTTTTTGTGTTTTTTTCAAATTTATTTGTGTGAGAAATATTTTTGTATAATTGTATTTTTTTTAATTTATTTGTGTTAATAATATTTGTATGATTATATTTTATAATTTATTTTGATATTTGTAATGTAACAATGTTATAATATTATGAAAATTTTATTTTCACATATTTCCTGTGAATCTTGTTTGAAATGTACCCAGCTACAGTATGAGTACCGAAGAACCACTTTTTATAGAAATAAATATTACATATAAAAATTACGAAGTATAACAAGTCTTTCACAACAAATGTTGACTGTTGAACTCCGAAACATTCCGAGTAGTTCCGAGTGGGGTCTCGGTACACTATCGCATCATAGATGATAGTTCGATAAAATGTGAACGACTCAATTTTTGAGCACATTCTCCCAAGGTTTAGCCATGTGTCATGTATGGTTCTTCGATATTTTGACCGCTGCTAGTGCTAGCAGATACGCAGCACTGTTCAAATATTGATTTTGTCAAGTAATTAGCAAGACGATTTGTCTTTGTATCAATGGCAAATTAATCAAACTATATAACAAATACGTATATGTATAAGAAAGCTCTTTATTAACAATAAAAACAAGTAAAAATGTCAGGATAAAACAAAGTAGCATCAAATACCTATGCAATTACAAAGTTTATAAACAAAAAATAATCTAAAACATATAAAACGGTCTTTAGTGGCCACGTATTTATCAATGTGTCTTAGAATATGTTTTATACATAACGCACTCCGAGATAATATTTATCGACGATCACAGCGCAGTGGATATTTTGGTACCCAATCTGGCTTCATACCCAAACGATATCGAGACAGAGTCCGCCATTCAAATGTTCTTTGTTGTGGTGATTGTTGATATTTTTGCGTCAAGTGGCTGTTGGTTACAAATTAAGTCCCTCGCCAACCATATCCGTTTACTTACAGCCAATAAACGCAGCACTGACAACAATTTGCACTATTATATGATAGTAGTAATGTGTATGCTATAGTGTATATAAATCATAGTAGTATACTTACCACAAACCCCTTCCCATGATGCTGGGTCCCATGATTGGATGCATAGTACAATAAACTAATATCCATGGTATGCATATGGTGTATAAATGCTGATATGAAACTGGCATGTAATTTAGATAATACATGTTCATAGGCTACTATAGTTCCATACATAACGTAAACAAGCCATAATGTGTGTGAACATATACTGAGTGCTAACTATTCTTACCGGTACAATTATGGCACACTTGCTCAAATAGAGGTACATGAATGCTTCTATTAACATCCTAACTATTCCTCGTCAAATACTACCTACCCCGTTATGTCTACTCCCTGCCCAAAATGGAATTTCAACAATCAACAGTTTATCTACTACCTGCCCACAAAGATCAACAAAAAATTACCTTTTTTAAGACATTCACAGATAATTGACAAACATTTTCAATGGATATATTGAAAACACTATGTATTACAAACTTGCAACACACAATTTGTTGTTATATATGTGTATATTGGCTGGAATTTCATTTAATATTTCTGAAGTGAGGCGTCCATCTTGGTTTGTGAGGGCAGTTGGAAGATCTACTACCTGCCCAAGCTTTAGTACAGTGATTATGCAAACAGTCACGTATCAGTCAACATAGAGCATGTTGTTTGTTATCACACAGGACCAGTGATCGAGGGTGGTTGTAT
This sequence comes from Streblospio benedicti, assembly GCA_019095985.1. NCBI lineage: Eukaryota > Metazoa > Annelida > Polychaeta > Spionida > Spionidae > Streblospio > Streblospio benedicti. Next base: position 43,323,592 of record CM032665.1, read on the forward strand.
ACTGATATGTATATATCAAGGACGCTAACTACCTATAAACATAGCCAGCCTTTGTCACACACAATCAGCCTTTGTCAAATATCCTATGTGTAAACACGGCTGGATTAATGGACAAATTTATCGTCTGTGCAGGAATTAAATGGTAGTAAATATGACAAAATTGAAGTAAATCCTACAGGTATTATAAATATGCTACATACTCCTATGGGCATGCTCACATAACAATATATAACCATATAATAGCTCTACGTCTTCATTTTTAGTACTTAAAATGACGTCACGTCCATGTATTTCTACCAAACAACACTTCTAATACCAAATATAGACGGTGCAATTTACATGGCCGTGACGTCATTCCGGGTCGTTGATTCCCTTTAGTTATATACAATATATAAAGGCCAAGGTCGTTGAAATGCCCTGTGGTACTGACATGCTGTCTGCAATCAGAAGAGTACTTACATGTTATTTACACAGTAAATCTTGTATCAGATAAACCTTTTAAATATCTGTGTGCGGTTCTCTTGAATTAATGATAACTGAATGCTGCGTTTCACAAGTAGATGAAAGTATTAGAGAGATTTGGATATGATAGAACTATGATAGTGTAAGGAAGTAGACAATAATATTATACACTTATTTTCGTTATTAGTGAGTTACAGACATGTTGATATAATTATGGTACTATAATACTGTAAGGAAGTAGACAATAATCCTATAACCTGTGTTCGTTATTGCTGGATGTGGAGTTTCAGAAATGGACAGAACTATAATCGATATTTGGATATATGTTTAGAAATAACACTGTTAGGAAGTATATTATAATCTTACAGGAAGAGGAAAATGATATTATTGAAACAAGTAACATACTCAACCATATCCCTGACTGGGACAACACGAATCCCATCAGTCGTGAGTCCAACACTAGAGACAGACAGATCCGGGAAGTGATCGCTATAAGAAGATCTTACAAGACTATGAACCGAGATGAAGGTGCATACACCTTATCACACGCGTATGACACCCTGCTAAAGCTAAGGGCTGCTCGCAGGGACAGCCAGACACTGACCTACTTCCTGACGTCACATCCTGCCATCCTGTGTGACGTTAGCTTGAAAAAGACTGTCTGACAGACAAGGTAGAAAATATTTGCTAAGGTAAAAGAATTCATGGGTTTATCAAAATATCAATGTTGTGATAGCACAAAAGAAACCCAATGAATTTATTCCATTTAACTCTGTTATAGTTTATATTCATACGCATATTAAACACTCGTACTGGATAATGGTGAAAGTGCTGGTTTGAAATAAAAGTATGATGGTTATAGCCATATAACTGTATGGATTTTAAGTTGGTATCAAATGCTGGTAAGAAAACTAAGCCCCTGTTAAGGATTTGATTAATGCAGATTTAGTTTTAAGAATATAAGATACTATAACATATTTACTGCCCAATCAATAATAAGAACGAACATTAGGAAAGAAATCAGTTCAGCTGAATTATTGAAAAAGGAAATTGGGAAGAAGTCAAAGAGATGGAGGAAACAAAACCCAGCGATGAAATCCTCAGTGAAGACAAACTGGTCCTCCTGACGGCAGTTTCCAACAATGCACCAACGGACGTTATCACCAGTTTGCTCTCACCGAGTAACATCAACGTGCAAGATAACGATAGTTTCACAGCGCTCCATGTAGCAGTGAGAGAGAAAAGATGGGAGCTGGTGCCAGTTCTACTGCAGCATGGGGCGGATGTTAACCTGGGTAATGACTGTCTAGAAACCCCATTACATTTTGCTGTACTGTGTGGTGCCCCAGCAGACATCATCACCCGGCTGATTTCTCCTCACAACATCAACATGCAGGATGAATATGGTGACACAGCGCTCCATGAGGTAGTGAGAGAGAAAAGATGGGAGCTGGTGCCAGTTTTACTGCAGCATGGGGCGGACATCAATATGGGTAATGACTATCTTGAAACCCCATTATACAAGGCTGCATATCATGGTGCCCCAGTAGACATCCTCACCCAGCTGATTTCTTCTCACAACATCAACATGCAGGACGAAACTGGTGGCACCGTGCTCCATTGGGCGGTGAATGGAGAGAGATGGGAGCTGGTGCAAGTTCTACTGCAGCATGGGGCTGATGTCAACCTGGGTAATAACATGAATCAAACCCCATTACACAGGGCTGCATATCGTGATGCCCCAGCAGACATCATCACCCAGCTGATTTCTCCCCACAACATCAACATGCAGGATAGAGTAGGTGATGAAGAAGGTTACACAATGCTCTATTGGGCGGTGAAAGAGGAAAGATGGGAGCTGGTGCCAGTTCTACTGCAGCACGGGGCTGACCCCTTCATACGCGGCATCCTCCCAAAACCACCACAGCCACTTTCTCTCCAATCTCTGACCATCGCGACCATCAGGAGCCACATTCCCGTCAAGTCTGATGAGGTGTTTGAACGACTCGGACTTCCCCAGAGACTTCTTCCTGAGCTCAAGCTGAAACCGCTGGCTGATGAGATTCTTGATAAGTTCAGTATATTCATCACATGTATAGCTCATGTATAGTACGTTCAAATGCTTTAAGAACTAAGTGAGCTGGTTAGATTGCTGTTGTATTCACCAACTTTTTCTATCAAATGTATGGAAAGTGTCATTTCTGACATGGCTGCGTTATTAGAGTTGTGATGACTGTCCTGACGTTGAGAGCGACCATTTCACCATAAAAAGAGGTTTAACAGTGAAGAGTTTTGACCAATGAATGGTGAAAATCAAGTGGGATTTATATGTGTAACATATGAATGTAATCATTACAGTGAAACCTTGCCATAGTGACACCACGATTAGGACCACCTCGTCATTGGGAACACACTTTCATTCTGCCCCTGACTATTTACTGAGACACTAGTGTCCCTGATTGCGAGGTTCTACTGTATATACATGATGTGTGCCTGATAAAATGTGGAAATATACGTATATCTCACAAAATGTATAGTTACACTAATATTCTTTACAAAATGGTTCGTTTAGATTAGAGTAGGTTAGATTTATTGAGGCATTCATAACAATCTACAGGAAAATGCATGAACTAGTCTTAGTATTAGTTAATGCTTCATATGATATTTTACCTATATTTTATGTATTTATGTACTATTCATTGGTTATTCAAGATTATATTATGCACACTGTGTATGACTGTGTGTGCCAAATCAGGCATGTTCTGTGTCACATGTGGATCATAGGACAATCATTTAGATATCTTTATGAAGACTATTATTAGTAGTTGGAATATCCATAGAGGTTAAACTTAACTACGCTACTACTCACCGATTCAACAAACACTGCTAGGGATTCCACCAGGCGGATATCAAATTCGTGCCAATGTGACGTCACTAACCAGATTTGTCACTAGGTCAAAGGCTCCGTGATGGAAGCCGCAACGTCAGTGTTTGTTGAATTAGTAAGTAGTAGCGTAGTTTAGTTTAACCTCTATAAACAATCATTTAGGCTACTACGACTTTGCTGACTTTTACTATGTTGTGCAGTTATGGCTGACAATTAATTAATGAGTTTTAAATTAATCTCGGTGACTTTGAATTGCAGTGTAATTTCTACAGTTTTGAAAAATGTTGAAATATGTCAATTGTAAATAAATTGAATTCAAATTCGAACACATTATTTCATTGCTCAAACAATTGTGACGCCTATGTGAAACATGGTATTTTGTGGGCATATAGGCGTTACATTGCTCCCAACATTGGTTCTATGTCAATAACTAATAACATAATATTATATGTATTGTATTGATTGATGACGTGTGCTGGAGGGTAACATATCTAATGATTTTTTCCCTCTAATAATTATTGTGTGAGTTGACCTGAATGCAACTGTGGGAGTAACACTCGGTTACTCCCAACACGTCTCGTTACCACCACAATATATACACAAACAGAAGTAGAGCTTTTAAGTGGGGGCTTGAGGTGTGAGTTGTATAGCAGTGCTACTTCGAAAAATACTTCTAAACCAACCCTCATTTATATTACATATACATCATATAACCAATTTAACAAAAATGAAATGGTTAGTTATCCCCTCCAATCTGATGGACATGTGTTACTCCCAACAGTTGACATTTGGTTACTCCCACTTCGACACATTTTGAAATACCAATACTATCTTAACACTTATGGGTTTTTTGAACAGTATTGAAACTGGAATAAGAAATGGAATCCTTTTTAAAGTTCATTTTTAAAACCTGACATTTAAAATAGCAGATATATTTCAAATGTCCTGTTAACCCCAACTATGTCCTGTTACCACCACAACTTAGAAAAAACAGAAATTAAGCTTTTGTAGGCGGGTTTGAGGAGTTTGAAGTTGTATAGCAGTTGTCTATCCCCTGCTAGAAAATTATTATGAAGATACAAACTAGAATTGAAAAATAGGACATATATGTGTTTCCCAGTGCTTGCGGATACATTTTCACACTTCTCTCTCACACGTCTTTTTAGCAAGCATATTTCTACCAACTATAGATATAGCTGAAGACAGGTTTTACAACCCTAAGCTTCCATTTGACTATATCAAGTGGCCCTGGCGGGACTTGAACTCACGACCCCAAGGTTGTGAGACCAGAATGATACCATGCTGTATATCATGGTGGCCCAGTAGACATCATCACCCAGCTTATTTCTCCTCACAACATCAACATGCAGGATAAATCTGGTTTCACAGCGCTCCATTGGGCGGTGAGTAAGAGAAGAAGGGAACTGGTGCCAGTTCTACTGCAGCATGGGGCTGATATCAACATGGGTAATCACTGGAATCAAAGCCCATTACATTTGGCTGCACTGTGTGGTGCCCCAGCAGACATCATCACCCAGCTGATTTCTCCGCACAACATCAACATGCAGGAGAAACATGGTGCCACAGCGCTCCATTGGGTGAGAGAGAAAAGATGGGAGCTGGTGCCAGTTCTACTGCAGCACGGGGCTGATGTGACCCAAACCCCATTTCATATTTGCGGAACATCATCTCCCAGAACCACCACGGCCACTTTCTCTCCAATCTCTGTGCATCGCGACCATCAGGAGCCACATGTTGGTCAAGTCTGATGAGGCGTTTGAACGACTCGGACTTCCCCAGAGACTTCTTCCTGAGCTCAAGCTGAAACCGCTGGCTGATGAGATTGTTGCTATAAAACAGCTGGAAGGTCTGGAATGACTTTCTCTCAAATTCCTATGGAGTATTTTCGCTTGTTTGATTATCATTTAGAAAATACCTCCTGCATGTTGGACATATATTAATAGAAAAGTCACACATAACTTTCTGTTGTGTTTATAGTTCAGTCTGTTAATCACATGTATAGCTCATGTACGTGCAAATGTTTTAAAAACTAAGTGAGTTGGCCAGAGTGTTGTTATATTTACCGACTATTTCTCTCAAATATATGGAAAGTGGTATCTCAGGACATGGCTGCGTTATTAGAGTTATGGTGACTGTCCTGAAGTTGAACACTTCGCCATAAAAAGAGGTTTAACAGTGAAGATTTTTGAGCAATGAAAACAGAAGGTTACTAGTGTTATCTCTACTGTGCCCGTATTTGGACTGCTGAAGACAACGCTTATGTTACGTTCACACCAACGGCACATTGATGGTGCTTTAATGCGGGATGCAATGCAACAGCATAGCGTATCGAAGCTTGATTGGAGCGTCAGGTTTGTGATAGATCTTGGGAAAGCTTAGAGTAGAGCGTGGCATTCGGCAGCAATGCCAAAACCTTTCTAACTGTTTAAAAATTTCGGAAGCTCAGTCACGAATTGATGAAAACGCCGATAGCATATTAAAGCTTAACAAAACGTAACAAAGCAACAAAGCTTGACTCAAATCGTAGTAAATCTTAACAGAGTTTAGTTCAAAGCGGGGACGCTAGCCTATAGTCTTATATAGGCTATAGGTCAACAGCGGCATGATAACGGCGATCTGGGCATTTTCCAATGTGTAGCAGAGCTTATCAGAGCATAGCAAGAATCTACTCAACAAGCCCCTGGCGTTCTCGTCACTTAACACTGTTTTGTAATGTCAACAAGTCAAATAGATTACTGGCTTATGTATTCATTGGCCAAT
>CM032665.1:43332564-43352571 GCA_019095985.1 Streblospio benedicti
AAAAGAGATTTAATAAATATTTATCATTCAGTACAATATTAGTATGGTAAATAATAAAAATCGTGAATTACTAATGTTGTGAGAAATGTTTTAATCGCCCCATGCTAGGGCCAAGAGTGGTGGGAGGGGGCTTTGATGGATGGTGAGGGAAGAGTGCAACCCCTCCGTCCCTATGTTTGACAGTGCAATCGTTTAAATCCTTTAGACCCTTTATTGGGTAGGAAGCACAAGAATTCAGTTGGTTGAGATTATCTACATAACTCTCGTACTTCTCAATGCTCATTAACATATGTGACTCGTCATATCAACTTTCTACGTACAGCGCGGTACGTAATCACATTGGTCACATGATAATGTTGTGCGCATTATGACTAAAACTTATTTGACAATGCTTTGGTTCATGCATGGTTATAAAAGTAGCTTTAACTGGTTTAATAATTACACTACATGTGGGTTAGTAAACGTATTGCTATCAATATTCTAATATTGTTAAAACATGATTCTTTGACTAACTGTATTTGAAAACAACTACAAATTTACCTTGGGTTATTTATAATATTATTCAATAAATTTGCAATTCTCGATAGCTCTAAAGTGATATTAAAGTGTTATATATACAATTAGTTTTTTGAACCCGTGTTCCATGACACGGGTAACATACAGCTATGGCAGACGTTGCCCACCTAATCGTGACAAACAGTATAGCGTCTATACATAAGACATACAAACAAACGATACTTTATTTTCGTATAGCACTTGATACATAGAATCCTTACAATAAAGTAATAATAACTAATGCGTGTACATATAACTATAATCATTCACAAAGTGAGACCTTATATTCTCAATATATAAAAAGATTAAACTCTCAATAATGAGATAATGACCACTGGAGGCTCTAAAGTACAAGTGTCAAACACAATACAACTCGCAAAATACGCGACGGCGTGCAGTCAAGCGGAACAAGGGATTACAGTACTCGCTGCTGCCTCAAAACAGTCACTCGACACAGTATCATCACAGTGATACTGAGAGATTGGCGCCTCCTTTCAAGCTGTCTGGAGCCCAGGGCGATCACAATGGGATGTTTCGTGCACGTACTTAAGCTATCACGCGCCAGACCAAGTGATGAGTGGACGCTAAGAGGCGCTGGATATCAGCACGTCTGGGCATTGCCTTTGGGAGCAAGTTGTTTGTTTATCATGGTTTTGACTCATGGTGTTTAGTAGTTTCGTGTATATCGTTAATTGAGTTGAAAACGAGCAGGAGATATTGCTTGGTTATTGTTAGAGCTCCTTAGAATTGAAAACCTTAAATAGTTTTTAGTAAGTATAAAGATTTATTTAGTATACGTCAATACACTGACAGTTGATGTATATTAAATAAGTGTGAGAGGACTTGCTGCAGCTCAAATATTCAAGCTTGCAAACAAGTGTAAAGATGCTTGATAGTTGTATTTTCTAGGCAAGACACAATAGACATTTCTATATTTTATGGATATTTAAAAAGGCCAGTTAATCAAGAATAGATATAAATAGAACACATAAACAAAAGTCATCCATTGTGCATCAATATTATTCAACTAATATTAAAGTGAAACATAATGAAATTCGTTCTTAAATACAAGCTTTATATTATTATGGATATCTCTAATCGTTTACGACGTATCAATTCACTAAAATACTATTAAGACCGCCTTTGTGGGCTGCTAATGGAGGCTTGTGTTTGGTGGGTTTATGAATGCTTAGGGCCGTGAGAAACTTAATGGTACTATAAGCCATTTCGTAAATAGAAGAACGTCACCAGATCAGATGAAAATGGTGATAAGTTTGCGTTATGGACGGGTGATTTCATGTAGTAAAATGAAGGAAAATAATAGGTAAGCACAGAAACCTAGGAAATAAAACGTTCCATCGAAATTATCCCCTTTCAAATCATTTGTGAATGATAAAAGACCAATATGCGATTGATTTGCCACCAAGACATAATAAATCCAACAATTATAAGTTTGTCAAATATTATTTGAAAGTCGGAGATGTGTGAAAATGTTTACACGTGCGTTTTATTTCCTTCCATCGGGAAATTCTGACGGAGATGCCGATAAAAAGTAGTTAATAACTTAGTTAATTCTCTTGGGAATTGAATAATATTAATTCACCTATTGTGAAACAAGTGTAGGAGTCCTTATTTGAAGTCAAAAGATTAATTCTGATTGCATAGCTGTTATTAAACACCCTCTAAATTCGGTGAAAAATCTCTGTCATGGCCGAAACCCATTGTTTACATTTTTACACGGGATTTAGAGAAGCTTTTCAGTTGCTGTTTAATGCCAAATTAATCTCTTCTTTTAGCTGTGCATTCTTATACCTTTCCTACAAGTGGTCCCTAAAAATTCTTAAATGACAGATTATGAATAACAAAGTTATTCAAGCATTTTTGTCTCCGAGTTTTACTATATACTGTATAGAAAAATCTTGCGCAATACACATCTTTATTACCGTTGACCTCTGACCTCGTGACGTCACGCGCAATTTACGAAATCACTTATTATGGAGATGTCCTCTTTTACAGCGGTGGTCTTAATAGAGAGGTCATATCTTGCAGCTATATAAAAGACGTGATATATTCAGATTCTAAAATTGTCTCATTACAGAGATGGTCTCGTTATAGATGTGATCTTAATTATGGACCCAACTGACCCTTCCTTGAGAGGTCTGATCATACAACCATTTAGACCGCCGATATATATATCCCATAAAACAGTACCTATTACAGAGGTGATCCCATTACAGAGGGTCGACTTTCCCACAATTGATGCCTGGTCTAATTATAAATCACCCTCACCAATACGGGGTTCTTACTTACATAATCAGAGAGTAACAAATGATAATTGCTACCTTGCAGTGGCAAGATGATTATAAATCTGCTCTCTTTAAAAGAGGTGGTCTTACATCCGCGGCCTGGTGTCGGAGCCGCGTGAGCCTCTGACAGCCGCCAGCTGGGACCAGCCTCTAATGGGGCCGCTTGTGGAGATTTGTGAAATGTGTTATTGGGGGCTGGTGAGGTGACTGGGTATGAGATATACGGCGGTAGTGGGCTGTCAGAATGGGGGGTCACTTGTGTTTGTTTAGGGAAGCACCGCAGTTTACGCTGATATTTATCAATGCCTTAGGCGAAGTTTAAATCTAGAGTTACTTCTGCAGCCAAATAGAGCAGCTCATTTGTATACTTGTGGCTGAAAATGAAGTCATGTATTCCATTTCTTGAATAAATTATAATAAGCGATTCTCCAGATCATGTTAACCGTTTCTCTATTGCTTTCAATGGAGAGGTTTAGCACCCAGCACACTGACGTGACGACCTCACCTTTGGTTGGGTGGTTAAGAAGGGGGGTCGTACATGCGTGTTTTAACCAGTGGTTTTAACCGTGTTTAGAGTGTACAATGCAAAATGAATTGCGAACAGTAGTGCTCTACGAAACTGTTGGAAACAGTATGAAATTAGATAATTGATTATTTAACAGCTTCATATCTCTTAAATGTGATTTACAAGTCATTATACAAAATAATTAACGACCTAAACGTCCTAATACATAATGTTTTGTTTTTTAATAATGTATCATAGATTAAAAATGCTTAATACATGTACTTTATATATGAATGTATAAGCAATATAAAACAGGGTTGGCAAGGTTTCGTACAAGTGTGTTGTAACGAGTGTTAAACTTTAAGGTAGAAAACTGTACAAAATAATGTGTCTTGTCTATCAGTGTCAATACTTTCAAGAGCAAGAGCGTCCATGCTGTACAGAAGACAGATGCGTAAAAATCAAATAATAGGTGCTTGGTGGTTACCGGCAAAACGAAGTAAAGCACTCCAACTTAGAAACGGGACTAATCATCCAGGGATTGAAAATGAAATATTTATGGGTACTTAAATGGGTGTGTTATCTGAAAAGGATAATAAACGAAATGGTAATTATGTAATTATTGACATAAAAAGATGTATTGGAATAACAAAAGGTACAAGCTGGTACCAAACTTTCTGTTATACAATTGGCAAAACAACCACGAATTACCACCCAGTAAAACTAGTGGCACATCACTTTGTTCATTGATCAATCAATGTCACAGTGCTGGGGTGTGAATTACCAGACGACAATTAAGTTGGGGTAAAAATAGATTGTGTCCTTTTTATAACACACGAAGCAACAGTCCAACTGTCATCTGCATTCAACAAGTTACTTATATAATGACTATTTATGCAACATCCTAATTCAGATTTATTGAACTCCTTGATAAGAATATCCATGTAAAGTTTAAATTAAGTATGAGAAATTATAAAACTGAATTGGTAAAGGTATATGTAGACATTGAAAACTTCAAAACCTTTCACACCTGTTCTGGCTGAATTGGAGAACAAAATGTGTAAATACCGGTATATGTATTACCAGTTCATGAGAACACAGCTGTTCATTTAGCAAAGGTTTAACAATACGTTGATAACATTCCTCTCATTACAATTTAAACCAAAAACTAGAAAAAATCTAATATTTCACCGTATCGTCTCACACCAGTCTGGTCAGTTGGAACTTTCTGCACCTCTTTGACAGCTGATGATGATGCACGTTGTTCTTTCAGCTCTTCCGGATGCTCTGTGGCTTTTATTGTTGATGCATACAAGCGTTTCCGGCTTCTAATCTTGTCTCGAGAATATGCCACTTTCTTCGTAAAGTTGCCAGTAGACAATCCCAAGCTTCCATTTACCTGAATGAACAATGACAGTTTTGCTGAGAATATGTCAAAGGAACTGTAAATTCAAAATACACCCGAATGTTTTCTCACTTTAATGTTTTAAAACATATAAGCGTGTGCATCCAGAGGTATTGCATTATCCATAAGTATTAGATTGATCATGATCATTGACAATAATTCTCAAATTGTATATTCAAAATTACACAAGAATATTTGTTCCTCTAAATGGGAACAAATGTACACATTAAAAGCTGTCATCATTTATGAGGGGGATCGGAGTAGTCGGATTTGTCTCATTAGAGACCCCATTCTCAAGTCTCGGCAAAAATCCAGGGCCATTCTCACTAAATTTCTAACCATTCTCATTTCACAATTCTCAAAGGAAATTGAGCCGCATTCACATTTCTGATTAAAAATCAAGGGCCATTCTCACATCTCAAAATAGGTAGAGCTATATTTCTCCCTCTCATTAGGTTACACTGAACTTTTATGCCCCCACCCATCTTGAAAGTTGTGCACTCAAAGTTTACCCCCACCCCCACCCCTCTTCATTGCATTGAAATGTGACCCCCTCCCCTCAAAGTTCTTGCACTGAAATTCTTCACACACACCCAAATCTGACCAATCCCACCCCTCATAAATAATGACAGCTCCCTCATGAGAGTATATATAGGTTCAAATTATAGATCTGATACATTTGAAATTTGGGGAAAGGCTAGTCTAACCCCTGATTGTGCCATATAGGTGTTAACATAGGAATCTGATATATTTGAAATGTCAACTCACTATTGCATATCACACTGAATGGAAAAATCTCAATGTTTGATCACCTTTTAGACATACTTCATTGCTTCATTTTGATGAAAAATATATATTCGTGTTCCTAATAAATTCAGCTTTATCATATATAAATCCATTCCTATAATACCCGACAAATCCCTTTTAATTATTTTCTAGCTACTAGTACTGTGATGCATTTACTGCGACGCTGCTATACCCCAATCACTGTCAAATTGAACTGGGCCTCTTTTTACCATTGGGAATGTGATGCTTTGTTTCAAAACATTTGTGAAATTGGGAATGGGGTAATGGTAATGGAAACCTCTCTGAAGAAGCAAAGTGGGTGACAATGATTACCATCATCAGAAACACAAGTAAACCAGGTTTATATCGTTACCTTATTTAAGGATTGACAACTCTATTTTGTGCGAAAAGTAATTGCATATTATTTAATTTGGATATACTTTGCCTGCATACAACTTACTGTGTGATTTAATATGTCAAATTGGTGTTTTAAGGAAATGTTTTGTTTGGTATGCAGGTATCAGTCTTCACCCTCCTGATTTCTACATAGTGCTGTGGGAGGCACCATTCATGCAGGCTCTTTGATCAATAGGATACTCAATGTATGCATATTTCAGGGTTGGATGGCTCCGACTTCTCTTAGGCAACCAACTAATTGAAAATGGTCATGTGGAAGAGTCCACTAGTTTGATAATAGAACTGTCTCGTTCTTGAAGGGGAGCAAAGTGATCTCCTCAACAGTTTCAAGTGAATTAGCAAGTAATATGTTCGCCTTTGGATTAACATTGACTCTAAGTGAATCTTACCAAATATGAAACATGCAGATACAACGTACCAATTACAATTAATATACATCTGAGCGATTTGGTGACTGTGGCATGAATGCATAAGGTCTAATAAGAGGTATGACATTGTTTTACACCAAATAGATAAAAAAAAATGATTGGTGGAAACGTGTCATGAAGGAATTTTGAAGTTGTAAGTAAAACGATGATATTTCATGAAGGAGACTATAATCACATATGCATAAGTTTACAGACGCATTTTAATATGTATAAAACTTGTTATCTACGTATACGTTTTAAGGCTCGTCGAGACTCATACCCGGAAGACAAAGACTTCAGAAAGCTACGTCAGTTGAATTCCCAATTCGTGCTTCAAATTGTACAGCACACCCCTTGTCCATGTATGCAATGGTTCGCCGAGATGCAGAAACAGTCGTAGTTCACGAGCAGACAAGACAGTTCTAGTGTAGCACTAGACCTATAGAAAAAAACTAACCAAAAAAGAGCCCTTCCCTTCATTTTACGTATGCTCCAGGGCGTTAGGTTTCCTGTAACATTACCACATGGTCACGAATGCCATTCATCAACAACAATTATAGAATATCTTCCTGACATGCCATTCATCAACAACAATTTACCCGGTATTTATAAAATATTTTCGTGATTGTTACCGTCGGCCCATGTGCAGGTGCCAAGACATGTTGCTATAAAAAGGCGGCAGTGGCGGGGGTTGTCACAGCAGACGACGGGAGGCCATCAGAAGACAACAGCCTTACGCCGGAGAGACAGGAGAAACTTGGAGAAACAAGTGGGCAAGAAGAACTTTGAAGACAACAATCGCTCTTTTACTTATAAACGTAAGTTATTCTTGACTTTTATCAAACTTGTAAATCAATATCACTTTAGGTGGAGATTTAATTCAAGCCAATTATCTGATCGGTTAGAGATGATTTTAGAATGCTTTAATGGTATTTGTTTTTGTATAATTGTCCACATTTAGGGAAAATAAATAACATATAGTTGAAGAAACATTCGGAACATTATTCTAGTATTGTATTTTTCTCGAGGACCACTATATATGTTCAGACTTATTTATCTGAAAACGTCAAACTGATATATCTATCTGCTTCCGTATTTGTTACTTGTAAACCTTCATATGGTAGGGCCTATGAGAAGTGTGTGCAATGCATTCTTATATTGAACATAAATATAAGCTTAAAACAAAATTCAGCAGTGTCAGGAGTGTTTTTAACATTAATTTAAAAATGAGTCACTATATAAATTAGTTTATAGTGCCAATAATATTGAAAATATTTTTTTTTTTTTTTTTTTGCTGTTTATTATATTACCAAATTACGTCAAATGCAGTAAAGAAACGCAGACGGACTTATGAATAAATATTCCGAATTAGGACGTTAATTCATCAAGATTTATGGTACCAATCGATGTAAGCAGTTGTATTTTTGATCCATGCGGAAGTTAAATTTGTGTAGATCAGAATGAAATAAGAATATTCGGGCTCATCTATTCTGTGTCAGGAGTTATCAATTTAAGAAGTAACATTGGTTGATGCGTGTACATAGATAGAATCTAATTTTATTGATTTAACATATATAATGCGTATTAATATGTGTACATGTTTTGATTAAAGAGTTAAGATAAATGTTATAGTTTGGTTAATTTGCGGGGTAATAGTATTCGTAGCTATATCTATTCCAAAGGTAATTTCATAATCAATAGGTTTTCGTCTTGCACAAACAATGTTAAGCTTCATCTGTTCAAAACATTTTTATTCAACATGTATGGTAGCCAACTTTGGTGTAATTTTACAAAATCTACTCTTCAAAAGTTAAAGGTTGCTTTTAATAATGTCTATAGGAAATTGTTTAACATCAAATGTGGTCAAAGCATTAGTGAAATTTGTGTGCACAACAATATTGATAGCTTCAATGTGATCCTGAGGAAAACTTACTATCAATTTCGAGCTAGAATTTTTTATTCTTGTAACTCATTTATTTCTACACTAGTGAATTCTGTTTTCTTTTATCATGACTCAAGTTTTACAAGATTATGGAATGGATACTTATTTAATTTTTAATCTTTTATGCATATTTTTAAATGCAAGACTATATATTTGTTTTATATGTATATGCATGCTTCTATCATGTGAAAGAAACTGATATTATATTATTATATATTATTATTATATTATTCTTGACTTCTAGATGGAGTTCAGAACCCTGCTCATTCTGGGTCTTTGCGCATGCGTGGCAATCGCAGCGCCAACTGACGAAGACAATGAGAACCAGGTGAGAATGTTTTCAAATTAGAAAGAAAAACCTCAGAACTATCACTGAAAAATATATTTGAATGGTTAAAGATCGATTATAGGTCTTTGAACTTACTGGGCAATGATATGTTCTGTTTTTCAAATATGACAATTTAAAAAAATAATTACGATCTTACAGTAACATTAAAAAGGCCACAGGGTGCCAAACTATGATATGAACTGTATTATTTGAATGATAAAAATGTGTATATCTAAGTATATTTTGATACAATGATTTCAAATTATGCACACGAAATCCTAATTATGAAATGTGATTTATTCCAAAAGACATGGTCCCATTTTAAAATCACAACCACAGCAGGTGATTGTCCTGATGTAATTTGTTTACATTATGCCATAATAATTGATTGTGCAACAATGATATGAACAAAACACTTGAAGCAAGCCAAATATATTCACTCCTCAGTTTGCACGCTATCGTTTTGGGATATATGATTCTAAATACTATTTTTTATTTAACTTTTATAACCATATGGGTATGCGATAATGCCTTTAATTAAGAAACACGCCCATGCAATGTTGCATGGTTGAATGTGCTTCCCATTTAATTGCAAATGGTTATAACAGTGTTTGACAAGTTTAAGCTCTTCATTTCAGAAGACACAAACCAAACATCTGTCCGTGTGCCGTGCGAGCATCATTGTACAAAAAATTGATACTGAATATGAACTTACAGGCTGGATTTTTGCTGCCTATGTTCATATGCAGGACCAATTTTCAATTGCTCCAGAATTTGCTATCTGAAGTAGTTGAAGTATCAAGGTTTTTATTTTTCAGGGTAGCGGTGATTCCTCGGAGGGGAGCAATGGTAAGTCATATACGGGCACCTTCTAGATCTATGTCAAGTTATTTGTTCTTGAATATTCACAAATATATTGCAAAAAGGCAACCTGGACCACTACCACATTGGCATCTATTCATCAAGCCACTTAGTTCTGTCCATGGGGGCTGGGGGCTGGAACAAGTTGTTTGAACTCCCCCCTCTGGACTTAGAGCACGCATCATTTCAAAGTTTTATATCTATTGTATTTCATTCGTACGTTTCATACCTACATGTACACTGTACAAGATCACAATTATATAGGATTATATAGGATTTGTATATGATAATATCTCCCGCTTGAAACTTGCCAATATTTCAATATTATGAGCTACATTTTATTTTCCAGAAAACGATGTTTCCGCTCAAGAGGAAAGTGACAGGAGAAAGGTAAACAGAGTGGACTATGTATTGAAAATATATACCATTCAGAAATTAAGAAAGAATAACTTTGTCTATCAAATCCAGGAAAAAATGAACTTGCATCAGAATCTGATTTTTCCTTCTCTTACAGCTGGTGGCGATCACCCGTGCTCTGGACAAGATTAAGGACCAATTGACTGAGGAAGAAGAAGGTATTTGATGCCTTTACGTTTTATGCACGCCAACTTGTCTTGTAATATATTTTATTCGAATTACATCAACAATGGCAACAGAAACAATTACAAAATATGGTATATTTAGTTTACGTCGGCCCATTAGGTAACCATGGTAACTTACAGTTTTGTGTTCCTAGATTACCTGGACGACATGCTTGATGATGAGGATTGTGAGGCAGCTGAAGAACTGGATGAGGATGATCGACAAAAGCGAGGATGTAAGTTATAGTGATATACATGTATGATATTATATTATTGTTCTTGTATTTCTTTTTCTAGTGCTAGTACTTGTCAAAATAAAATAAAACACATATATCAAAACTTAGTCTATACTGAGAACTTAAACGTTTTTGAACTCACAGGTTCCTTTTCAAATAACTTCTAAAATAAAACTTAAAATCTCAGTTTAGACTAAATTTTGATATATGTTTTTTATTTTTATTTTTACACGTACTAGCACTAGAAAAAAGAAATATAAGAACAATAATAAGAGAACAAGTACTATTTACCAAATAAGGATACTTTTAAGTATGAATGATATTAAAATGGACAAATATACTATGTTCAGTAGTGTAGTGTGCTTCCGTGGCCGAATGGATAGGGAGTTGGACTTGTGACCAGAAGGTCGTGGGTTCGATTCCCGGTAGGGTCTGATGGTGAGTGTTGAGCAAACTTACCTCTAACAGGTTGCACACTGCTCCGTGGTACCTATTAAATGGTCGGTTTTTTTATGCTCCCCGGGGAGTTGAGAAAGATATATATGAGAATGTGCCGATGACCTGGTGTAAATTGTAAAGTCGTGAGATCGAAACTTGGATCAAGACTATAAACCAGACATTTACATTTACATTTAGTGTATAGATGCTGGTTCAGGGATAAGGGAAGTGACTTAACAGATGTAACAATATTAAAATATTACAATGACACACCAAACCAATCAGGATTTAGTGGCGTGTCACTTTGGAGTGATATAATGGTTAATAAACTGTTGTTACAGATCATATAAAAGCTCTTCTTCTATCCAATTCAATAAAGAATATGTAAATTACGATCTCTTAGCGACTTAGTAGGCATATATGGTGATTTTTACATTTTCTAACACAAATTGTCACAAAGAAGTATTGGCATTTATGTATTTTATTTGTAGGTACTAATTAAGAATTTTTTTTATATTTACGTATTGTACTGATATAATAATTTATATTTTATTTTATTTATAATCGTGGTGTTTCATCAGGCCGCTCATGCAGTATCAGCAACTGCCCGCACAAAGACAAGAAACACTGTGGCGTCACATGCTGCGGCGGACGTCCTACGTGCAAGTGCTCCTGGTGGAACGGGAAAGCCTCGTGCAAGTGCACCTAACAGGTGCACCAACTCCAGCGGCGACACAGAGCGGGCACAAGAGGAAGAAAGCGATTTGTTATAAGTGATCAAATTGAGATTTTTAACATTTCTTTTGTCAACTTTATTAATAAGACACGGACACCAGGAAGTAATGTTTTATGTAATTAATTGATCTTACCATGTGCTTTTCTGGTTTATATTTGTTTTGTTTCCCATATTGATATCATCAAAAGGAATTTTGTCCGCAATTGATAACATTTAAATTGATAACCATGTCATACTTGTGAAAGTTAAGAAATACACCATATAACATGAGTTCTGCGTGCAATGCTTTAATGGCTTTAATTCACATTTATGTTGTAATTCTAATTGCTAAAATATGCAAAGTGTGTGTACCAGAATCACCTATATATTTGATGACTACATTTACTGTACTACTTATTATCTAAAATTGCATTCTATATGCTTAGGATGCTATTAATATTAATTGTTATACTTAGTACTGTTAGAAATTATTGTTAAACGTCTTAGTACATTTTTGTTTATGTCATGTTATAATCGATATCAATGACTAGATGTTCCTGTTGTTTGAACCATATCTATTAAAATGCGAGGTACTGTATTTTGTAACATCTACTGTTTATTAAAAGTAAATTCAGTAATGCTATAATAAAGTGCTTATGTCAAAAGTATGCTTACTTATTATTACAGTTTACCATAATGACCCCCACACCTGTGATCAATGTTTCTATGCGTCCACCATGGATGGATCCAAGCGTGCTCACTCTAACGGGGGGTTAGGCCTATATAGGTTTTTCCTGTTAATGCCTAAACCAGTTTTGACCAAACAAACATCACTTTTATTTCCTACTACATATTTCACATTCCTATTACATGTGCTTATTTAACTTGTGATAAATGAAGTATTGTTTGTTATATGGACATTTCTTAAATAGCAGCATACAGCATTACAGATGCAATAGTAATGGACAAACTCCTACATTACAATAACACAACTCGTCACATACATTAATAACAGTTTTCACTACGATGTTCAATGCTGGATTAAAGATGTAGATTATCATCTCACTTCGATAGTCTGCCCACGAAAGTATTCAAGTCCACCCGCTGCAATTGATAAATTTTACAGCCACCCTTTGCATCACTTTTTCCCTTCAACTATCTCTGTAATCTCACCAACAACAGTAATGAGGAGCTGTATATGTAGAGTTTGCTATGTTTGGCTTTGTGTGAAACAAACATATATTAAAAACAATACCAATTTCATGGATATGATTAAAAGCAGTGTATGCAAAAATAGCTTTGTGTATTAGCGATTAATGGTATCTGCAAATATTTTAAACAATATAGTAGACTTCATTCCAAACACATTTGCATATTAAATTAATCTCGAACCCAATGTAATCAACAAATTACAAAATCTCGCACAAAGTTTTTACAAAAAGATTTTATTTGGAGTTGGAGCACATGTTAATTACAAAAATCAAACCCATAATCCTATGCCTGCAATGAAATTGCTTTGGTGATTGTGTGCCTGTTCATATTAGAAATATATATATAAACCACACTTCAAGAAGGGCAGTATAGGTTTAATTACAGTTGGAATTTAAACTGGAATATACAGAATCAAATCTGACGGGACATTATGTGAATAATATTCATATATATATAAGCCTAAATCAGGACAGTCCATAATATGAACTTTCAGTGGTGATATCAGCTGGCTTGTAATTTATTTGGTTGCGATGGTTGCACCTCCACACTGATCGTACTTTCATAGTAATTCCCGCCTCTAATGCACTGATGAGTAGAATGGTTAAACTCGCATCTTTTGAAGACAGTACTGACACACAGTGTGACACATATAGATCTGGCCAGATTATGATGGCCAACCATACGTGTATGATATCATAATTCTGAAGCATCTAGACCTCCCACTGCCAAGGTCATAAGCAGGAACATAAAGGCCTTATGCTGCCCCCCCCCACCCCTCCCTTACAAACACAAACATACATGCAATTAACTATTAACTATTTATTTCCAGTTTCTGTGACAAAACTACTTTGCTTTGCTTTTGGTCTCCAGTGTGCATGGATTGTACCATCCTTTGCAGATTATGGCGGCCTATTTCTTGAAAATATGGACTGAGTGGCCTATATATCAGGAGCCGTCTCTAGCAGTCTTATGGCTGCGCCTGTTAAATGATTTGACACATATTCAAAACTTTCATACAGTGTACAGGTCTCCTCCATTGCTTCTTCACCCATCATGCTCAACACTTGGGACTCTCCTTTTTCTTTTTGCATCGTTTCTGTTTGATATTTAATATGAGTGACACAATGCGAACCACAGATGAAAATGTGAATGCACAATACACACCAGTTATTACAGGATAGTTGTTAATTACTTAAGTAATACCTATGCCCACCCTCCGCCAACATTGATCTACTTGTCATAATCTCTTGGTCCTTTTAGTTGGAATATTTGCGTCGCTTCAGCAGCTGAAGCGAAAGCCTTGTGTTTCGTTCGTTTGAAACTACATGTATGTATGTATGTATGTATGTATGTATGTATGTATGTATGTATGTATGTATGTATGTATGTATGTATTGCTATGTATGTTTGTATGTATGTGACAATGTATGTATGTATGTATGTATGTATGTATGTATGTATGTATGTATGTATGTATGTACACTATGTATGTATTTATGGGCAGGTATGTATGTATGTATGTTGTATGTATGTATGTATGTATGAAGTTTTTTTTCCATATTCATATTTATGCAAAATGTTTGTATTGTGGACAAGAATTTTTGAATGATTTCGTTCAAAAGTACTATTTGATACCGATGTGGTTTGCCAAGTGTATTCTTTTTTCCATAGTGACATAGTACCATTTTGGGTCCATTTTTAACATTTTCTGCAATAGTTTTGTTGATGCTTGTGAGAAAGCATTCAAACTGTGTACAATGCTTACATGCCTACCGAACATTAACTGTATTCAATTTTGGCACTTTGCCAATTAGAGTTTACCTTTCAGAGGGCCATTCTAATTAGTTTTCCTCTCTATTTTCCCACTATAGTTTCAATACTGTTTGAAACTTGACCATCGAATTGGCATAGTGGTTATGTTGGAATAAAAGTGCTCAGAGAGCACAGCGTTACCATATTAATTTCGACTCATAGGCAATAGATATTTACTTCAGCCATGTTTAGAAAACCGCCTGCAATCCAATGCCAATAACATAGATGTAGGATGAGTCACGTATCAAGTAAGACTTTGTTTCTGCTTTGATTGCAAAGCAAGCATCTTTATTGCCCATAGGTCAATGTTGCTCTAGCGACGCTGTGCTCTCTGAGCACTTTTGATCTAGTTACATTTCCACACACATGAACAAAAGTCTAATTGCATTCTTAACACTTAGATTATATGGCCTTTATATAAGTGGCAGATTTCACACTTTCATGTTTGTACTCATCGGCATATCTAATTTCTATGTACGCAAAATATAGCCGCGATTCAAGCCCCTTAATATTCGTGGAAGTTGGTCACATTCTCCAACGAATCAGAAGCACCACGGGTAGATGTTGTAGCACTGAATATCTATACAATGTAAAGAGATACCCATAGAAAGACGGTGGTTTCTACATACAGCAGTTAGAATTAAGCTACATGGATCCAAACCTTGACATTCTAGTACCCGGGCGTGCCTCACACATGGCGGTGATGTCCGTTCGGACCAGCTCCTGGGAGGGCCCGGGGGCTACCAGACCCCGACCACAGCATGCACACAGGTAGCGACCTACCATCATGCATCTGGCTCAGAGCACACCACGACATCCGCTAACATTGCAATAGACTCTCTATTAGGACCACCATACTGCTGGTCTTGTGTGTTCTAAACAGAGAAGTGGTCTCTTTATGAAGGTTCATATTGGTCTTTTTATGACGATTTGGGTCCACGAGAAATGATGATATTACCAAAGAGGTGGTCCTTTTGACTTAATTAGAGGAACCTGCATGTCGCTGGAAAAGGTATAGTAGTTTGATACAGGTTCCAAAGAAACTATATGATGGATGCCGATGAATTCAATTCATTCATCAAATAGTCTGCTCAACCCATGCCCAATTCCCTGCCGTGAATGAACGGTACAGTATGAATCACCCTTCAAATACCACCTATGTGGAGACGCTTTTTTGGTCTCAATAGACAGGTGGGCTGCTAATGGAGGCTTGTGTTTGGTGGGTTTTATGAATGCTTAGGGCCGCGAGAAACTTAATGGTATTATACGCCATTTCGTAAATAGAAGAACGTCACCAGATCAGATGAAAATGTTGATAAGTTTGCGTTATGGACGGTGATTTCATGTAGTAAAATGAAGGAAAATAATAGGTAAGCACAGAAACTCAGGAAATAAAAACGTTCCATAGAAATTATCCCCTTTCAAATCATTTGTGAATGATAAAAAGACCAATATGCGATCGATTTGCCACCAACACATAATAAACCAACAATATTAAGTTTGTCAAATATTATTTTTAAAGTCGGAGATGTGTGAAAATGTTTACACGTGCGTTTTATTTCCTTCCATCGGGAAATTCTGACGGAGATGCCAATAAAAAAGTAGTTAATAACTTAGTTAACAGAGAAGTTACGCTGCGCTCTTTGAGTAACTTTTCAGTTTTTTTTCATGATTTTTTTCAAAAATCATGTGTTCTCGTATACCATTTCCCTCATTAAATGTCTCAACTCATTAAATATTCAGGTTTCAACTTCTTACTACTTGGATTAAATATTATATGCGTATTATATACTTGTGCCAGTAAACATACATGTTTGACTCAACATATCCTTGTTCTCTCTTCTTGCAAATTAGCTAATATTTAATTACACATATCTAATTACTACTTATATCACCTTCTTATCAAACTAGTGGACTCTTCCACATGACTATTTTCAATTAGTTGGTTGCCTAAGAGAAGTCGGAATATTTTGTTCCAACGCTGAAATATGCATAAATTCAGTATCCTATTGGTCAAAGAGCCTTAATGGTGCCTCCCACAGCACTATGTAGAAATCAGGCGGGTGGAGACTTATACCTGCATACCAAACAAAACATGTTCATTAAAGCACCAATTTGACATATTAAATCACACAGTAAGTTGTATGCAGGCGAAATATATCCAAATTAAATAATATGTAATTAATTTTTGCACAAAATGGTGTTGTCAATCCTTAAATACATGTAAAAATATAAACCTGGTTTTCTTTTTTTTCTGATGAAGGTAATCGTTGTCACCCACTTTGCTTCTTCAGAGAGGTTTGGTTTATCCCATTCCCAATTTCACAAATGGTTTGAAACAAAGCATCACATTCCAATGGTAAAAAGAGGCCCAGTTCTGTTAGGCCGGGATTGGGTATACTAGCGTCGCAGTAAATGCATCACAGTAGTTAGAAAATAATTAAAAGTATTTATCGGGTGTTATTGGAACGGATTTATATATCATGATAAAGCTGAATTTATTAGGAACATGAATATATATTTGTCATTAAAATCAAGGTACTATAAGTATGTCTAGAAGGCGATCAAACATTGAGATTTTTCCATTCAGTGTGATATGCAATGGTGAGTTGACATTTCAAATGTATCAGATTCCTATTTTAACACCTATATGGCACAATCAGGGGTTAGACTAGCCTTTCCAAAATTTCAAATGTATCAGATCTATATTTTGAACACTTTCACACCTATATATACTCTCATGAGGGAGCTGTCATTATTTATGAGGGGTGGGGTTGGTCAGATTGGGGTGTGTGTGAAGAATTTCAGTGCAAGAACTTTGAGGGGAGGGGGTCACATTTCAATGCAATGAAGGGGGGGGGGGTAAAACTTTGAGTGCACAACTTTCAAGAGGGGGGGCATAAAATTTCAGGGTAACCTAACGAGAGGGAGAAATATAGCCTCCTACCTATTTTTTGAGATGTGAGAATGGCCCTGTATTTTTGCTGAGACTTGAGAATGGGGTCTCTAATGAGACAAATCCGACCACCCCGATCCCCTTCATAAATAATGACAGCTTCTAATGTGTACATTTGTTCCCATTTAGAGGAAAAATATATTCTGTGTAATTTTGAATATACAATTTGAGAATTATTTTCAATGACCATGATCAATCTAATACTTATGGAAAATGCAATACCTTCTGATGCAAACGCTATATGTTTTAAAACATTAAACGTTCGGGTGTATTTTGAAATTTACAGTTCCTTTGACATATTCTTAGCAAAAACTTTCATTGTTCATTCAGGTAAATGGAAGCTTGGGATTGTCTACTGGCAACTTTACGAAGAAAGTGGCATTTTCTCAAGACAAGATTAGAAGCCGGAAACGCTTGTATGCATCAACAATAAAAGCCATGGAGCATCCTGAAGAGCTGAAAGAACATCATCATCAGCTGTCAAAGAGGAGCAGAAAGTTCCAACTGACCAGACTGGTGTGAGACGATACCCCAATACATACCTCCTCTTGTGAAGAAAGATGTTCAAGGACAACTCCGGAAGATTATTTTTGACTCAGAAACAACAGGATTGGGTGAGTTTGTGTTTGTATCATTCACAATAAAACTTAGATGATGACTTTTTATTTGATGTGATCTTCGGTGAAATATTAGACATTTTTCTAGCTTTTGGTTTAAATTGTAATGAGAGGAATTTTATCAGCTTATTGTTAAACCTTTGCTAAATGGACAGCTGTGTTCTCATAAACTGGTAATACATATATTTACACATTTTGTTCTCCAATTTCAGTCCGAACAAGTGTGAAAAGGTGATGAAGTTTTCAATGTCTACATCGACCCAACTAAAGAAGAACTTGATTTTATTCTATTTTTCTAGAAAAATACAAGTCTTGCTTACTAATAGCACGTAATGGCCATGTATTCGACTAGGGATTTCTGTTGCATCAGCTGCAAGACCATGTCTATTTGGAAAGATTCAAACAACGTGCAGTAGGTTTTTTGATATATACTTCTAGCATTCAACAGTGTATTTCCAGTGAGGAAGAAATCTAGGAAAAATTTTCTCCATGTGAACCATGTGAGGACTTCATAAATCTTGAATATTCAGTTCATATTGCTGAAGATGATGTCAAAGCATTGCAAAAATATTGAAGTTTAAGCAACTCCTATACTCTTCACTCACACTGAAATTTGTTGAAGATAATTTAGCTTTTATAATAGGATATTGATAATATAATCAAAGCTAAAGTATTTTGAAACACACTGCCAGCTAATGTTCAGACACAGGACTGTGAAAAATAAGTTGCAGCTTGCTTTCAATTTATTGAGGTTGTTGTTGATGGATATCTATTATATATATATATATATATATATATATATATATATATATATATATATATATATATATATAAATATATATATATATATATACCCTCAAGGAAGGGTATATATATATATCCATAATATATAGATCACATATATATATATATATATATCTATATATATATATATATATACTATATATATAGACATATTTTAGGGGGTCTAAATGGTTGTATGATGTGACCCCTCAAGGAAGGGTCACAAGTTGGGTCCATAATTCACATCTATAACGCTAATAAGACAATTTTAGAATCTGAATATATCACGCCTTTTTTATATAGCTGCAGGATATGACCTCTCTAAGACGTCACCGCTGTAAAAGGGACATCTCCATAATAAGTGATTTCGTAAATTGCGCGTGACGTCACGAGGTCAGAGGTCAACGGTCAATGACAAAGGTGTGTATTAGCAAAGATTTTTCTATACAGTGTATCATGATATAGTAAAAACTTCGGCGACAAAAAATGTTTAAATAACTTTGTTATTCATAATCTGTTATTTATGAATTTTAGGAACCACTTGTGGTGAAACGTATAAGAATGCACAGCTAAAAGAAGAGATTAATTTTGGCATTAAACAGCAACTGAAAAAGCTTCTCTAAATCCCATGAAAAATGTAAACAATGGGTTTCGGCCATGACAGAGGTTTTTCACCGAATTTAGAGGGTGTTTAATAACAGCTATGCAATCAGAATTAATCTTTTGACTTCAAATAAGGATTCCTACACTTGTTTCACAATAGGTGAATTAATATTATTCAATTCCCAAGAGAATGAAGTGTTTGTAGATGAAAATGTCTCCTCATGGTGTAAATAGAACTGTCTCTCTTTGAAGGGGAGCAAAATGATCTCCTCAACAGTTTCAAGTGGGTTAGCAATAATATGTTCGCCTTTGGATTAACATTGACTCTAAGAGAATCTTACCAAATATGAAACACGCAGATATAACGTACCAATTACAATTAATATACATCTGAGCCATTTGGTGAGTGTGGCATGAATGCATAAGATCCAATAAGAGGTATGACATTGTTTTACACCAAATCGATAAAAAATTTGATTGGTGGAAACGTGTCATGAAGGAATTTTGAAGTTGTAAGTAAAACGATGATATTTCATGAAGGG